>VWZE01013304.1:38620-50369 GCA_013396675.1 Eubucco bourcierii
GGGCTCCAGGAAGGCTGGGGAGGGACTATTGACAAGGTCTTGTAATGCCAGGAAAGGAGGGAATGGGTTTGAAGTGTCAGAGGGGAGATTGAAAGTGGATGTTATGAGGAAGTTCTTTACAGTGAGGGTGGTGAGACACTGGCACAGGTTACCCAGGGAGGTTGTGGCTGCTCCCTCCCTGGAGGTGTTCAAGGCCAGGTTGGAGGAGGCCTTGAGTGACCTGTGCTAGTGGGAGGTGTCCCTGCCTATGGCAGGAGGTTGGAACTGGCTGATTCTTAAGGTCCCTTCCAACCTTCCCATGCTATGATTCTATGATTTCCTTTCTCCTTCTCTCCCCAGGACTTCAACAGGCACTTGGATACTCTGACTGAGCATTATGACATTCCTAAAGTCAGCTGGACCAAGTGAAGGGATTGCTGTCCAGGGCTTTGGATCAGGACTTGGCTTTTGTTTGTACTGGACAGGATTGTCATCTAAATCTCTGTGCTTTCAGTACTCAATCTTTAATTTATCTTCTGTTTACAACTTTGTATTGGTTTATTTCACTGCTTTGTTTCTTTAAAACTAAATATTCAACAAAGTTTCTTCTTGGCTGATGAGCTCTCATTTATGGAGGTGGAGTGGGCTGCGTTAGTGCTTAAAGTGAGATGAAGACCAAAATCCAGATGGGAAACCTTCCTTTATTTGTTTGATACTAACCCCCTCTGAGAGTCTTCACACAGCATAAGCTTCACCTGTAAGCTTTAGGAACCAGGTAATTCCTATCTGGAGTGCTCTCAGAGGCAGTGGCTTTGCTGTGACTTGTAACTGTGATGTAATTTATTAAAATGTTGCTTTCATCCTTTTTTTTTTCTTGGTGCTGAGCTCCCTCCAAAGCCAGGGGCTGTGCACTGACAGATCCGTTTGAGTGTTTGTGCTTTGCCTGCCGTTACAGTGCTTACTCCCTTTGTTTCTTAATGATTTAAACGTGCCTCTTAAACCCCAAATACTGTTCTCAGACCTGAGCACTGCTCCTCTACTCTCGCTGGTTGGGGCTTGCCTGCTCAATGCCTCCCCGGGGCACCCTCCCCCAGCCCGGCCAAGCCTCCCCCGCAGCTGCATCTCCTCGGCCCCAGCCCCGCAGCTGCTTTCAGCTCTACGAGACCGTTTCGCAGAGCGGGGAGGGAAGAAAGAGCCCGGAGCTATTTAACAGACGCATCACTGACCGAGATGTCCTTCCGCCGGCCCGGCGCAGCTCTGCGCCAATCCCTCCGCGCGGCGCAGAGTTCCGCCTCGTGTCGTCACTTCCGGCCGGAAGCGCTGTGCGGGAAGCGGAAGTGAGGCTTGGCTGAGGCCGGGCGGGAGGCGGCGGCGGGGCCATGTCCGCCAGCGCTGTCTACGTGCTGGACCTGAAGGGGAAGGTGGGGCCCAGGCCGCGGCGGGAGGCTCTGCTGGGCCGCGGCGGAGCCGCCTTCCTAGGCCCGGGCTGCTGCGGCGGTCGGGCACGGGCCGGGCTGGGAGCGGCCCCGGGGTGGGTGGGGGTCCCCCGGCCGCCTTACAGAGCTGCGTCCTCCATCCGGGCACCTCCGTGCTGCCGGTTGAAGATAGCACTGCGGGGCCGAGCGGTGCCACGGAGGTCGTGGCCTGTAGCTCCTGGTCGCAGTTAGAGATGCTAAAGGAGGCGGCTGGCGGCAGCAGAAGTGCCAGCAGGGCCCTTGGGCATCCCAGCCGGGATGATGAATCGCTGCCGTAGTCAGTCTCAAAGGAGCTGCTTGTGTTCCCATCCCAGAGGCAGTGTCGGGGTGTGTGCGGCAATAGGTGAAAGATAGCTGGAAAATATTAACACATGGCTTTGTAACGAAAGGTTGGGATCTGCCTTCTGAACAGCAAAGCCTTTTGACCTTGTGCTCTCCATTTCTAGCGTGCACAGAGGCTAGAGGGAGCCTCGGTGGCTTTAAAAGTCATTTAATGAGGGCTCCCTAAGATCCTCTCTGTTGGCCTTTCACTCAGGAAGGATTAAAAGAAACCACTAAGGGGTTTTTCGTTCCTCTCTGTAGGTTCTCATATGTCGCAATTACCGTGGAGATGTGGACATGTCAGAGGTGGAGCATTTCATGCCGATCCTCATGGAAAAGGAAGAGGAGGGGACACTTTCTCCTATTCTGGCACACGGAGGAGTTCGGTTTATGTGGATTAAGCATAACAACCTGTACCGTATCCTTCCCTCCGCACACAGCGCCTCTGACAGGCCGTGTGCTGCTGTGCTCTTTGGACCAAGCGACCTCTAAAGGTCCCTTTCAGCCTAAAGCGTTCTACAAGCCAAGCAGCTTTGTTGTTTGGGTCTAAATGCCAAGGTAGAGAATGGCTTAAGTGACATCAGGAGGACATTGATTGGAGTGCAGTGTTACTTAGTGTCAGCCTGGAGAAGAGAAGGCTTCGAGGAGACCTGAGAGTAGCCTTCCAGTATCTGAAGGGGGCTACAGGAGGCTGGGGAGGGACTATTGACAAGGTCTTGCAATGCCAGGCCAAGGGGCAATGGGTTTGAACTGGCAGAGGGGAGATTTAGACTGGATGTTAGGAGGAAGCTCTTTCCAGTGAGGGTGGTGAGACACTGGCACAGGTTGCCCAGGGAGGTTGTGGCTGCTCCCTCCCTGGAGGTGTTCAAGGCCAGATTGGATGAGGCCTTGAGTGAGCTGTGCTAGTGGGAGGTGTCCCTGCCTGTGGCAGGGGGTTGGAACTGGATGATTCTTAAGGTCCCTTCCAACCTTCCCATTCTATGTGCACCAACAGCACAGGGAGCAATTATTTCATGTATGTTGATCTCCATATCCCATTAGACCAGAGCCTAAGAGTTAATTAACTCTTTGGGGTGTTTTTTTGGCCAGCTCTCATTGCTTAAAAGCTGTTAAAAATGCACTTGGTAGGTATTTTGGGGTTTGGTTTTGGTTTTTTTTTTGTGACACTGAGCTGGACCATGTCCAGAGAAGGGCCCTGAGGGGGATCAGAGGGCTGGAGCACTGAGACAGACTGAGGGAGTTGGAGCTGTTCAGTCTGGAGAGGAGAAGGCTCAGAGGAGACCTTATTGTGGCCTTCCAGTATCTGAAGGGGGCTACAAGAAGGCTGGGGAGGGACTTTTTAGGGTGTCAGGTGGTGACCTGGGGGAGTGGAGCAAAACTAGAAATGGTTAGATTGAGACTGGATGTTAGGAAGAAGCTCTTCACCATGAGGGTGAGATACTGGCACAGGTTGCCCAGGGAGGTGGTAGAAGCCTCATCCCTGGAAGTTTTTAAGGCCAGGCTGGATGTGACTCTGAACAATCTGATCTAATGTGAGGTGTCTCTGCCCATGGCAGGGGGGCTGGAGCTGGTTGGTTCTTGAGGTTCCTTCCAACCTGGTATTCCATGAATCATCTACCTTGGATCCAAGCTAGAGGAAGGGAGATTTAGATTATACATTAAGAAGTTCTTCACCATCGGGCTGCTGAGACCCTGGAAGAGGTTGCCTAAAGAGGCAGTAGAAGCCTCATCCCTGGAAGTTTTTAAGGCCAGGCTGGATGAAGCTCTGAGCAGTCTGGGTTAGCATGAGGTGTCCCTACTCATGGTATGGGGGGGGCTGGAGCTAGATAATCCTTGAGGCTCTTCCAGCCCTGACAATTCTATGATGATTGCTTGTTCCTGAACCTCCTTTATCAGTTGTTGCAACTTCTAAGAAGAATGCTTGTGTGTCACTGGTGTTTTCATTTTTATACAAAGTAGTTCAGGTAAGTCCCAACCTTTCAGAAGTCCTCTCCACCTCCTTTTGCAGTTCAAGCTAAGTTTCCTCCAAATAAAAGTGCTTAGAGCTTCTACATTTGTAAAGATCTCTCTGGTAATAGGTTTTTTTGTTGTCCTTTTTTTTTCTTTTTTTTTTCTCTACTTGATTATTTTGTAGAACTCTCTTCCTAACCACTAATAATGGAATTGATATTTTGTAGCTGAGTAGGCAAAAGGAAGTGACACCACCCTGTAAGTAGTTGCACAAGACCTGAGAGACATGGAAGAGGATTGTGACCTTGATGCATGAGTAGTGGCTGTCACCTAGAGTCTATGCTTGGTTCAGCTGTGTACCTGGCATGAAAAATATTTTCTCCAGAACAAATATTTTTCCAACTTAGTTAGAGCTGCTTCTAGGATTTTTTTTTTTTCTCTTTTAATGGAAGTTTTTGGTGGTTTGGTTTTTTTTTTGGTTTTGGTTTTTTTTTTTTTTTTAATTTGTTTGTGAATTATGGGGGTTTAGTTTGGGGCTTTTTAAAAAGTGATTCATTTAGATGCAAAATGTGAATGTGCTGAATTCCTCTACTGATGTCCTCCTCTCCTTCTTTTTTTGGTTCTTTTTTTTTTTTGTTTGTTTGTTTGTTTGTTTCAGGTTTTCTCTGAATATTTCAAGGAGTTGGAAGAAGAAAGCATTAGGGATAATTTTGTTATTATTTATGAGTTGTTAGATGAGCTGATGGATTTTGGTTATCCACAGACCACTGATAGTAAAATTTTACAAGAGTGAGTATCATCCTGCATCACTTTTCACTGCTTGGGAAGTTCTAAGCATTCTTCTGTGCTCAAATACTTTGTTTGGGGTTTATTTATCAAAAGAATTAACCATGAATTTCTTTTTTTTCCCCCTGTTCCCTGTGTGGTTCTGAAGGTACATCACTCAGGAAGGTCACAAACTTGAAACTGGAGCTCCACGTCCACCTGCCACTGTTACAAATGCTGTGTCATGGAGATCAGAAGGGATAAAATACAGGAAGAATGAGGTGTTCCTGGATGTTATAGAGTCTGTCAATCTTTTGGTGAGTACCTTTGGGAATTGGAATAGTCAGTGTTGAAAAGGGCTTAACTGGCTGAAAGCATGGAAGGATAAAACAACAACAAAAAAATCAGACTGCCTGTGGCTGGTGTAGAATGGTAGGGGTTGGAAGGGACCTCTGAGTCCAGTCCCCCCTGCCAAAGCAGGGCAGGTCACATGGGAATGGGTTTTGGAAGTCTCCAGAGAAAGAGACTCCACAACCTCTCTGAGCAGCCTGCTGCAGGGCTCCAGCACCCTCAAAGCAAAGAAGTTTCTCCTTGTATTAGGTGGAGCTTCCTGGCTTCCAGTTTGTATCCCTTGTCCCCCATCCTATCAGTGGTCACCACTGAAGAGCCTGGCCCCTTCTTGACACCCACCCTGCAGATACTAATGAAATCCTCTCTCAGGCTGCTCCTCTCCAGGCTGAACAGCCTAAGGTCTATCAACCTTTCCTCATCAGACAGATGTTCTAGTCCCTTCATCATCCTCAGAGCCTCCATGGGACACTCTCCAGTGTATCCCTGTCCCTCTTGAACTGAGGAGCCCAGAACAGGACACAGTACTCAGGACTGTGTGGCCTCATCAGGGTAGTGAGATAAATGATGTCAGTCTGTAAGGCTGAGCACCCATAAGGACCTCCAGCAGACAACTCCTGCTCGTTGCTGATTTCCGCTGGGTCCTTTCCTCCTCTCTCCGTGCCCTGCATGATCTAATCCTGCTCTACTGGATTCAGTTTCTCAGGAGAAAGACAAGGAGGAGAGCTTGGGATAGAGTGGGAGTGTTGTTTGCTGTCATTAACACATGACAGCAGAGCAGTCTGACTTCCTTTTCCACTGCCTGCAGGTCAGTGCCAACGGGAACGTGCTGCGGAGCGAGATTGTGGGCTCCATTAAGATGAGAGTTTTCCTCTCGGGAATGCCAGAGCTGCGCCTGGGCCTGAATGACAAAGTCCTCTTTGATAACACAGGCCGTGAGTATCTCAGGAGTACTGAAGGATGAAGGTTTTAGGATGCCTGAGGTTCATCTGGAAGAGCAGTCCTGAGGAGAAGGACTTTGGGGTGTCAGTTCATGGTAAGATCAGAGTGAGCCAGCAGTGGTCGCTGGCAGCCCAGCAGGCAGCCGAGTGCTGAGCTGCATCCAGCACAGGGAGGGGATTCTGCTCTGCTGAGACCCCACCTGCAGCACTGCCTCCAGTTCTGAGGACCCCAGCACAAGGACCTAGAGCTGCCAAGAGGGTTCAGAGGCGGCCACAAGGACGATCAGAGGGCTGCAGAACCTCCCCTGTGAGGACAGGCTGGGAGAGTTTGGGCTGTGCATCCTGGAGAAGAGAAGGCTCCAGGGAGACCTTAGAACAACCTTCCAGTACCTGAAGTGGCTACAGGAGAACTGGGGAGGGACTTTAGATAAGAGCAGGGCCTTTGAGCTGGAAGAGGGCAGATTTAGACTGGAGATGAGAAGAACTTCTTGACAGTGAGAGACACTGGCACAGGTTGCCCAGGGTGGCTGTGGGTGTCCTCTCCACGGAGGTGTTCAAGTCCAGGTTGGATGAGGCCTTGAGCAACGTGGGCTAGTGGGAGGTGTCCCTGCCTATGGCAGAGGGGTTGGAACTGAGTGACCTTTAAGGTCCATGCCATGGTTCTATGCTAGGAATATTCCTGATGCTAGTATAGAAAAGCACAGTGCCAAGTGACAGTGCCAGGCAGAGCTGGAATGCCATGGTAACCATTCAACCCTCCTCATCTCTTCATTGGGACTTCTGCAGTGGCTGAAAAAGAGGATAATGTTTCTGTGGTGACCTCACTGGTGTAGCAGTGTGAAATGTCTGTGTTGTGCTGCTTAGGTGGCAAAAGTAAGTCAGTGGAACTGGAGGATGTCAAGTTCCACCAGTGCGTGCGTCTGTCCCGCTTTGAAAACGACAGAACCATCTCTTTCATCCCGCCTGATGGAGAGTTTGAGCTCATGTCCTATCGGCTCAATACCCACGTGAGTCCCTTGGGTGCCTGCATTATTTTGGTGGGAAAATGAGTTTGGATTTCAAGTGGCTTTACCTTAGTGCTGGTTTCGTTCTTCCAGCACGGGCAGTGTGGTGGTTTTCAAGCCAGCTGCAAACAGCAAAGCTCCGTGGTTGTGTTTTTGGAGGGTTGGAGCATCTCCACTAGTGGGGACAGGCTGAGGGAGTTGGGGATGTTCATCTTGGAGGAGGGAAGGCTCTGGGGAGACCTTAGAGCAGCTTTCCAGTACCTGAAGTGGGCTACAGGAGAGCTGGGAAGGGACTTCTGACAAGGACTGGAAGTGACAGGATGAGGGGAATGGCTTTGAGCCAGAAGAGGAGAGAGTGAGTGGAGATGAGGGAGAAATTCTTGATAGTGAGGGTGGGGAGACACTGGCACAGGTTACTCAGAGAGGCTGTGGTTCCCTCCTGCCTGAAGGTGTTCAAGTCCAGGTTGGATGAGGCCTTGAGCAACCTGTTCTAATAGGAGGTGTCCCTGCCTCTGGCAGGGGAGGTTGGAACTGGATGATCTTGAAGGTCCCTTCCAACCTAACCCATTCTGGGATTCTCTGAGGTGTCAGTGTAGCAATTCACCAGGCTTGGCAAGAGCTGGAGAATCATAGAATGGCCTAGGTTGGAAGGGGCTTGAGAGATCAGGAAGGGGACAGTAGAGATTTGATTAATTGGAGCTTGCCAGCCTCAGTAGTAAGATGAGGCTGGCATCAGGTAACTTGCCTTAGGGAGAAGGCAAAGTGGAATATAGAGAAGCTGTGTAAAGCACAGCTGTGACAGGAGACAACAGAGGAAGAGTTTAGCATTATGGTTTTTATGTTTAGGGTCTGTTACAGTCCAGTCCCTAGGGTGTGACATCCTCAGGTCTTTAGGGTTGCAGGTGTTTCAGGGGTCAGCCTGAGAGGTATCTTTTTAAACCTGTAATTCTTGTACCACCTAGTGGCTGCTGTACCAATGCTAAACAGAAGCTCTCTGCTTTAAACAAAACCACAACTTGGTTGGCATTTCAAACCCCTCTTTTCTGTGGGGTTCCCATTTGGGTTGTAGCTTTATAAGGAAGCAGCATTTTAATGACCTTGTCAAAGTAAAAGCTACAGCTTTTAAGTGTTTGGGTTTGTGTTTTCCCTTTTTCAGGTCAAACCTCTGATCTGGATTGAGTCTGTGATTGAGAAACATTCGCACAGCCGCATCGAGTACATGATCAAGGTCAGATGGTCTGAAGAAAAATGCTTTTGAATTCTAGAATGGTTTGGGTTGGAAGTGGCTTCCAAAGGTCAGCCAAGCCAAACCCCCCTGCAGTCAGCAGGGACATCCTCCACTAGGTCAGTCTTGTCGAGTCTGACCTTCAATATCTTTAGGGATGGGACCTCAACCACCTCCCTGTGTCCCAGTGTTCCACTACCCTCATGGTGCAGCACTTTTCCCTAGCGTCCAATCTCAGTCTGCTCTGCTCTCATTTCAAACCATTGCTCCTTGTCCTATCACTGCAGGCAAACAGTCACAGGGTATTAGGGGTTCAAGTGACACAGAGATCTCATCCAGTCCAATCCCCTGCCAGAGCAGGACCAGACAGTCCAGCTCAGGGCACACAGAGCACATCCAGACAGGCCTGGAAAGGCTCCAGAGAAGGAGACACAACCAATCTGGGCAGCCTGTGCCAGGGCTCTGGGACCCTTCCAGNAAGAGGACCACTTGGAGCCCTGCTTTCCTCACTCCTGTTTCTCTCTCTAGGCTAAGAGGACCACTTGGAGCCCTGCTTTCCTCACTCCTGTTTCTCTCTCTAGGCTAAGAGGACCACTTGGAGCCCTGCTTTCCTCACTCCTGTTTCTCTCTCTAGGCTAAGAGGACCACTTGGAGCCCTGCTTTCCTCACTCCTGTTTCTCTCTCTAGGCTAAGAGCCAGTTCAAGCGGCGATCCACAGCCAACAATGTGGAGATTCACATCCCAGTTCCAAACGATGCCGACTCGCCCAAGTTCAAAACCACTGTGGGAAGTGTCAAATGGGTTCCAGAGAACAGTGAGATTGTCTGGTCCATTAAATCTTTTCCAGTAAGTGTTCTCTTTGCTTTTATCACCTAACAGTCATAACAGCTGTTTAAGAAGTGTTCAGATTCTGCCCAAAGCAAAGCTGAATAGCATCAGACAAGTAGTACTGGTTGCTTCCTCCTCTTTTCCCTTGGAGGAAGGCTTGGAGCTTGCTGAGAGATGTTTCAGACACTGATGTTTGGAGATTTATTGGGTTTTTACTAGGATCATTCTTCAGAACTGAGTTAGGGAGCAGAGATTCCCCTTTGTCAAAAAGTGTCTCAGAGAGGCAGTGCTGCAGACTCTCAGACAGGGCAAATCCAGGCCATCTGAGGGCTCTACACCTTGGCATCAGGATTTGCTCCTACAAGGGCAGGCTGAGAGAGTTGGGCTTTTGTCAGCCTATAGCAGAGGTGCTCCAGCCCTGGAACCTGCTGGTGGTGTTGGGAGGTTTTCTTGTTTCATGGGGGGGAAAAAAAAAAAAGACTAATCTGTCCTTTTGGGTAGGGTGGAAAAGAATACCTGATGAGAGCTCACTTTGGACTGCCAAGTGTTGAAGCTGAAGATAAGGAAGGAAAACCTCCCATTAGTGTGAAGTTTGAGATTCCATATTTTACCACTTCAGGAATCCAGGTTAGTAGTTGAAAACAGAAATGTTGATGAGTGCCCATGCTCTCCACACACAAGTTTGTCTCACTTTCTTGGTGATTCTCTTCAGTGTTATCCATAAAACTCTTTAATTAGAACCAGATTTTCTTTTTCTAGGACTTTTCAAAACTTTCAAACAAGGGCAAGTTGCAGAGTCCTGCACCTGGGGAGGAATAACCAGGGGTGACCAGCTGGAAAGCAGCTCTGTAGAGAACCTGAGAGTGCTCTGGGACAAGTTCACCATGAGCCAATAATGTGCCAATGGCATCCTGGGGTGCATTATGAGGAGTGTGACCATCAGGTCAAAGGAGGCTCTCCCTCCCCCTCTGCTCTGCCCTACTGAGGCCTTATCTGGAGTTCTGGATCCAGTTCTGGGTTCCTCAGTTCATAATAGACAGGAAAATAGTGGAGAGAGTCCAGTGGAGGCTACAAAGATGCTGAGGGGCCTGGAACAGCTCTGAGGAGGAAAGGCTGAGAGCCCTGGGGTTGTTGAGCCTGGAGAAGAGCAGCCCCAGAGGGGATCTGAGCAATGCTTAGCAAGAGCTAAAGGAGGCCAGACTCTACTCAGTGGTGGCCACTGATTGGACAAGGGGTAGTGGGCACAAACTGGAAGCCAGGAGGTTCCATCTGATGAGGAGGAGAAACTTCTTTGGCATGAGGATGCCGGAGGCCTGCAGCAGGTTGGTGAGAGGTTGTGGATCTCCTTTGCAGAGCTTCCAACCCCACCATGGCATTGTGCACTTGGGCAAGCTGCTGTGGATGTCCTGCTTTAGCAGGGGGGGGTTGGACTAGATGATCTCCAGAGGTCCCTTCCCACCCCAGCATGCAGGGATTGTGTGAAATGCTGCTTGGCTGCCAGGGGAGACTTCAGTGACCTCTCTTTCCAGGTTCGCTACTTGAAGATCATTGAGAAGAGTGGGTACCAGGCACTGCCCTGGGTGCGCTACATCACCCAGAACGGAGGTGAGTGGCTCTGCCCCTCCCCCTGCAAGTGGCTTTTGTTTGTCCTGCATCAACCTCCAAACTCAAAACCACACAAAACCACTTTCTTTGTCTTCCTGACTACTAAACTGTGCACCTTAGATTAAGGTGTGCTGCTTTTGGTGTCTTAATGAGCAGGACAGGTTGGGGATGCTGTTCCAGGCTCTGGCAATGAAACTGGCATCCAGGGAGGCTTTTGGAGTGCCAGTTCAGAAAGAAATTGGTCACATTTCGGTCTGCCAGCTCTGAGATGTGCAAGACAGTGGGAGGCTGTTAGCAAAACAAAAGTGGATGTTTTGTGTTGGGGTTTGGTTGATTTGGGGGTTGTGGTGGTTGGGTTGGAGGTTTTTGGTTGGTTGGGTTTTTTCTGGGGGGGTGGTTGGTAGTGGTTTGGGGTTTTTTCTTTTCTTGTTTCTCTAATCTCACTTGTTCTGGCATGGAGGCCTGGCTGCCTTCAGTTCCCTCCATCAGCCTCAGAGCTCATTGTCATGGCCATCCTGAGCACACATCTGGCTTTGACATCAGCTCATTCCACTCTGCTGACCTGCTACCTCTAGTGAGACCAAAAAAAAACCCCAAAACCCTAATTTACTAAACCTGGAATTTTGGCTTTTTTTCCCCCCCCCGTCCCCCTTTCCAGATTACCAACTTCGAACACAGTAAACCACCTCAGGAGCACCACAGACAACAGAACTTCAGACCTCCAGTTTCGTTTGCAGAAGCTTCTGTGGTACTGAGAGCTGTGAATGTCATTGCCAAGGGTCTTTGTTTCTGCAGTCTTGGGGTTGAAAGGAGAAAGATTGGAAAATTTCCTCCTTTTTCACTAAGGTGTTTTTGAGCATCCGAACCATTAGTATTGATCGTGTGAATATTTATTTTCATTCTTAGAACATGCTGATCTTGCTGCTAAGTGCTAATGACAGTAGGGGAGTAGTGGTTTACCTTGAGGAGCCAGGACAAGGATGAACCTTGGGAATGTCTTGTTGCTGGTGCCTTGTCTGTTACATTGGCAGCGTTTTCCTAGTGTTGATGTTTTAGGATCTCTACAGGCATTGGCAGCTTCGTGCTACAAATTAGGGAGATAATTGTGCAATTGAGTATTTGACTGCTGAAGACTTAGCTGGATTTAGCCCCAAGGTATTTATTTTTTTTTTTTTTTAGGGCATATGGGTGCCTTAACTCATTCAAAACTCTGTTAACTTAGCAAAATTTACAGCTTATGAGTTAAAACTATCTGAACACCCTCTCCTCACCCCCCACCCCCACCCCCCCCAAATACTAATTGCTCTT
>VWZE01013304.1:50421-71885 GCA_013396675.1 Eubucco bourcierii
AGGTTTTGTCAGAATGCAGACTGAAGGGTTTCAACCCTGTGGAACCCCCCAGGGCATGGACACCCAATGCCAATTGACCCCCAGGACATGAATACCCAATGCCAATTGACTGGGTGTGCATTTAATTGATAATTCGATTGCAAACTGTAATACAGAGGCATAAAACCTCAGTTTAACTTAATTATTAACAAAAAGACCAAACCAATTGGGTTACTAAACAAAAAAAAGACCAAACCAATTGGGTTACTAAACAAAAAAAAGACCAAACCAATTGGGTTACTAAACAAAAAAAAGACCAAACCAATTGGGTTACTAAACAAAAAAAAGACCAAACCAATTGGGTTACTAAACAAAAAAAAGACCAAACAAATTGGGTTACTACACAAAAAAAAAAATAAAAAAATAGACCAAACCAATTAAACAAAGCAAAACAAAACCAAACCATTTCTGGATGAAATTTAATAGGAAGAGGCTGCTAAAAACAGAGTTGCCATTTTTTTCCCAGTTGGCCTTTGTGTTAATTTAGGGCAAATATTTCCTTTTCTTTTCTTTTTGCTCACTAGAATTGTTCAGCTTTTTTTGCCCTGTGGGGGATGCTTGCTTGCTCTTGTTTGTAAAACAACTCTCACTACACCTCCCTGGCAGAAGGGATAAAGTGCTCAGAATGTTCTCCTTTAAGGTATTATTGTTTTGGTTTGTTTTTCCTTTACAGGCTGTTCCACTTTTGTTGCAATAAGCTAAGGTTGCCATGGGTGTGCATAGTTGTGTGTGGAGTTGGCAGCAAAACTTGGACGGTTATCAGTATTTCTTTTTCTTCTTTAAAACAGTTTTGTTTTGGTTTTTTTTTTTAAACAGGCTTTTTTTTTTCAGACTGCTTTGGTTTGAATTTAGTGCTCCTGACAGGTGCTAAACTTAAAACCATCAAAATCCAGCGAGCACTGGCTGCAAGCTTCTTCACACCGCTCCGGTGAAAGGGGCCTGGACTCTCCCAAAAGGTTGAGGAGGGATTTTAGTCCCTGCTCAATCCTTGTAGGCTACATTTGTGTATAGGGAAAAAAAAGAAAAAAAACCCCAAAAACTCAGTTCCCCTTAGAGGCAGCTGCTGTGAGGTTTCAGAAAGATCTGCCTCAGAAAGGGCTGAGAGCCAAAGGGATGGAGGCAGTGACCAGCTGGTTAGGCAAGGGTAGGTGTAGGCACAGGTTCTGGGGTAAGGTGGTTGTATTTTTGTCACCCATCAAGCTTGATGTTGAAACAAAGTAAATCTTGTCCAAAACTCATTTTCATTTGAACAATTAAGGTTATGACTGGACTGAACATTTTTATATTAAAACTGTACCTGGTTGACAAATCTCTTTCTGCTGCCTCTCTTCTTTCAAAGTGTTTGCTTTAAAGTCTTTGCCTGTCAAACGTGAATCAGCAACAGCTTCATTTGTAGTCCTGTTGAGGGTTGGATCTTGCAAACCAGACCAGTGTTTGCTCCTATTTTGTTGCAGTTTGACTCTATTTTGATGATAGGACATCAGCTCTGCTTGTCCAGGGAGTAATAAAGGATAAAAAGTCCACTTGGAATCAGTTGCATTGCACTTGTTCTTTTTTTCTGTTTGATCTATGGCAAGTGCTAGCCCTTGGGTACCCTCAGCTCTCCTAATAAGAGGCTTGGATAAGCTGTTAAATATTCATAGTTCTGAGCTGTTAGCTAAATACTAAGCAAATCTTTGCTTTTCTGCTGTTCTCTGCAAAACTGCACCCTAATATTTATGTTCTTTAGCACCCTCTATAGTGAAGTGCTAAAAATACCTGCAGTGCTGGGTCCAGTTCTGGGCACCCCAGTCCAAGAAAGACAGGAAAATACTGGAGAGGCCAGCAGAGGCTATGAAGATGCTGAAGGACCTGGAATATTTCTGAGGAGGAAAGGCTGAGAGCCCCGAGGCTGCTGAGGCTGGAGAAGAGCAGCCTGAAAAGAGGATTCCTCAATGCTCAGCAAGAGGTAAAGGGTGAGGGGGAAAGAGGATGGGGTCAGACTCTTCTCAGTGGTGCCCTAGGATGGGACAAGGGGCAGCAGGCACAAACTGGAACCCAGGAAGGTGAGGTCTCCTGTCAGCCTCTTCTCCAAGGCTGAACCACCCCAGGTCCTTCATTTGCTCCTCACCAACTCTGTTCTTCAGACCCTTCATCATCTCTAGACCCACTCCAGCCTTTCAATGTCCTCCCTGGGAGTGAGGGACCCAAACCTGAACCCACTACCCAAGGTGTACAGGAACAGCATCACTTCCTTACACTGTTCCTGATCCAGGCCTGGATGCTTTACTGCTTTTTAAGCCTCTCAGGAGAGGCATATTACCAAAAATTCTAGAAACATTCACTTAGTAGCCTGGAAAGTGATTTTTTTTTTTTTATTATTATTTTTGAAAAATGGAATGTTTCACTAAACAAAAACTTTTTGAAGTGATGTTTGACCAAGAGCACATTACCAAAAAAAAAATAAAACCAACAGAAGAGAAACCCAAACCGGACAAGTTGATGTAGGATTTGGCTACAGTGTGGCAGCAAATCTTCCATTTTTGTTTTGTAATCACAAATCCAAGGTGTCCCTAAGTTAATAAAATTCACCACCATTGTCATCTGGCATTAAAAAAAATAGAGATATATGTCTATACATAGTGCCTCAGTAGCGCCGGGCGAAGCGAGCTTCAGTGCCTCTGTTGGGCCGCTCCTGCCCCGCAAACACTCCCTGGATTCCGCTGCCCTGCATCATCTGGCTCTGGTTTCCCACTTGTGTGAAGCCTCCTCGCCTGCAAATGACACCAAACAAAGGGAGAAGTGAATGCCTGCTGGGATTCTGGGAAAAGAGGCTTTGGCAGATAGCTCCAGCACGAGTCTTGGGCTCTGAGACAGGCAAAGATCTCAATGCCAGAGCTATTCGCTGCTTGCCAAGGAACAGGAAGGAGAAGCTGGAAGTCATCTCTTACACAGCTGACAGGAATTTTTTCCTTCTGGATCAGTCAACTATTAGAAAAGCATTCTAAGTACTCTGACAAAGCTTCCTACCCTGATATCCCTCCTTGATTCCTCACATAGCCTGCTCCTGACTGACCAGGTGTGCTTCTGTCACCACCTGGTTTTAAATGAATACATAAAAGAGGAGGAAGGGAGGAGGGAGGAAGGCAGGCAAGAAGAGGGGGAAGGGAGTGAGGCAGGCAGGCAAGAGGAGGAAGGGAGGAGGGAGGCAGGCAGGCAAGAGGAGGAGGAAGGGAGGAGGGAGGCAGGCAGGCAAGAGGAGGAGGAAGGATAAAGGAGAAGAAAGAAAACCAGGAGGAAGAGGAAAAAAAACCCAAGGCTCCACCCCCCCTGCAGAGCAGGATGACCTAGGGCAGGTCAGGCCACACAGAAATCCATCCAAGGAGGTTTTGAAAGTCTCCAAAGGAGACTCCACCTCTCTGGGCAGCCTGCTCCAGGCCTCCAGCACCCTCATCATAAGGAAGTTTCTCTTCATGCTGATGTGGAACCTCCTGGGTTCCAGCTTCTACCTATCAGCCTTGTCACACTGCTTCCACTGTCACCCTTCAAAGGTTCACTGAAGCCCCAGTCCCTCCTTTGCTGGGCACTGACCGGGTCTGGGGAGGTATCCCCCTCCCTTCACTCATTCTTCTGTCAGAGCCATAACCACTCCAGGTGTCCCGAGAGTGCCGTTCGGGCCCTCCGTGGCGCTCATCTGGGTAGTGCTGGAAGGCAAATGGCAGAGTTAAGCAAAGAGCAGAGGCTTTACTCCAGGAATGCAAACAATCAGCTCCTCAGAGGCTGCCTGTCAGAAAATAACCCAGCAACTGTGTCATTTTTCATACTGGTTCTGTGGGTGGCTCACTTTAGGCATTCATTTTATTTCACAGCACAGATCCAGCTCTGCTCCTTGGAGGGTCAATCACAAAATCATTTAGATTGGAGAAGTCCTTCAAGACCCCCAAGTCCAACCATTAACCCTACCCTGCTAAGTCCACCACTAAGCCATATCCCCTAGCACCACTCCTACACAGCTTTTAAACACACCCAGGGATGGTGACTCCTCCACTGCTGCACTGCAGCCTGTTCCAGTGCCTGACAAACCTTTCAGTGAGGGAATTTTTTCTAATGTCCAACCTAAATCTCCCCTGGTGCAGCTTGCAGACACTGGAAATCTTTTTGTTTGGCAGGGTTTTCACAGGGTGGATTTTTTTGGTTTGATTTGGGTTATTTTAAGGCATTGTGGCTCCAGAGCTTTGGTTTTTACATAGAACATCTTCACAGTTCCTTTTTCACTTCAGAAATTAAAGGTTTCAGATACTAGTGTGGCACTGGTTTACACTGATGTCCTTTTTGTCCCCTAGTGCCTTGCTCCACAAAGTATTTTCTACAATTATTACTATTAATAATAATTTTAATTTTTTTTTATTTTAATAACTATTTTTAAATAGTATTTTTAATTTTACTGTTGTTATTATTAATGACACCAGTCAATTTCTACAATCAGAGGGGATGCCTCAGCAGTTAAGTGCAAGATACTACAGCAACTATTCTTAACAGACACCCCAGATTGGTGCTGTTCAGCCTGGAGAAGAGAAGGCTCCAGGGAAACCTTAGAGATGCATTTCAGTATCTGGAGAAGACCTACAGGAGAGCTGGGAAGGGACTGTTTACAAGAGCTTGTAGCAATAGGATGAGGGCAATGGTTTGAAACTGGACCAGGGGAGATTTAGGTTGGACATCAGGACAAAGTTCTTCACAATGAGGGTGATGAAATACTGGAACAGGTTGCCCAGGGAGGTAGTTGAGGCTGCATCCCTGCAGACATTCAAGGTCAGACTTAATGTGGCCCTGGGCAGCCTGATCTAGCTGGAGGTGGACAAGAGGACCTTTGAGGGTCCCTTCCAACCCAATGTAATCTGGGAATGGTTAACCAGCAAAATTTTATTGCTACCTAAAGAGGCCTGAAAAGATGCCATAGAAGGTGCCAAATTCCCATCACTTGAGAGGTTTCCCCTCAGCCCAGATCTGTGGTTACCACCCTAGCAAATGGGTAACTCAGGAACCATTAACACACTCCACCCCTCAGCGAGCAAAACCAGACTCTGCTTGAACTGCTCAGTTTAAACCCAGTGGTGGTGGAAGTTAAGAACTGAGGAGCATACACAAGGTTCTTTCTGCTTTGGGGTTGGTTGGTTTGGCTTTTGAAGTGAAGCAGCTGTTTGGGTGTAACTTTACCTGCCCATCTCGATCTGGGAGTCCTCTCGAACCGTCTCTTCTGGAACAAAAATGAGAAGTTTCAGTTGAATCAACACAGAAATCACAATTCCAATGGCTGGAAGAAACAGTGCACAAAAATTTAGCTTCATTAAGCTAGAAATCTAAATGCTAATGGTTGTTTAGTGGCAAGGTATCTAAAGGAGTTGTTTCATAGTATAGGAAGAGATCAAATTAACATAAAGACATCACTGAGGCACAATTGATACTCAATGTTAACAAGGGAGAGCACTGAGTAAACCTGTGAGTACCAGAAGTTACAAGCACAAGCAAAGTGGTATGATGTATGCCAAAGATCCTCTGACAATAAACCAGCAGCCTCAGTAGCACTACACAAGAGTACTTCTGACTTCTGTGCAACTAAAAACCTGTGTGTTAACTGCACTGCAAAAATGGAAACAGGGCAAGTTTTATAAACTAAATCTTAGGCTAATGAACAGATTCATAAAAGAGGTTTTCACATGCATCTCCTGGGGGATTTCCTGTAGCATCATGGCAAACTACATTAGGACTTGGCTTATAATCTTTATGCAGCCTCCCTCAGTTAAGTCCATAGAGAATGGAAACAGGGACTGCAGGCAGGCAGAAGCAGACAAGGATCGTTTGTTTCGTTCTTCTGACACTGGTCAGGCCATTAGCAAGCCACAGCTAAGCACCTCATTTCCATAAAGGTGTAAGAAGAAGAGACACCACCTTGCTGACCTGTCCAAACAATGATCTTGGTATCGGCCCCGATCCCTGTGGTCGAAGTCGTGGAAGCGATCCTGGCGGCTGAAGTCGGAATGGTACCGATCGTCCATGGCCATCCGCTTGGCCTCGGGCCAGTAGGGGTCGTCTCGCCTGCAAAGGAGCTCACCGTCAGCGGCGATCTCAGCACCACTTTCCCTTCCTGCTCTGCTGATGTCAAACCTCGTTCAATCCTATTACCAAACAAAAATCTTTAAAAGCAAAATCTTGGCTGCAGTTGGAGGTGTCCCTGCTGACTGCAGCAGGGTTGGACAAGATGAGCTTTGAGGGTCCCTTCCAACCTTTATGACTGATTAGTGTTAAAAGCAACATGTAAAAAAAGAAAAAAAAATCTTTCAGTGGAGAGCTCCTTTGACCACTCCACCAAGAGCACTCAGCCGACACAGAATGCAGCCAGAGGCTCTGGGCTCTCCTTGTGCTCATGTAGTAGTTTGAGGGATCCCAGGTTCCCCTTAAACAAAACCAGGGATGCCAGGGGGATAGACCTGCTTGTCCCAGGATACTGTAATATTGTTACTCTACTCCCCTTGTGGTATCACAGCTTAAAAGATAGTGCTTGACTGCATCTCTCCCCCTTCTCCTCCCTGTTTCTCTTGTTTCCACTTCTCCGAGCAGCTTGCTCTTTTCTTGGTTCATGAGGGAGTTGGTGGGCAGGGAGTTCAGTCACTGATGCCTTGTAGGCCCAGCTTGGGGGAGGGCAGTTTCAGACTACCTGAAGATGGAAGGGGGAGAGGATTCTAGAATGCCAGTTTGGGCCAAGTGGATCGTACACTTAATCCAGCTGATTGCCTTGTGTATATATGTGCTCCTGTAAATAGACTTTCTCTTTAAAACTTCCTATCAGTGTACATTATCCTCATTCTCACTCCTGAAAAGAGGCAAGAGTCCATTCTGTCCTCCAGAACTGGGTATGGTCGTGGCCCAGGCTGGAACAGCTCAGTACCTGCAGTCGGGATCATAAGGCCTCCTCATGGCAGAGCGCCGCTCCTGCTCATAGCGCAGCTGCTCCTGCTGCCGCCGGAGCTCCTCCCTCTCCCGCTGGATGCGCTCCTGCTCCCTCCTCCTCTCCTGCTCTATATGCATTCGTTCTCTCTCCAACCTCTCCCTCTCCAGACGCTCTCTGTCCAGACGCTGCCTCTGAAATTCCAGCCGTTCCCGTTCCCTCTGCAGCCTCTGTCTTTCATCCCGCTCGTGGATGGCTTGAAGGCGCTGCTCTCGCTCCCGCCGCTCTCTCTCTCTAAGTAAGAAACAAAAACTATCTTTAATTGAAAATGGAAGGGGAGAGTTAGGCTGGAGATGAGGAAGAATTTCTTTGGTCAGGGATTGGCATGGGCTGCCCAGAGAGGTGGTGGAGTCCCCATCCCTAGAAGAGTTATCACCAAGGATCTCCCTCAAAACACAGACTTAAAGAAGCTCCAAGTATAAAAGCACTATGTCTGTTCTAGCAATACACTGGTACCAGCCTGATGTGAGCTACTGATGGAGGACCAGCCTGACACTGCTTTGCCCCCTGTTCAGAAGCCATCTCACAGCATTGCATGCAAGCGCTGAAGGTTCTTCACCATGAGAGTGGTGAGAGCCTGGCAGGCGTTGCCCAGGGAGATGGTGGAAGCCTCATCCCTGGAGGTGTTTACGGCCAGGCTGGATGAGCCTGTGGCCAGCCTGATCCAGTGTGAGGTGTCCCTGGACATGGCAGGGGGATTGGAGCTGGCTGATCCTTGTGGTCCTTTCCAACCCTGACTGCTTGTGTGATTCCAAGGCTGGAGGGACAGGAGGACTCACCGGCGCCTTTCCGTTTCCCTGATCTCTCGCTCCCTCTGCCTCTGCCGTTCCCGTTCCCGCTGCTCCTTGATTTTATCGAAGGATAAAATGTCCTGCTTCTCTTTGCTCTCGGATTTGCGGTCCTGGCTTTTTGTACTCTGAATGCAAGCAAAACAAAACATCAGCTGAACAGAGAGCATTCCCTGGGAACATCTTCTGCCAGCCTAGCGGGCAGCAAGTTATCCGTGGCACAGCAATCAGCACCTGCGGCCAAGAGGGCCACTGCCGCCCTGGGTGTATCCAAGAAAGTGTGGCCAGCAGGTCTAGGGAGGTTCTCCTCCCCCTCTACTTTGCCCTGCTGAGACCACATCTGGAACACAGTTTGAGCTGCCCAACTCAAGACAGGGATCTACTACTGGAGAGTCCAATGGTGAGCTACAAGGATAATGAAGGGACTTGCACATCTCTGCTATGAAGAGAGACTGAGAGACCCGGGGCTGGTTAGGCTGGAGATGGAAAGGCTGAGAGGGATCTTATCAATGTCTACAAATATCTGAGGGGTGGGTGTCAAGATGAAGGTGTCAGGCTCTGTTTGGTGGTACCCAGTAGCAGGACAAGGAACAACAGGTACAAGCTGGAATCTAGGAAGTTCCACCTCAACATGAGGAGAAACTTCTTTGGTGTGAGGGTGATAGAGGCCTGGAGCAGGCTGCCCAGGGAGGTTGTGGAGTGCCCTGCTCTGGAGACTTTCAAAACCTATCCAGATTCACTCCTGTGTGACCTGCACTGGGTGGATCCTGCTTTGGTACGGGGGTTGGACTTCATGATCTCTAGAGGTGCCTTCCAACCCCTAATATTCTGATTCTATGAACCTGAAGAGAACAGACTATCATACCTGCCCAGAGATAAACTATACTGGAATTCCATGGAAAAGAAGGTGGGGAGAAGTACTCTTGAAATGGGCTAGAACTTCTGAAGAGTTTAAATATACATCTAAATGGCAGAGGAACATGAGCTGATGGTGGCAAATGATACACTGCTTTAAAGGTCACCAGGAAACACACTCTGGGAAACACATCCTGGCAATGCCATTTTCATGTTGCAACTCTGCCACTGCAACTAAGAAAGGAGGGACAAAAGCCATGAAGGTGAAGCACAAGCATCTCCCTCTGCAGCATCATTAACACCATAAAGCTTTCTAAAGTGAGGAGTCTTATGAGGAGCAGCTGTGGGAGCTGGAAGTGTTCAGCCTGGAGAAAAGGAGACCGAGGGGAGACCTCACTGCTCTCTACAACTCCCGTAGAGGAGGCTGGAGCCTGGTGGGGGTTGGTCTCTTCTCCCTAGGATCAGGTGATAGAGTAAGAGGTGCTGGAGTACCCATTCCTGGAGGTGTTCAAGAAAGGCACAGCCATGGCACTTGAGGACACAGTTTAGTGGTCAAGGTGGTGCTGGGTTGATGGTCGGACTGAATGATCTTGGAAGTCTTTTCCAACCCAAACAATTCCATGTTTCTATGAAAAGGACAACTGTTCCCAATACACAAGGCAAAGCTCTCCCAGCTATATGCATATGAAGCTATTTGATAGCTTATTTTACACAAAGGCTTCTCAGAAAGTGGTCCTTACCCTCTCTTTGGATGTAGAAGTTTTCACACTAATCACTGGTTCTCCTTTAGACTTGTCCATCACCACTGTCCTTTCTGTTCCTCGACTGGCTAGGAAACAAAATACATCTGGGAATAAACATGCAAAGCATTCACAAGTTCTTGTGAGGTCTAAACCCATCAACATGTTAAGCAGAGACTTTAAAATAACTTCTGGAAGAAGGTATTTATTATGTAAGTAGCTTAAGAATTTGAGAATGGGAGTAATGAACCTATCAGAAAATTCCAGTAGTGGTTTCTGGCAGGGATAGCAGTTAAAAGAAAGAAATTTACTTCAGTCTGCAAAAGAAACTCCCCCAAAAATGGACACAATCGTAGTGTCAGGTCTTAATTCAATGATAGGTTCATAGCTCATGATACAAAACTGAAGGGGTGGCTGACACCCTGTCAGGCTGAGAGCTGGGTGAAGGTGACCTCATGTTCTTTTAAAAGAAGTATGCTTGAAAACACTGCTGAAAGACAATTAGAATTACCTGATTTGCTTGCCCTGGATCTATCAGAGGATCCAGACTTCAGTTCATCTTTTCCTTTGCCTTCATCTTTTCCATCTTTTTCTGACTTCTTATCATCTTTTTTGTCACTCCTGTCCTCCTTCTTAATACCACCAGACCTATAGGGAAACTGAGCTTTAATGGAGACTCTAACAAAAAGTTCTGCCAACCACATAGAACACAAAAACCAACCAAAACACCTAAACCACAAAAATACTCAACACCAAACCCCTTCCTTCCAAAACTACATTCAAAACTCTCACACTCCCAACACCTTGAATGCTGCTGCATTGAAACCAGTGCATACTTTTAAACATGATCAAGTGTAGCAACCAATGCAAGGTTAAAGCTGACCAAAAGTGAGCCACACTAGGTAATGCTTCTGATTATTAGTGCTAACTCTTCTGCCTATAAGCAGTGATCATGCTTTGAAGAAGGACCACCCAAAGGTCACGCTCCACCAGAAGAGCTTTTGTAATCAAATACTCTAACCACTGATGTAAGCAAGCCAAGCCTGCCAAGTATCTCCTTTGCCAAACCTTTTAAAGTTTTAGGAGAACAAAAAGCAGGAAAGCAAAAATCCTCTTTCAGAAGCAACAGACCACTTGAAAAACAAAACTGAAGCATCACTTGCTAACCATGCAAACAGTCTGTCAAAAAGACAGCTTAAATCCTGGCAATTATTTGTTTAAAGAACAGAACAAGCCAAAGTCAGACGACAGGCTGAACAGTTACATAGTGGTTTATCTGGAAACAAGCTGATAATCTCCTAACGTAACTGACAAGTTTTGATACCAAACCCTGAAGAATTCTGTATGCTGAACAGGGAGGACTGTGTAAGAAGCACTGCCTGCTGCAGAACATCAACTGCAATCTTTCAAGCACTACTACTAGTTCAGATGCAGCACGAAGCAGTAGACAGAGACTTGTTAAATGTGCAGCCGAGTCATGTGGTTGCATTTCCAATGAGTAGCCTTTAAACACAGAAAAGTACTCAAAAAACCACTTTACTTTTCAGATTTGGACTCTGCAGAGTGGTGCCTGTCTTTTTCCTTCCTTGTTTCACTTTCTTTTTTGTCTGAAGGCTTTTTCCCAGCTGGTTCGTTTTTCGCCTAGAATTTTAGCAAACAGGATTTTTTACAGTAAGGAAGAAACATTAAACTCACACATTTTTATTGCCATGACACTGGCATGGACCAACCACCACTCACCTTTTCCACAGAAATCATTTTGCCATGCAGCTCTGTCCTGTGGAGATGATTAATACACTTAGTGGCTTCTTCAGAGGTCGACATCGTGACAAAGCCGTAACAGCGAGCGCCAGGACTGCGAGCATTTGTCACTACTTTTGCACCAACCACCTTTGGGGAATAAAAGAAACTTGTTTTGAGACAGCCAACATGGCTTTACCAAGAGCAAGGCCTGCCTCTGGTGCCTTTCTGCAATGAAGTGACTACAGCACTGCACAAGAGGATGTTCTCTATCTGGGCTGTGTCAAAGCGCAGGCAGCAGACAGAGGCGATTCTGTCACTCTGCTCTGCTGGGACCTCAGCTGCAGTACTGAGTGAGGCTCTGGACAGCCTGATCTAGTGTGAGGAGTCCCTGCTCATGGCAGGAGGGTTAGGACAAGATCATCCCTGTGGTCCCTTGTAACCCTGACTGACTCTGAGATTCTATACTGTGTCCAGCTGTGGGGTGCTCAAGACAGGAAGGACATGGACCTGTTGGAGGGGGTCCAGAGGGCCACAAAAGTGATCAGAGGGCTGGAGCATCTCTCTTATGGACACAGGATGAGAGAGATGGGTTTGTTCAGCCTGGAGAAGAGAGGGCTCCAGGAAAACCTTAGAGCAGCCTCCCAGTACCTGGAGGCCAAGGAGAGGCTGTTTACAAGGGCTTGCAGCAACAGAACAAGGGCCAATGGCTTTAAACTACAGCAAGGTAGATTTAGGCTGGACAAGAGAAAAGTTCTGTGCTACAAGAATGGTGGAACTCTGCAGCAGGTTGCCAAGGGAGAGGTGGTGCAGGCCTCATCTCTGGACATTCAAGGTCAGGCTTGCTGGGGCTCTAAGCAATCTGATCTAGCTGGAGATGTCCCTGCTGACTGCAGGGGGGGTTGGACTAGATGACCTTTAGAGGTCCCTTCCAACCCAGTGCACTCTCTGACTCTATAACTGGACACTGAAGAAGCGTAGTGAGACACATGAGATGACAACCCAGAGCTCTCCTGTGGAGAACTGTTTCATTTTTACAGCTATCTCCACAGAGACTCTGCCCTTCCACTTCAACAACCTTGTTTATCAAGTCTGTTACTTCAGATACAGCTTCACATGAAGGAAGTAAAGACCTCAGCCTGCCCAGTTATTCATCAGGAGAAGTTCCAAATTTAAGGTCACCCTTGATAAAGTGGTTTATTGCTTTCCACAACCACTACCTACCTTTCCATACTTGCTGAAAAGGTTCTTTAAGTCTGTAGCTCTAGTAGAGGATGAAAGTCCACTAACCCAGAGATTTCTGCCAGAAGAACTACTCACACGCCCTAAGGGACAAAAAATCCAAACAGTCTTTTATGTGGCACATGAATGCAGATGAAAAAGAATCTGCCTCACCAACTTCATTGCTTTCCCCTCTTCATAAGCCTCCACAAGTGCTACAACCCAGGCAGCTTCACCTCAAGATAAGGAGAAACTTTACAGTGAGGGTGCTGGAGCCCTGGAGCAAACTGCCCAGAGATTGTGGAGTCTCCTTAAGACTTCCAAGACCCACCTGGATGTGTTCCTGTGTGACTTGCCTTAGGTGATCCTTCTTTGGCAGAGGCATTGCAACTGCTCTCTAGAGGTCCCTTCCAACTCTTAACATTCTACAATTCCTCTATTCCTCTGAATGAGTAATTACTACCAGTGGCTCAGGTAAAGGTTAGATTTGACACCAAAACACTTGAAAAATCATTGGTACATCAACAAAACATCCTCAAAAAACCCAAAAAAACTAAAAAAAAGACCAATCCCAAACCACACAACCCAAAACAGTCATGAAAACTCTTTTTCTGCAAAGAAACCTACCTTTCTCATCCTTTATCTTTGTGTCTCTGTCCTCCTCACCAGGGCTAAAGACAAAACAACACATTATTCACCCAATCATAGCCAAAGAAGAATATTAATTCTAGATAGTTCGAATACCTACCAGCAAATTAGCTCTGAAATAAACACAATCTTTGCAAAATTATAGAAGAGTAACAAGGAAATACAGGATTTGGATCATTAAACATACAATTCTGTTTTGCAGATGAGCAGAAATAATTTAAGGAAAAACAACCTTTGAAGGTTGAGGAAGGAAAAGGAAAAAATCAAACCACCTGTGTTTAAAAAAAACCAAAACAAAAAACCAACCAAAAAATATATATTAAAAAAAATATCTGCACATGGAGAATTAAAACAGACTCTTTAGGAATAGGCTACAATTTCAGCAGTCTCGGTGGCCAATTGAAGCAAACACCTTATTTGCATCACTTAAGGACCAATGAAAAAAAGAGAGCATCTGGGCTATAACGGAGAAAAAACAAACCTCTTTTTCTGATCACCGCCCTCACTGGCTGAGGACTCTTTAGTAGCAGGGGGTTCCTCAGAATTAGCTTTGTCTTCTGTTTTCTTGCCATCTTCTTTGCTATCTTTGCCTTCGGGGCCTGCGCCTTTGGCCGCCGCTTCCCCACTAGAGGCTTCCAGGCCTTGGGAGCGTTTGCTACTCTGATCGCTTAGGCTCTCTACTACTAAAGAGTCAGAGTCCAGCTTCTCTTCCTCTATTGTCTGTTCACTTGTCTCCCCTTTTGCTACAACTAAACGCTTTGCTTCCTTCCTCGCCATAGCTTGTGCCGATTTGCTGTCCAAATCTAAAGCATCTTCCTCCACCTGAGCGGCAGCAAGAGCGTCCTCTTCCTCCGCTAGCCTCTTGCCTGGCACCACGTTACTGGCTTCCTGGGCGTGTGGCCGCTCCGCCTCGGAAGGCTCTTCGTTAAGTACTTCAGATTTACAAGTTTCCCCCAAAATGTCGAGTATTTTCTCATTTTCTACGGATTTAACAGGAATAGAATGGCACAAGATTTAATCACCAGGGAAATACAGCAATCACAAACGTGGAACTGGCAATGGCTGCCACACTAACACCAAGAGAACTTCTAAGCTACACAGAGATTGGAAAACCCTAGGGTGTACACAGCATTACAAGTGCTACGCTAAACTGCCGCCTGACAAACCACCGCCTCGGCCCTACCATGTTAACAGGGAAGGAAAATGCCCCCACAGATTTAACAACAACCTTCTGGCTCATCCTTCACATTCTTCAGGAAATCGTTCAGCTCTGTTTCTTCTCTAGTTAGCTTCCAGAGTCCGAGATGCTTAACTGAGTGTATCAAGGCTCAATTTCATATTTCAAGGGTTCAATTTCATATTTCTCTGTATTTCTGTTAGCAGAGAGTCCAACAGGAGAACAGGCATCTTCTGACGGTGCGTGAGTGTGTTTGCAGTCCAGAAACTGTAAAGCAGCTGTTGAAAATTCCTGTGATGATAATGAATTCCTTCTTCTGAAGTCCATTTCAGTCTTTTAAATTCCTGGTCCCTACCGAAGTCTCCCCTTACCTACACTCCTGTGTATTTCTATTCACACAACTACAGCATACTGTGATATCACAAGATCTGTTTCCAGAACCTTTATATCTTTAAGGCTCAGCCCTTAACTCTGCTGTAGGTAACAGTTCTATGGAACCATTTCACCACATTCAATAGGTGTTTAAGCAGTTTAAACCACAGATCTGGTGATATGACTGGGTTTCCAATCTCTATGACCCTGCATGACCTCGATTGTCCACCATAATAATGTACACTACAGTAATGCAATTGAAAAAAAAACAAAAAACAAAACAACCAAAAAACCAAAACAAATCAAAATCAAAACCAAACCAGGGACACACAAAAAAAAAATGTAAATGAAGAATGAAACTGTTTCAATGCCCAGGATGTTTTTAGGTTGCCTTTGGGGTGTTGTGGGGTTGGGGTTTTTTTGAGTTTTGATACATTTTTTTTTCCAGATGAAATCACACAGACAAAAAGGAAGATAACAAAAAAAAAACCAAACAAAAAAAGAAAAAAAAAATCAAAACAAAACAAAACCAAAAAACCAGTACCTGGCTCCAAAGGTAACTCTTCAAGTTCCTGCAGTTAAAATGATAAAAAAAAAAAAAAAAAAAAAAAAAAAAACCAAAAAACCAGTACCTGGCTCCAAAGGTAACCCTTCAAGTTCCTGCAGTTAAAATAAAAAAAAAAAAAAAAAAAAAAAAAAGAGAAATATCACTATATCTTCAGAAGTCATGATGCTGTAGTGAGTAACACCCAGATAGGAGACAATTCAGCTTTGAAAACATTGGATTTAAATAAGTTTCTCACAAGATAGGTCTAGTGATTCTTTTTAAAGTCTTGAAGTTCTACCAAATGTGTAAAAAGCATCATTATTTCTCAGATTCAGACAACCGTTGAACACACAGCACACCCTGCATGGGTAAAGAGATCAAGGAATGCAAGCAGCACAGAACAAAAGTCATCTTTGTGTTACCCTTCTCCAGAGCTGAGCTTACAAAGTCTGCTTTCTGAGAAGGACATCAACAGAAACACCAGCATCACCCAGAGCTTCAAGTGTCCTTAACCTACCACAGGTGCTCTGGAAACAAGGTCAGTATTTCAGAAATAGACCAGTTTCAGTTTTCATCTGAGCCTGGCATATGCAGAATTTTAATGAAGGTTAAATGTAACCTACAGCATTGAGGTGGTTTATACAACAGGTAAAAGATGATCTTCA
Organism: Eubucco bourcierii; assembly: GCA_013396675.1. Classification (NCBI taxonomy): domain Eukaryota; kingdom Metazoa; phylum Chordata; class Aves; order Piciformes; family Ramphastidae; genus Eubucco; species Eubucco bourcierii. Next base: position 66,199 of record VWZE01013304.1, read on the forward strand.
GAGGTCACAGAATGGCTCAGTTGGAAGTGAGCTCAGAGATCATCTACTCCAATCTCCCTGCCATGGGCAGGGGCACCTCTCAGCTAGACTCACCTGCTCAAGGTCTCATCAACCTGGCCTTGAACACACCCAGCGAGGAAGCAGCCACAACCTCCCTGGGTAACTTGTTCCAGAGTCTCACCACTCTTGTACTGAAGAGCTTCTCCCTAATATCCAGTCTAAGTCTACTCTCCATCGGCTTCAAACCATTCCCCCTTGCCCTGTTACTAGACACCCTCATGAAAAATCCATCTTCAGCTTTCCTGCAGGATGCCCTTGGGTTTTGGAAGGCAACTCTAATGTTCCCACAGAGCCTGCTCTTCTCTAGGCTGAACAACCCTAGCTCCCTCAGCCTGTCCTCACAGGAGAGCTGTTCCATAGCAGAGATCCCTTCTAAGTCCTAGCATTCTGTGATTCACATATACATGACCTGATAGAGAGATCTTTGCACCTATGATTAAATCAGAAAGGAATCATATCCTGTTATTTGCAGATTAAGAACACACCCACAGTGCACTACCTGAAGATAGACTGCTTCAGTATGCAGTTTATTTGGCAAAGATGATGAATTTTTGGTTTTAAAGAAAAATTGGTTACCATTTACCTTTAATGCAGTTAAATCAGATGAAGCATCTAAACTGTTTCCAACATCTTCAATCTCTACCTAGAAAAAGTACAGAGAGGCATTTTATCTACAAAAGAATGGTGTTGTGAAGCCTGAATGAGAAACCAAAGACTTTATTTGCACTAACAAATTAAACAAATATATCTACAATCAAACCAACCAGTAAAACTGACCAATGACCTCTTCATGATCTCCAAATCAGCTTTCTCATTACTTCTCAAAGTGCTGGGTTGGCTCACATCAATCTTTTAAGGATGAGGCTTCCAACAGCAAACTTTGTCTTACTCTCTCTTACATACAAAAGCAAGAACAGAGTCACAAGGTGCATGGGGCTTTACTGATAAAAGATGACCACAGCTGACCTGGCTTCCAGTAGTTTAATCACTGAAAAAACTTTCTGGGTATTACAATGTGACCTATGTGGAGCAGAGATATGTTTGGGGATAGAGGCTTTCTGCAGCTTTCAGATTTGAGGGGGGGACCATCCAACTTTAGGATCCTGTAGTACATACTGATGGCATAATGTGCACACATAACAAAGAGCTATACTTGCCTATTAGATGGGGCAGAAATAACTTCTTTCAAATGCTTTGTTGGTAATACTTGACTTTGGGGGGAAAAAACCAAAAGCTATCTTCTAACCCATATGGCCAATATCATATAAGCAGTGCAACAATCAGATGAACACAAAAAAGCAGCATAAAGATATTTTCAGTACTCAGTAACTCCAAGGCCCTACATTAACAGAAAAATAATTAAGAATCTATTTCCCAGAACGTTGCTGTTCAGCTGAAATGAAGTTATGCATTGTAGTGAGTAATGAATACAGCATTTGTATGCCTCATCTCTCCTCCTAAATAAAGAGAAGGTATGAAAACAGGAATGTAAACACAAGGTGAAGCAAAGAGTTCAAAGTATGATTCAAAGGAATGCTTTCTGGATTGCTCTTAGTACATCCAGTCATGTGTGTACAAACAATGTTTAAAGAATGGTATTCCCACAAATATGTAGTAGTAAAAGCAATGACCATGAGAACTGGTAGAGCCCTATATTGTTTCAAATACTCTAGCTACTGTTCTAATACTTAATTAAAAGGGAAAAAAAAAAGTAGAAGGGGAATAGAAGGGGAAAAGAGCCAATTCCACACACAGCAGAGATGCATACCATCACTATTGGTATTTCTCTTGATTCTTCTTTCATTTCTGAAAACTGTGGGGATGCCTCCAAGTTACCTACAGCATATTCTGCAGGCTGATCTGGGTGTTCTTTCACTTCTGCATCAGCATTTTCTTTACTATCAGACAGCGAGTCAAGAACATTATCAGCACTGTAATCCTCCATGCAATCTACCGCATTGCCATTATCTATTTCAGCTTCATCTAACACACTAATATCCATCATGTCAATATCCTGCAAGGTATCCAAACTTGCTTCAATGTCCTCCTGAAAAAAGAAAGAAAAAAAAAAAAAGTATATATAGTAGTCATTGCAACCTGAAAGAAACATGATCACTACTTTGCTTCAAACACAGCCTGACGTACCTGTCCGTCTCCCGAATCCTCTTCCAGGCCATTATCTTCTACTCCCTCTTCATCTGCTCTACGTCCTAACAACATTTTTAGAAAGAAAAGGTAATAGTATATAGCCTCCAAGTTTGTTTCATTTTTTTCATCAGGGTACAATTTGTATTCCATTCAGCTATCTGCATTTCCCTTGTTTTACACAACTAAGCGTTCACGCATCAGCCCAGTTCAGCGACTGTCAAACATGCTGCAGCCTTTGTTCAAGCAGCACTCCCCAGAACATTTGCCTCAGCTGAGACTGCAGTAATTTGTTATCTCAACCTTTCATTTCTTTACTAGAACAAAAAAAGGAAAAAGCAAGCAAACAACCCAACAATAAAAAAACCCACCCTAAGTGGGAGAATCACTGCAGTTATCAATTTACCAGCAGGACACAGCATCAGAACTGACAGGACAGAACAAGCTGCTAGTTTCAGTACTCCTCAAACTTAGAGCTTTGATGTTTTATCTTTTTATGAATATTATTTCCCTCAAAAACTACAGGCACAGTACAATAAAAAAAGAGGAAAAGGTTTTTAGAGCCAAGAGGAACATCTCATCTACTTTTATCCCAACACTAAAAGTGCTATAACATATGTGAAGTATTTTTCTGGGACTTGAATGCAATAGCCAAAGACTTCTTGATTTTACCCACAGTTGTGCCATGCTCTTTTTCCAGTTAAAACTCCACACTTTTGTTTGCAAGCAAATTTAAAATTACACCAAACTGGATGAAATGACAAAAAAACCCCAAACACCTAAAACTGAGTCAAACAAATCAGGTGGCAAAACATTTTCAGCTCACTGATTTACATTTTGGGCAAACCAAAATAAGTAATTAAAATCCTTCATCTTTCTGCTCAACTTCACTGTTATTTTATTAGAAAACAAGAGCAAATGTGCTAATTAATTTTAGAAAAAATAGCAGATTAAAAAAAATAATCAGGATGATCTAAGACTAGGTCTCACCATTAGAAAACCCATGCACAGAAAAATCCTTAAACACACATCTACAGTTCATTAAAAACTCATCTTCTAGGCAGAAAAAAATATGAGACTGCTATCAGCTATGAAACATAAGCACAGCACCCTAGAGGCTATGAATTTGCTAGAAACTGCCTTTCTGCCTCAAAAATAATAATCCTTATATTTATCAACAGCAAAGGCAGAATAACTTAAAAGTCCAATTACCTATTTTAAAAACATTGGCACTGCTTCAGCATTAAACACTTCAGAGAACAAACCAATAAATCCTTCAAATGGACCAATTTCTGCCTTATTAAGTTACATGAAGTTCTGAGTAAATTCCAAGTTTAATACCAGTCATCTCAAACCTGTAATATGCAGCATTAATGCTCAGAACCAAGGCACAGAAGACACAACTGTGCTTAATTCCTTCCAGAGAAAACAGTATAACCCAAACCTGGCTCAGGCAGGTACCATTAGGTACAGTTTTGGGACTGAGAAACATTCAGTAACAGTGCCAAAATTAAACCAAGCACTTTGCCAAAAGAAAAGCCAAGTTCAGGGGGAAGAAAAAATATTTGTAAGGTTCCATTGCATGAGTAAAATTTGCTAGAAAACTCAAGGGAAGGTGGGGTGGGGTGTGAGGGTTTGGAGATCCTCTCCAATTGCCCTGTACCTTTGCTGTTTCTTTTTGGAGTTTTCTTCATATTTTCTGAAACCACTGGAATTTCATCAGGATTTCCTCCTTCCTCCTCAATAGCCTATTAAGGGGGAAAGATAGAGACAGGTATCAAGAGAAAGATAAAAATTCCCTCTCTGCATTTCTATTGAGTTTCAGCCCTAGGCAGTAGATGCAGAAGACAAGAATCTCTCACTTCGTTGCTGTGTAATTCAATTTGGATATCCTCATTAAAGGTCACCAGATCAAAGCAACAAGCACACAGAAAACAGTAACTTGTTGGTGTAACGTTTCTGGAAAAGTACTCAGGAGCATCACCTAAAACTCCCCAAAACCCTCTGCAACAGTGCAGGATACCCACAGCTGTGTGACAGAGCAGGAACTTCGCCTGCAGGGAACAGCAAGCATCAGCTCAACGAGGGCTGCCTGCATGCTGCTAATACACCAAACATTCTTATGGGGATGCAGCGCACAGGCTGTACGCCTGGGAGGGGGAGGGGGAAAAAAAAACGAAAGAAAAGAAAATCAGTACGCAGCAAAAAGCCTTAGCAGGCAGTGCAGAGCACTGTAAATCCAGCAGCTCAATGAACGGCGGGAAGCGCACTGAGGCATCACGTTCGAAACGTGCAGGAAGCCACCCGGTGCTGTGCCGAGCTCGGCAGTCATCAGCGGGCTCGCCACGGCGGGAGAAACGCCAGCCTGGCACACACACACAGCCCCTCCACCAGCCTGGTTGCCTCAGTGCTGAGCCCGGCACGGCCAAGTTCGCCACCATGCACAGGCCTGGCAGGCTTCACGAAGCCTCCTGCCGAGCCCGGCGCGGGCGTGCGGCTGCCCGGAGCGCAGCTCCCTGCGCTCTAACGGCCGTTTGGCGCCATTTTCCTCAGGACTGCCGGAGGCGCTTGGGCCGCGCAAGTGCCGCCTGCGTCTCCCCTCAGGACAGCCCCTGCGCTTCGCCGCTCACCCTCCTGAGCCGCTCCATAAGGACGCTCTTGTTCCCACCGCTGTCTAAATTGCGGCGCTTGAGCTCAGCCCGCAAATCTATCACGCGTAGCTCGCTCAGCCGCCGGCGGTTTTCAGGTTCCCAACTGGAGACACCAGAGCCACCCAAGGACGGAGAATCCCCCTGCCCAGCAGCTGAGTGGCTCTCCGCCATGGGGCCGTAGTTCCGACTCGCACACGCGGAGTAAGGCAGGAGAAAAACAGCTGCAAAAAGCCGCAATTGCAGCACAAAATGGTGGCACAACCGAGACGCACTGAGGAGAACGGGGAGGGAGGGAGAACAGCAGTCCGCATGCGCGTTGACCAGAAGGCCTCAGAAGAGCTGTGCGCATGCGCAGGAAAAAATGGACCAATCCCCGCTCTCACTGCAGCTGCGCAACCGCGCCGTGGGAAGAACGCAACCGCAGTCGGGTTGGGCGCTCGGACGCATGCGCAAGAGGTCCCCAGGCGTCCTCAGAGGCGGGTGGTGCCGCCTGCGCCTGCGCAAGAGCTGTCAGTTACGTTTGCCTGCGGGCCCCGCCTTGCTCTCCCTTTGCTCGTCGTCGCCCTTCTCTGCGAGCCTGCGCAGGGCGGGCTTTTTCCCCCTCCCCTCGGCGCTTCCTAGCCTTCCCACCATTTTGTGCTGTGATCGCAAGGTTAGCTACTCGGTTGTTTCGTATTCTCCTGTGCGCTCGGGCTCGAGACAGAATATTGAAGGGGCCTTGATGGCGGAGAGTCAATCACCGGCCGGCCTAGGGGACGTCACATCCCTTGGTGGGGCTGCGCTCGGCTCAGAACCCGAAACCCGCCGGTTGAGCGAGTTACGAGTCATCGA
>VWZE01013305.1:0-82798 GCA_013396675.1 Eubucco bourcierii
ATTGTCCCAGGGCCTTGAATTCCTTTTTAATTGTCCTTGCAGACACAGAGTTGTTTTTCTGATGCTCGTAGTAACAGTGAGCAGTAAGAGTTACTACCATTAGAACACAGACAATCCTGAAAGCCATTTAGCTACTCAGAAGCAACATTAAAGTGTTCTAGGATGTGTTACTGCTTATTAATCTTAGTGAGGTGTTTCTTGTATTTTGCAAGAGATTTCTGTAAGGTACTTACTGGAAGACTCAAAAATTCATTGAAGTAGTCCACAAACACATCATCTGTGGCCAAGCATTCTTCCTGCAGAGAGACAAAAGCACAAAGCAAAGCTTGTACCAGTCTGCACTAACACACTCAGAGTGCGCTCTTGCCTCAAGCAATGTTTTTTTCCAAGAGATACAACATGCAAACTTTTGGCAAATGGCATTGCCTGCTTTTGAGAATGTCATTGCAGCATTGCTATATTCCAGCCACTGCACACTGCTGAGCTCCTCAGCAATTTCAAAAACACACAAGAAGGTAAATCCTATGTCAAGAAATCTCAGATAAAGCCTTCACAAATCCTGCAGCTGCTAAATGCTGGAAATGTGCAATTTTTTTTCCGAAGGTAAATATGCACAAGCCCATGGTCTAGAAATTCTTCACCTTGTAACTTTTCTCACACATCCAGGAAGGAAGGGAGCATAAAAGTTCAGAGCCTCCTGCTTCTCGGGGATGTTCTGGGGCACATTGGGAGAATAAAAGGGACTTCACTGCTCTATAGTTTGGCTCACAAAGCAAGCAGCCATACTTTGAACCTGACAGAACTGGGAGAATGCTTGTTGACCTCACCAGACGTGAAGACTGTATCTGCAGGTGGTTTTGTACCCTGACACCTCCATTTCAAACTCTAACAACTTAAAACCCGTAGAATAGACTTTTTGTTGTTGTTGTTGACAAATCAGTAAGTGTCATCACTTACTGATTTGTCAACAGCACAGTAGAAGACTGTGATCATTACCACCACCTCTCCCATTTCCATTCAGCAGGAGGTAAAACAAGGACATTATTCCACCAATCTTCAGAAACCTGTCTTCAGCATAGCAAAGATTCAGAAAGAGGGTTTGGTAACTGCAATTTGACTATTCTATTATTTCTGCCTTGCAACACTAGAAGAATGCATCTAAATCTAACATTGGGCAAGGCCAGCAAAGGTCTTGTGACAACTCTTTTGCCTCTTTCCTAAGTTGATTGCACTGAAAAGCACTAGTGAGGAAGAGCATTAAAGAGAGATTCTGCAGAGTATCCCTTGTATGCAGCTAGTATCCTGATCCAAACCCCAGTGTAAGATAGTTTGTCCTCAAGTAAGGAAGAAATCTTGAGCCAATGCACTTTAATATGAACTCAGGGAGGCCCCTGTGTGCTGCATGGCAAGGCAGAACCAGAGCCAACGAGGTTTGTCTGGCCACAGTCCCACATTCATTCTTTGGCACTTAGCAGTTGCTGCTGTGACTCTCAAAGGACAAACACTGCCCCCACTGCAAACAAGGCTTTCTGCACTGCAGTAGCACGGAGCTGGAGATGCTAAGGCACTGATTAAATGAGCAAATTCACCACAGGGTTGTGAGGGCACAGAAAAGCCTCTCACCAATGTCGCTAGGGCAACCAATCAGATCCAGAAGTCCGTTCAGCAAGGCTCAAAGTAGTTCACTAGAGCAACAAGCTGCAGTCTGCCTCCTGTCTGGGTTGGGTAATGCACAATTACATCTGACACTGACAAGGATGAATCTGAGGGTGCCTCAGATATGATAATAACCCCATAAAAATATTCTATTGCTTCAAAAGTCTTACTCAAAACAATTCAGTTATTACTGGCTGAAGCATAAACTCCTTAAGAACATGCAGGTAGCATGGTTTTAATTTGCCAAGAATGTAATCCTCTGTAGTCTCATATAACAGCAAGAAATGCAAACACAGTGCTTGATTCATCAACCAGACTCAGCTGCTCAAGGCCTTGTCCAGTCTGGCCTCAAACACCCCCACCAAGGAGGCAGCCACAGCCTCCCTGGGCAACCTGTTCCAGACTCTCAACACCCTGGTACTGAAGAGCTTCTTCCTCAGCTCCACTCTAACCCTGCTCTCCCTCAGCTTCAAATCATTCCCCCTTGACCTGTCTCTAGACACCCTCAAGAAGAGTCCTTCTGCAACATCCCTTCAGCTACTGAAAGGCAGCTCTAACATCCCCCTGGAGCCTTCTCCAGCCTGAACAACCCCTGCTCCTAGAGAAGAAAAGGTAAAGCAGAAGTGATTGTTAAGCCTGTTTTCTTCTGTTTCCTGCCATGATATTTCACTTTCCCTTCCATTTCAGTCCTTATTTTCTGTAGTTTCCTGCAACTTTCCCTCCAGTTCTTTTCAAACCAAGCAGGGTTTTTGTTTGAGAAAATGGTGAGGATTACTTGGTACCCCACAGTTAGAAGAAAGAAACAAGAAACCTAAGAGTTTCCAAACCCATTTTTGCTTAGTTTTTTTTTTTTTTTTTTCCTTGGGGTTGCATGACCAAATGAGTGCCCAGGCCTTACAAAGCATACTCACAAACACTTCTTCTGTTACAGAGGGAGGCTCTGAAACACAAAAATGAAACATAGGTCATGCAAGCAATACAGGCAAGCTTGTTCAACTACAGTTACTGCCCAGAAAGAAAAAGTAGTGAGGCATGACAACCTTCCTGAATATGCTGAAATAAAATAACTTAGCCTGAGGAAATAAACTAAACTCTACAAACGTGCAGCAATGTTGAGCTATGCATCAAAAGGTTGGCTGTCACAAGAATGATTCACATGTAATGCAAGCATTATTTACCCAGATGATTTCTCATATGTAGCAGTTAACTACTTGTCAGCTTTCCTCTGCAAAATCAATTAGAAGCTTGCTAGCTTTAATGGAAATGATTTGTGTGAGCCTCTGAGTAAATGTCACAAATTACATGATTAAAAATAATAAAAAACTAATTGTAGGTGTTACCAGATAACCAATTTTCATTCATTCTAGGAAGTATTTGTGATCACATTTGAAGGAAGTTCTCTCTTCAGACTAACGAATTGTACTGGGCAAGTTTAAAGGCAGCAGTACAAAGTCCTGTTCCTTCCTATCCCCCTCCCAGCAGCAGAGATAATCGCCCAAGGCCAGCCCCCTGCACGGGAGTGTTACTCACCGGTGGTGATCCTCTTCGACCCCATCCCGACTCTACCCACGGGAGGGCCAGCACCCACGCCTGCAAGCATGCAACCTCATTTGCAAAGGTGGAATCCTGGACTGCAGAGCAGAACTAGAAGCAGCAGAGCTCCTGGGCCTGGCTGGGGACTGCTGGCCCGCAGCAGGCAGCCTGGCTGGGCCGCGCAGCCCAGCAAAGCAGGGTTGCCATGGCACTGGAGACAATGCAAGGGCTGAACTGGGCGGTGAGCAAACACTGCTGCTGCCCGAGCACAGCTCCCTGAACTCATTCCTGTCGGGCACACTGGCAATGCAGTCTCAGAAGAGCTGCCTCTGAACTAGGCACCTGAGGACGTGTAGCAAGAACAAAACTGAATGCTCTTTTCTCAACTGCCCTAGGAGCTTCTTAGCCCAAAATTATATATTCTACCTTCTCCTACGTTGACAAAACCCTCCAGACACATGGGATTTTGCCTTTAAAATAAAAATCTCAAAACATGTGACCAATGAGCAATGGATTCACATTACCTGCCAGATAGTTCTGCTCCTGTAAGCAGGCTGCAAGGCTCGATCCCAAGAAGCAAAGTCAGTACCATCTGTGGCAGTCAAGTAAGAGGAGGTGAGGGGTTTCACATTGCTAAGGCTGAGATTAAATTTGTGCTATTTCCTAACAGGTACAAACGGTTCCATTGTAATGTGGCAGCACACAACCTGTAGCCTTGGTAACAGCCTTCCCTGCTCCCTCCTGCTGCCAAGGCCTGGACCTAGCAGAATTCCAAAGGCAGGTAACATTTTCCACCAGTTAGGGAAAGCTTATAAATAGCCTAAGTGGGAGGAAAACAGGTATTAGAGACATAGGAAAGACTTCCACAATGTTAGTTTCCTCCTTGGTTCCAAGGGGTACTCCAGGACATGAGGAAAAACTCACATTTCTAGTATGGTTGGCAAAAGTCCCCAGGATTAATTACTCATTCGAAACATGACAAACACTGTTCAAAAACAACTAAAATGCAAATGGGCATCTGGAGGGATCTCCAAGGGCAGCTATGAACCAATTCTTATTGATTTTAAACAGAAGTATCCCATCTCATATATAGATTTGACTTTTTGTCACATCATAGTTTTAATAACCAAACACCTTTACAAAAAGCCAGCTTTAGCTAAATGTAGCAACTCTTTCTTTGGATCATTGCCATGTTTTTACTTTTGCACCTGAAAGCAACAATCTCATGAACTGGAAGCAGGTGCTAGGAAGCTTATTTAAGTGACTGCAGAACTGCCAAAACAGGGTTTAGATCCTGAGAGGAAAGCACAAATCAGTCGTCAGATGGCTAAGGCCCTGATTGATTCTGTTGGCACAGTGGAGGAAGTTTCCTGTTGCAGCAGTGTGGCCTCTGTGTGCTGAATCTGGTAGTTCTGGTTTACAGCAGTTTAATGCAGTTCTGTGGCTGTCAGAAAAAGTTAATGCAGACACCTGAGGAAACAGCTATTTGGAACAGGAGCCCTCCAAAGAATGTTGAAAGGAGAAAAAAATGACCATTCCTGGAGACAGCCTAGGGGAAGGCAAAAAAGGAAAGACTTACAAATGGAGTAGGAGGGGCTGCAGAGTAAGAGAGGAGATGTGCTGCAGCTTTGCCCTGTCAGCATCAGATGCTTTGTACTACTGGAGGAGACTGTCAAAGGGAAGCCAAGTCCAAAGGGCTTGACCACCCAAAAAGTCTTCATTTGGCCAGTCGCTGGAGAATAGTCCTTGAATTACCCATGGCACTAATGGCCCAAGAATTCCTATAACAATCTTATTCTACCAGGCCAAGACAGAGGTGTCTTATCAAATTGAAAGGCTTGAAATAAAGTTTAAATTCTCTTTGCTTAATATGAGTCTTGGAAAAGATAAATGGAATACAGAGGCATACCTGGAAAGTACCACTTTGCCATTTGTACTCTTGACACATGCAAAGCTACCTACTTCACACCTGAAGTACCTGAAAAGCCCTTCTGAGCCCTTCAGAAAGTTGCATTAGTGTCTGAGGAAATAACTGTTAGAACCTCAGGAGAATATCTCTCTCTTTTCCAGTTTGGGGAAGGAGCATTGAAAGAACTGCTGCTAAGGACAGTGGCAGGCTAAAGTGTGCTAGAAACAGAGCCATTCTCTGAAGAGAACACAAAGAGTTTTCATAACGACGATTTCAACTAATCTGAGCTCAGAACATAAAAGCGAATGTGATCTAACATAGTCTTCACCCGAAACAGAAGATACCCTCCAGAGGAAGTTGCAACAGTTATTCCTGAGAGATTTCCCCGCCAGAGCTGTATCTGCAGTTTTGGCACTGTGTACAAAAGACTGTCACTGTGTATTTTCTGTTTGCCACGCAGGTAAACTGGAGTTCTGCTTCATAAGGGATTCTGGCTGTGCGAATTCAAGCTTTGCAGGTTTACCACCACTTCCCATCTTCAGTTCTGCATGCTAATTTAATGAGGAGCTTTATTTTTCTGTGGTTACTTGCAGCTTGGTTTAAGTCAGGTCAGTTTCTTGATCTTGGCTTAATATCTGTCAATTAGAGGGCCAACAGAAGAGGGATATGAAGCAGCTTAGGCAGATAGGAGTCACATAGGCCAGCAATGCCAAACACACCCTTTAACAAGATTATCTCCTGACACCCAGCAAGGCACACCGAATACAGGTGTCCTTCCAATCCTGCTGTTATAATCAGATGTCAACAACAGCCTCTCAGACCAGGGGAAAAAAAAAAGGTCAGGATGAAGTGAGAAGATTTGGGGTACATCAGCTTGCAGAACACAGCAGTGTCACCAGAGCAGGTGTTAAGAGGAGGCTGAGAATCCATAACAAATAGGCACTCCTTAAGATTTCAGTAGTGCTTCAGAAAAGCATGCAAGTTACACAAGGTACAGCCTTCTCATTTTGTAGGTGTTCTACTTTCCTGCCAGTTGCACTCTTGCACTCTGGAAGTACTTAAAGAACAAAGAGATTAACTTCCAGAGTTCACACCGAGTCTTCATTTCACAGACTAAACCCACAACGTGCTGCCAGCTGATACTGTTTAAAATAGTTTAGATGGGAGTGCTTAGCCCCTTCCCAACTCGAATGCTTTTGCTTTCTTGTTGACTAAAGCCATCAGGACACCGATTAAGTATGAATAAAATGCATGCAATAAGGTCCTTTTCCTGTGATCATTTTAAATCATGACAGGTTGAGGAGGCACGTGTAGGTTCTCCATGCTTTGTAAAGAAGCCAGGTTGCATTTTGCCATCAGATACATTTCTGTAGTTGGGAAGTAAAGCCCTGAAGTGTGCAGCTCCTGAAGCTATCAATCTTCAAACACTTTAGCTGCAACACTTCCGTGAGAGTTACACTGTGTAGCCAATGCTAGGCTGGCACGGAGACTGCTAGATAGTCCAAGTCCTTGGTTGAGCCAGCCATGGAACGGAGCCAGCAGGCGCTGTTAGGGCAGTCTGTGATCTCTCCTAGCTGTTGTAAGACCCGGCTGTGTGCCCAGCACAGCTTCACCCTGGAAAGGAGGCCTTGGAGATGTAATCCCATCTGAACTGCCTCCCAGGATGATGCTCATCTCGAAGACTTCGGTGGGCAGCTCACAGGGCCACCCTTGCTCTGAGGTATTCAAAGTTTTTGCATTTTTAACATCAAATTACAGCACAAGGGTTAAAGCAAGAAAGAGAACGCAACTAAAGCTCTGCTCTGTAAGAAAAACCTTTAGTGCCCCCTTGTGATAAAATACTTTTTATCAAGAGAATATGTGGGTTTAGAAATCACTGTTTTCAGTGAAGAAAGCAGCTCAACCCTTCAAGATTGTTTCATGTATAAGTTAATTAAGTGAGCAAATCACTTCAGGAATTAATTTCCTTTCTTATCCATTCTGTTCCTTCCACCACCTCAGCTGGTTCTAGTCCCAACACAAGGTCTGAGTTTAAACAGCTTACAGAAATAGCTATTTTAACAGATTCAGGGCTGTATTGTGTTGGGCTGAGCTGGAGTTCTCCACGGAGCATCTTTCCAGTGTTGTGTTTTGCAGCACTATAGCTGAGTGTTGATACTACACCAGGGTTTTGGCTACTGCTAAGCCAAGCAGCCAGGCTGTGCTTTTCCACTATTTCCCCCTCAAGAGCAGGCTGAGGGATGGGCAAGATCTTGGGAGGGGACACAGCCAGCTGACCTAAACTGACCAGAGGGGTATTCCATGCCACACAGCACCATCTCTGATATAAAAGCTAAGGGAAAAAAGGAAACATGGGGTGTTGGGTGGTGGTGCTTGTCCTCTGGAGCAGCTGCTAAACGTGTTGGAACCCTGTCTCCTGGTGAGTGACTCAACAACATCTGCTGATGGGGAGCAGAGAACGGTATTTGTGTTTGCTCTGCTTCTGTGCATAGCCTTTGCTTTCACTTTGCATCCCATCAAGGTTTCTTTCACTTTGCATCCCATCAAGGTTGCTTCTATCTTGACCCACAGACTTTTGGTTATGTTTTCCCTCTCTCCTGTCCATCTGAAAAGGGAGTGTTAGAACTGCTACAAAAGATGCCCTGGGGAGAATTAACTTCTGCTCAGCCAAACCCAATACAGTCTCCGCTCCTAAACTGAAGCACAACAGCTGAAATACAAGCAGTGTGCATGCCTCATTTGTCAGAGATTAAAGGTAGCCCTTGCAGTACTGCTGTCAGAGTGAGTTTTGGAATACAGAGAGGATGAAAAAGAGAGGCTTTCAATACAGGAGCTTTAGTCTTCAGTTCAGAGATCTATTTTTATATGAAGTTTCTAGTATTCAACAGAACACTATACCTTCCATATTCTCAGCTGAAGAGCTGGTCTCTCAACTCATCCACATTAGCACCCAGCTCAATAAGGTCTTACTATCATTTAGGTTTCTGACAAGTCCAAGCAGGTTCCCAACACTGCACAGAAGCTTATCAAAGTTAAGAGCAAAAAAGTGTCAGGTGTTTTCATAATGAAAGTTTCAGCTAATCAGAGCTTGAAAAGAATTAAAAAAGCAAGTTTTGTTTTTGTTTAATTAGAAATAAACACACCATCGCCAAGCAGCAGTCAGATTTTGTTGAGGCATCTGCCAAGAGATAACAAAACTTGCTAGATGCTTTGCATCAGAAAGCCCTTTGATTCACTAAAGAATTTGCTTATAAAACATATCAAAGACTGCATTCACCACAAGACTGAGGTGTAAAGAGAAGGAAAATCCTGCATGTGAGTAGCACAAACTACAAGGTTGAGTAGTTAAAGTTCAGGAAAACATATGGAAAAATGTGGGCCCTTTTCAAAATCTGAGAGAGAAGAATGTGGGAGTACTGCAGTTGAATGCTGAAATGCAGCAAGCCATACCAAATCAGTGCTGACCTTAGTATGCATTGCTCCAAGTATTTCTGGTAGAGAAAAGAAAGCCCTAGTATTAGTCAAGGTCTTGAGGAGGTCTTTACCTAGAATGCCACTTGCCTTTACTCTTTGCATTGCAATCTCTTCTTTGAGTCAAGACAGTGTTAAGACAGATACAGCCTTTGTCTCTTGGACTAAGAGACCAGAGGAAGGTCAGAGCTTTGTGTTAAGAGGGGGCATTTATAGCACACAATCATAACATTGGGAGGGAGGGGAAAAAAAAAAAAAAAAAACAACCTAAGGGGAGGAACAGATGTATAGACTAGCAAGGTTAATGGTAATGCTGGAAAAAAGGCAGAGTGAATAGTAGAGCAATCTGGAGCAGATCTCCAACACAAAGCTCACAAGACCGTTCTCCATTCAGTTTTGAGACACAACCTGATGAGTTGACAGCAGAACCAAGAGTTTGGCAGCAGACTCCAGGAGTCCTTTCCTAATCTGACACTCTTGTATTTCTTCATATGCCTACAAAAATAGAAACAAAAAGAATTACTCCTTGTGACCTAAAGTTGACAGATGTTGACAATCTCCTGAAGTGAAACAAAATCTGCAGTGTTTTTTACCTAATTAATGATAAACTCACATTCTTTATCCTGTAAACAATTCAAAAGGTTTGTAACATTTTTTAGCCTGAGCTCTTCCATACTTGTCATCAAGAAAAGAATGATCAGAGACTTCATTAATTTCCACTTCCTTCTCATGAACCACTTGAGGTTTCTGACTGCTGCTCTAAACAGGCCAGATTTATGAAGTACGAGTCCTGCAGCAACATCTGGTGGCAGCAGAACACTACTGCTGAGAACCAGGTTTAGAAGTTAAATCCACAGCTGTGGTTCAAAGCATCAGCTTCACAAAACTACATGCATTCTCTGGACATCCTTTGCAGGCAGTATCACTGCTCCCACTGTAGATCATGCCTGTCTGAAAGGAAATAAGGACTGCAAAAAATAAGGCTTTCAGCAAGCGGTAAATAATGTTCAAGATGATCCTGAGCTTCATTTCATCTTCCAGAGCAAAAAGCAATTCACTCCTCAATTATCCAACAATCTGTTGCCAGTCGCAAAAAGTAAGATAAAACTGAGCTAAAGAGCAATCATGGGCAGGATATTTTTGGAAACTCTTGCCCTTTATAATTTCTACCCAAGGACTACTTTTCCATCCCTTCTCTGTGCTTGCTAGAGCACCTGACCTCAGGCCTGTGAGGATTAACTCAGCACAGAGGAAAGATTCTGCTCATGCATCCCTAACACCTAGGGACTGAGGGTTTCTTGTTTGTTTTGGTTGGTTGGTTTGGGTTTTTCATTAGGTTTTGTGGTTGGTTGGTTGTTTTGTTTTGGTTTTGTGGTTGGTTGGTTGTTTTGTTTTGTCAGGGGTTAGTTGGTTGTTTCCTTGGCTGTTTTTTGTTTAGTAAGCTGCTTGGGTGGGTGAGCATGGTGAGAGAGTTTGGTTTTTATGGCAGGTTGTTGGTTTTTGTTTTATGAAGTAGGAACCCACATTCTCCACTGTTTCATTCAGGTCCAGACTCATAGCTTCATGGTACCTGATAGAGACAGAGATACAGTATAGAAGGTAAACAAACTCCTGATAACAGAATATAAAAAAGTTACTTCCTTTCTGTCAACAAAGCAATCCATCATCATGAAAGCATTTTGATTCCTCCTAGCCAGACTATGAGAGGTTATTAATGTGGTCTGTTAGCCACGTTATCCATTGCCCATGCATTTATATGCCACTATTTTATTTCTCTCTCATGTAAAGGCATAAAGGTAATTTTTAAAGAATTAAAAGTCACTGTCATAGAGAGGAGCATTACCCAGAGACAGGAAGTCTGCCTTTAGCACTTGCCCACACCTCTGATGTAATAGCAGATCGCAGCAGAGAACTCATTTCACCTGAACACTAGAGAAGAGTTACATTTATGATAGGCCTTGCTGAATAAGATATTTAGTTCAAGATGATTTTTGAGAGACAGATTTAGAAGTGTAAACAAAAGCAAGGTTAAAACACACAAGCAAAAAGACCCACATACCAAACTTTCAAACCACAAAATAGAACTCAAGTATCTTTTCCCTTCAGCTACTCCTTGTTGGACACAGTAGGTGTCAAATCCACTGATTTTAAGTACAAATAATGCCTAAATAGAACCTTCTTATCACCCTTCTTGCTCCCTGTATTACTCAGAATTTAGCAACACCAAATTCTTTGGGTAAGGTCATGTAACTCTTCCCAGAACTTTTTCCTGAAAGGGAAAGGATGTTTAATAACCAATTCTTAACCTGAGTTCCCATATGGCTTTCCACCAAAGGTCCACCTCTCAGGAATATTTCCTGAGTTCTTGCTGAAGTGTTCAGAACAATGCTTGCACCTGGTGCATTTCTAGCCTAAACCACAACACTGCGCATCAGAGGGTGAGTTAAATCCTCTCACGGCCATAACTCTCCCAGTCTCAAAGATCCATAGAAAGCCTCATTTTTTCCTTTAGAGACAAAATACATTAGAAAGTAAAGGTGAAATGCAGTTATGCCAACAACAGTCTGACACCCTATACTCACTCTGCAGATACTACCATCCCCTTCTCATAGTTCAATGCAAATATTAAATGAATCAAGTACCTCAGCAATGTTTCTGCTTGCAGATTCCTCCCCTGTTATGAACGTCATTCTTTCTGAAGTAAAACTATACCATGCACAGCTCCATATGCCTCAGTTTGTCCCAAAATCCTTTCCCTCAGAAAAGATTCTGTGTAAATTCCTCTTTCAGTCTTCCAGTGCCACAAGTCTAACGATAGGAAGGTTTAGCAGACAAATGAGTGTGGGAAGCAAGTATTGATCATTTTGTCCATTTAAGAACCATGGCTGTCTGGCAGATATATTGAACTGATGCCGTTTTTAGCAATACCATATTGGATCGATAGTTAGGACTGAAACCTCTACGGTGTTTTACTAACCATGTTGTTGTTCCTCCTCCCAAGTGCTATGTGGAGCTATTATCCCCAGACATCAAGTATGCTAACCAACCGACAACAGCTGGAGAGGAGAAACTGGAAGTGATATTTCTAGAACATCCTGGAACAAATTACCTTGACTCATTTGTCTTAAAGCACCCATGGATTGTGTGGAAAGAGAGAAGAAAACAACCAACTTGGAAATTGTTATTTGTAATTTTCAGACAATAAAACTACATGTGAATAAATATTAGAGGCAAATACACATCTTAGTGCTTAGTTAAAAGCTTTTCTTTTCAAGTCAACTGCTTTTTAAATAACTCAGTGACAAGATTTACCTACAAACATACAGAGTAAGATTACAACAGTGAGGCAGAAGCACCAGCTGACTACAAGTGCTCAGCAAGAGGCTTGCCCTCAAAAGAGCTATCAACTGCAGAAGTCAAGTGATACAGTATCTTCACAGAGCAAGTACTGTGTCCATGTCTGTCACCTGTATTTTAACCTCTTTACAATAGCTAGAAATTTTAAAAAACACTTAAAAACACACAAAATCACAAAATATTTGAAGTCCGAGAGGCAGATTGACTTCTTTTTGAATTAAATATGCTGATCCTTTACAACAGCAAAGATCACTAGTTCCCTTAGTTAAATCTACAGCTAGAGAAGGGATGTTCCTGGCAGTAGATAATCACTTAATTCAAGCAGAAGTATGAAGACAATCTGTTATCCAGGAGCTAAAGGCAAATTAAGTATAAAGGGAAGTTCACCCAAGAAGGGGTCAATACAACACATTGAGAAATGTGATGTTTTCAGTTAAAGACTGGAACCCTGAAAAACCACAACAGACTACCTAGACAACATGAGCTTGGTTTAGAAATGATCCTGCTGCCTTGCATTACAGAGGCTAAGAAAACAACAAAATATCACTCCGATATAAAACTCAGAGAGCCAATATATTGCTCAAAAGTATCATCGTTTATATAGCTAGATGTGGTTTTTTTGCACATGTACCAAATTGCCTCACTTTAAGATATTTAAAACATTTACAAGTGAATGATAAGTAAATCCCATTAAAACTATTGTTAAGCCATTTTCTTTAATCTGTCAGTAAGACAAGAGTCACATTTTAAAACATCTATCAGGTGCCATAAGCTAGCTATTGAAGACTACAGTTAAGATACTTTATTAAATAATATGTTAGTAAGTTCCCAACTATTATGCAACAGGTAAAACAAGACACAAAATGTTCACTTTTTTCAAAAACATACTGGATTGAGATTAACACATGAGAAGTTAACAACACATTGAATGAGGCTTTCAAAATGCAGCTATTTAGGATGAACAAGATTAGGGATTTAGGAGAAAGGGAAATGGAACTAAATGCAAAGACTTGCATGTCTCACAAATTTACAGTCTTTTTAAATTTCTTTTGCTTTGGGCACTTCCTGGAGGAGCATCTTTTTCATTCTTCTGTTTTGCAGATAAACTAATACAATCTTTTGACCCATGGAAAGCCTGCAGACATAAAATACAAAACTCAAATGCACACACATCTCTGCTGCACAATCCCCGTTTCTTTACCAATTCATACTTAGCAGGATATTGACATCTTGGACAAGGCTTTAGAGCTTCATCAGTGAATAGGGTTTTAGCAACCTGTGGCAAGAGGAAGGAGAGCAGAGCTGCTTAGTCCTTGTGAAGAAAGACTTTCAATTTTTAGAAAGTGAAGAGTCTCCTCTTAACTACCTACTTTTAAGTACGATTCCCATCTGCTAGTTGAACGGGGAACAGAACTGCATCTCCTGGGTGTGTGCTCAATGCACGAGGATGGCATTTGTGCTAATGGAGTTCTGGCTTGAGCTTGAACAGGCTTTAGAGCAGATCTGTTAAGAACATAAAGCCTCGTGGCAGCATCTTCAGCTTTCAAGAAAGACTCCTGTTAAAATTTATAAAGAAAAGAGAAAGCAAATAAAAAGTAAATTAAGAGTTTATTTCACTTGGGATTTGCAACTGGGTTTTGCTGCACAGAAGAAAGAAATTATGTATAGTGTGTGCATTCAGGAAGGGAACAAGACACAGAAACCATTAGACAAAACCCCATGAGGAGGGATAAAAGCCAGCTGTCTTGCAGCACTATACTGATCCTCAGGTTTCTGAATTAGGACACACCTCAATGTCGAGCACAGAAACAGCAAACAGGAGTTCTATCACAATTAAAAGTAAGGTTCTGCTGAAGGGTGGATGATCTGAGCAGTTATGCTGCTGGAAATATGCTCCCTTTGCTAGACAGCTCTCCAACTTCTGTATGGCCCACTGATGTTCAAGCATAGGCATAAGCAGTGTTGAAAACCAGGAAATAGTCTAGACTGGGTCCTACAGCAGTGCAGACTACAGTGAAATGGAAAATGAAGAACAGCATGAGACAAATGCATAAGCAAAGTTTAAAACTGAAGCCAGGATCAGTCAATGAAGAGGTCCTAGAGGATTCTCAAGGAGGGAGGAAGGAGAAGAAAAACTGAAAGAAAGAGAAGCAAGCCAGTCTCTCATGGCTGAAAGACTAGTACACAATCTGATAGCTGAAGAGCAGCAAAGGCTATTACACTCTCTCATCAGAATGCTTCACATGCTCATGTTGGAACTGCCTCTATCAGCTACTGCTCTGTGGCTTTACAAGATGTTCCCTCTTTCCTTGGACCTGTCTCACTTAAAGAGCAACCAAACAGAAAAACACCTTTGAGATGAACCTTACCCCAGCTGCTTCTCTCAGGTGTTTTAGGTACATCTTTCTCCTCTCATCTGCACTTTTATCCTGCACAATGATTTCACGCCAGTTTTTGCTTACTCTCCAAATGCTGGAATAAATTAATGAAAAGTGATCTGCTTTCACATTTTTACCAAGCAGTGCAGAAGCCATGATAGCAAGACTACCTTTGTAAAGGTTTTTGTATCACTTCATGTACTATTGGTTATTCTGCAGACAACTACTGTATACTACTAGTTCATTGCACTCACCTATTAGGAAACAGATTTCATACTCTTATGCACCAATGCAGGGGAAAAGAGTCTGAAGAACAATTGCAGTGTAAACAACACAGCAGATCTTTGACTCACAACATTAGAAATGTTTCTTCTTTCTATATAAGCCACCTACTGAGTTTGTTCCCAAAGCTACACATGTCTGTTAAGTGTTCTGAAAACATCTGTGCCCTTTGTGACTACACATGGCACTCTTGATTTCCTTGAAAGAAGTGACAGCTTCCACTAGAGCATTACTTAGGAAGCAAAATTCTGAGCATCTTTGTGCCTAGAAATAACTGAGGAAGTGAAATAAACCCAAAAAATACAGAAAATGTGGTTTGATTACCATGCATTATTGAGGAACTCATGAGAAGAAATCACTTGCCAGGCTTAAAGAAATTAAATGAATACCATGATTTAGTTTTAAGTTTACTAATTACCATCTTTGGTTGGGATTTTAAATTCCCCCATACAAAATGTTTGTGGAACTACACAGTAAGAGCCATTTGGTTAGTGATGATAAACCTTTTTAATTCCCTCAGAAACAAACAAGTTCTATGGCCAACAGACTTCTCCCTTTATGGGCTACAGGCAGGAGAAGCAGTAGTACTCACCTGCATAGGCTTTCTACTGTCAAAGCACCTAAAACCATAGCAAGAACATGTTTTAAGTTTCTGTCTTTCAATTCTGTTAAAATATCGAGTTTTTCCAGGCCCATTTTCTTGCCAATAAGCCCAGCAAGAACATGTTCTAACACAAACACTCCTGTCGTGGCAGCGTTCTCTGACATTGGATTTTGGTCTGATCTTTGCCTTTGCAAGCAAATTTCACGAACCATTTTCAGAGCTGGAGTTCTCGAGAGATCAAGCAGGTCCTCGCTGCGCTGTTTTGAAGCTAACACAAGGCCCTCAACCACGCAGTGTCCTCCTCCTGTTACCACACGTGCTGAACTGGGAGGACAGCCCTGATTGTCTTCTGTCTCTGACTGCGAGCCTTGTTCCCGAAGAGTGGATAACCTTCTAACTCTTTCAAGCTTTCTTATCTTTCTTTTACTATCCACAGTTCTGGAACCTTCTGTATGTTTTTGGAAGCACTCTTGGAAAGACCCCTCGTGATCAGACAAGTCTCCTGATTTGTCCAAAGGAAGTGAATTATATCCACTGTCCTCAGGTGTTGACAGATCTGGGTAACTTGCCCTCTTAAGAGGGGAAGAGTTTATATCACATAGCTCAAAGTTGAAGTTCTCTACGAGATTGTTGATACAAGTCAGGAACCTCCCCTCATGGGCCTCAGGTAGCACAGAGTAAGCAGGAGTCCCACACAACCGCTCACTTACACCCCCAAGGACACTTTGGTCGAATTCCTTGGCAGTACTAACAGCATCCTTACACTGAATGGGAGACAAACATTCTGGTTCTAGCAATGAGGGCTCCGCACACTTGGACTCATCTAGCGTAGAAGTTCTTTGTTGTGAGAAGGAGAGCCTCCTCTTCGGGCAGTCGGGATGAAAGACCTGAAGTTTAGAAGTGCTGGTTGTCAGGGGTTTGTAGCTCTCATCTTTTGGAGAACCTGAAGCAGTTTCTGATAGTTGTTCTTCAGAGCTCAGAGCAGGAGGGAACAGTTTTTTCCTGCTGCTTCCTGAAGAGCTAGCCTGTCCTTCACAGCATCCCGCAGCTGGAACAGTCCTGGGTAACAGCAGCCTCCTGCGCAGTGAGGAGCTTCTTCTACTCAATTTAGGTGTTTCAAAAGCATCTGCACTTCTGTTTGCTTCCCTTCTCTCTGACAAGGAGATAGAATTCATTTCATTTTCAATAGAAGATGACGCAGAACAGAGGGCACTTGGGTGAATGTGTTTGGAATGTTCTTGCAGGGATGATAAATTTGTCATACTCAGTGCTTTATGCTGCTCTTCAGGATCTTTGACTGACTCATTGCATCTGCTGTCCCAAAACACTGAAGTGCAGCATGCGTCTTTAAAACTGGAGTATCTCAAATGGCTGCTGGGAGATGTTAATCGATTTCTTTTAAGAATATTGAACGTTACCGAATGACTGTCTGACATCTTCTGCTTGGCACTTTGGCTTTGTAAGTGAAGATACCAGTGCTATTTCTGAAACAAATCATAAAATCAGTCACCAAAACATCCTGAACTTGATGAGAAAACCTTGTGTGAGTCTATCAAGGTAGCAACCATGAAAAAGTTTTCTCATTTATCTTAGTAGGATCACTGCTTATGCACAAACAGAAAAATAGCTTCCAGTCAAGTGGATGGCCAGAACAGACTGATTAAAGCACATAGGACACTGTCAGGGAAGGTAGACTGCAACACATTCAGTTAGATAACTGATCTTTCAATTCTCATGCAAGGAAAAACACTTCAAATAAGTGATGCAGTAACTAAAGTCTAATTTGTGCTGAAATCAGTGACAAAACTCCCTCTCATTCCAATGGGATCAAAATTTTGAGTAGCACTGTGTTATTGCTTCATCCAGCCAGTAAGAGTTCAAGTAGGTCAGTCTACAAAGTAAAAGGATTAATTATAAAGTCACAAGTCTCCCTGTTGTTTAGATCCCTACAGTCCCTGGAGGGAATAAAAGTTGACTTTTATTCTGTTTGCCTGCTAGTTACCAGGCAAACAGTGCAACCTTATCTGCTTCAGCATTTAAATGTAGTTTGCAAAGCAGCTCTCTGCTTTTGCTCGGCTGTGCTAGTAAACTGTGATTCTGAAGTTTTATTCCTTGAAGAACTGGTGGGCTGCCTATACACCCTCTCAGCACGTCTGCAGATCACTTCCTTTAAACCCAGTAAGCACAAAAGCTTAAGAGCCGGCATGCCTTTCCTAGAAAATTTGCAAGTGGCTGATGCAGACATTTACATGAGAGCTGCAAGAACACAGGCTGAGGGGGTTGTCATTCTTACACGGCAGTCTCTCCACTCTAACCAGAGTGCTGTAGCTCACTGTTTTCCACACACCAGACATGGGAGCTGCATAGGATGATGTCAGAGATCACGGCTGTGTGAGGGCTGTTCTCGCAGAAACCATGAGTAGCTCACATCATCATTGCAAGAACGCCTAACTCTGCATCAGCACTGTTTGCTGGGGTACGTTGCTGATCTCTAGAACTGGTATTTTGGAACCTAAAGCCTGGAAACAGTAATTGAATTTACAGAATAGACAAAAATAGGGAGATTCCAAAAGGTGGCTTAAATATCAGTTACTAGGACGTTGATAATATTCCACCAGTCCCAACTTCATCAAGCTCTAAGCCACAAAATGTGAGCAGTGGGAACCCAAATTTCCAGGGAAGGGAGGGCGGAACCATTGTTTGGTGATCTTGGGTCATTTAATTAGTATATTCTAACCATACCAAAGGCACTTTAAGATCGTTAAAATATAAAAAGTGCTTTGTTTTGTTGTCTAAGGAAACCACTACATATAAAAATTCCAAAGCATCAGAATATTAAACTGTGAGAACTTTGCATAAAGGTCCATAGAGCCATGACAGTAGCAGACTGAAGCCACACAAAAAATTCACCCCCACAACTGAGAAAATTTCTTCCAGGAAAGGAAGGTATGTGAAAATAATTCCAAGACAATAACAAACTCTGGCTGCTTCCTTTCTCCCTCACACTTAGCTCTACAAGTGCCATACTTCACATTTCTTTTCCTTCCCTGCTTTTTTCCTCATCCCCTGTTTTTACTTGGTGAGATAAATGACAATGCAAATAGGAAACACAGTGATATTTTAATCAGCTCTAAATTAGTTACTGCATGAATTAGGATAACCTCCTCGACAGTACAGGACCAACTCAAGCAGTGTTCAGTGTTTTGTCCGCATCGCTTTTCAATGTTCTAGGCAGGAGGCTGGAAAAGCTATGCCATGAACTAGAAAATAAAAATATAGGGGAAATGTATGGAAAGTCTCTGTGTAGCTCATTGCTGCGGTCATTCTATGACAAATTTTGGTGAACTGCTATTAGTTAGTAGATAGTGAGAGGAGATATTCACAGAATATTAGTGGTTGGATGGGACCTCTAGAGATCACTGAGTCCAAACCCTCTGCCAAAGGAGGGTCACACAGGGACACATTCATGTGGGTTTTGAAATTCTCCAGAGAAGGAGACTCCACAACCTCTCTGGGCAGCCTGCTCCAGGGCTCCATCAACCTCGCCATACAGAAGCATCTCCTTATGTTGAGGTGGAACCTCCTGGGTTCCAGCTTGTACCCACTGTCCCTTGTCCTACCACTGGGCACCATCAAAAAAAAGAGACCATCGCCCTCTGATATTATTAAAATAATTCAAGTAAACCTGTATCTCAAATAACATCAAAATCGCGGGGGATGGGGGGGGGGAAGAAAAGAAAGAAAAAGAAAAAAAAAAACTTGGCAGCGGCAGGGGAGGTGAGAACACTGCTGATGGAACACTGAGACCTCGAGCCAAAGCCTGCGGTGTCCTGTAACTGCGGCAGCGTCCGGCAGGAGGAGCTCGAGAGCTTCCCACTGACTGAGGAGCGCCCAAAGGCTTCTCATTCTCAGGCTGTGGAGAAGCCACTGCAGGACAGACCCAGGACACAAGTCCCTTGTACGTCTCTGCAGCACACCCGGGTTGCTACGCACATGCTTGTTTCGGAAAGTATTACTTCACACAAGCTCTCCTGCTACAAATACAGTGCAGGAGGGAAAGCCATTCAGAAGTGCTGAGCATCTCTCGTAACATACTACTTATATTCATGAGAGATGCCTAGTAAAACATGACTTGCCTAGTATTCCATAAGGACTTCCTTTTTTTAATCAGGAGAAGAGCTTCATCTACAAGTTTCGTAGCATCAAGTCTTTGTCATGTGAAGTAGCTTCTGAAAGTGTTGTTAGTTAAACCTTGTTTTCGATACCCTGAAATGGACGTGCAGAGAGAGGAGGTGGTCACACAGCAAGTCCGTAAGAGAGGAAGGACTGGAATCCCTACATGCCAAGTGCAGATTCTTGTGCTTGTTACATTTCCCATACTTATTACTGATTTTGTGGTTTTCAAATTGATTCTACAAGTCCACAGCTTTCTGCAGCAACTGCAAACTTTCTGGTAGCTTGCAGAACAAAATACTTCATGTTCAGAGACACTTGAGAAACAAGGTTCAGATCCTTAGACAAGGAGCAATTTCTGACAAGCTTAGTCTTAGAGGTAAAGGTATTGGTTTCTAGAAGGCAATGTAAATGGTGCCTATAACTGAGACACGAGACCTCGGATGTCTGTCTGATACTTAGCTCGTGCTTCTCGGGAGCACAGGCTGAGCATTCATGCCTCGAACGCGGTGCTTTCTGTCCTTGTTCCTCACAATTCACCATTGTGAACAGATGAAGACAACATTTTGGTCATACAAGAATATTTTCTGTTATTTAAACAGGTATCACATCTCCATCAAAAAGGGACTCTACTCTTTGAACACCAAGACCTAAGAACAAAGGTCATGACTACCTTCACAAGGTATTAACCCTGAAGGTAGCATAGTTAGGTACTGTCTGTAAGGCATGGATCACTTACCCTAGTTTGTGAAGCAACTCCCAAAGCAAAGGTGCTGTATTTAAGGTACTGTGTATCCCTACGGATAACCTGAAGTGAGAAAGAGGAAAAGAGAGAGAAGAGAAACATTACCCATCTGAGACAGCTTTCAGTTCGTCTACATAGGCATTCACTGAACGTTAATTACCCAGCGATGAAGACAATCGACGGCTGCCTAGGGACCAGCACCCTAGGGTCTCAGTCACCTGGGGCGCCGGGCATGAGCAAAGCAACAGCTTCACCCTCGCGTCTGACAAGTCACTAGGCACAGGCAACAGGCCCTAGAGGTGCCCCCGAGGCTGCTGGCAGGCTCCCAGAGGAAGGGCGAAGGCGAACAACTCCTCCTGCCTGCTGGCTGGAGAGAACTGGGATCTCGCCGCCTCGGCAGCAGCCGCCCAGCTCCGAGGCCCGTTGCCCCTAGCGAGAAGCCTCTCCGCTTCTCTCCGCCCACAGCGGCTCCTCGCGTGCGGCTGCCGCTGCGCTCCCCCGCCGGGGTTTGAACCTCCCGCGCTCCCAACCGCTGCCGCGCTGCCTTCCCGCCTCCTGCGCGCTGCGGCCCTCGGGCCAGCGGCCCCGCCCCGGCGGCAGGGCGGTGGCGGGCTGCGGGGCAACGGCTCTGCCGAACGGGGGAGACCGCTTCTCCGGGGCGCCGAAAGCGCCGGCAAAGCTCGCCTCCTCTCCCGAGGTGACTTCGGCCCGGGGCTCCCCGCCTCACACACCCCACCGGTAAAAGTGCCCCTGAGCCGGCTTCTCGGCCGCCCTGTGAGGGTGAGGCTTTCCCGCCACTGAGAGCCCCTCGGCTCCCTGCTGAGGGGCAGCTTCGGAAGCGCTGCTCAACTGCAACTAGCCGGAGACTTCACGGATAACCAACCTCATCTGCGCCACAGCTTCAGTTATAAAGGTGCTAATTAATTCGAGCTAATTAGTACACACTAGTACAGGTGTAAACCTGACGGCCCAGGAACGCTCACAGAGTGTTTGTTAAGGTCTCTCTCTTCAACCGTGTGTCAGTCGGGCGGGAGATGCTGTGTGGTGCTGTCTAGTTCCTACCCTGCTTGTAGTTAATCTGTGTATTAAATAAATTGTTTTTAAAAATTAAAAAATAATAATAAAGGTCAAACAAACAAGCAACAAAACTCAAACACCAGTACTTGTGTGCCTGTTTCTCCTGGTCCGGATGACGATAACCCCGGGCTCACACCCGCTCACCCGCTGCCTGTGGCTGCACACAGGGTCCCGGTGAGGAGGAGCCCTCAGCTCCCGCAGCGGCTGCCCCAGGGGCTCCTGCGGCGCCAAATAAATCATCGCCGTGTTCTTCTACTGGGTATTATTCTTCTTCACCTCACTAATCGAACATTTACTCACATTTATGTTTAATTTTTCTGTTTCTATCCCTGTTTTTCACTCAGTTTTCTCCCTCTGCCAGAACAATGTCAGATCTGAGCGAGAGATGTAAAATCCTCGTATGCGATTTTAAAGGCAACATTTACGTTTAAAGAAGCAAATCAGAGGCTTTCCAAAGAAACGCCGAAATTAAATAACGCAGTTCCCTCACGTCAGGTTTGGGAAATTTGCAGCCTTCCCTTCGGAAACTTTCACCCTGCAGCCTTTCACAGCCCACCCGGTGGGGGGACATTGGCTGTCGGCCCTCGGCAGGCTGAGAGGGGCTGAGGAAACACGGACTTGAAAAGTTACCTATCCAGACTGTGATATTTTTAGATAAAGAATATTATTTGATGTGACTACAAAGTGATTCTGGTTATGGGAAAAAACAAAGAAAAAAAGAAAGAAAGAAAGAAAAAGGCTATGGAGTACTTCGCCTTTTCGTTTTGGAGGGAGAAATAATTTGAAACATCTTGGAATTTAATACAAGTTTTCTGAAAGTGCTTTCTATAATCTCATTTATTTTACATGAATCACATGAAATTATTTCTCGAATTGTCGCATTGATTTATAAAATAAATCACTATTTCCGTGAGACTGACAACTTGCTAGCTTCTTAAAGCAGGACACAGCAGCTGCAAGTTCTGTTTCTGACACTCAAACCCAGATGGACTTAGGTAACTTAGATCTAAAACTGTAGCAAGTTGTAATTGCGGCTTTTAATGCAATACATGGAAGCATCGCACCAGAAAGACTGTTATTTTTAAAAGCCTTACCTCCCAAATCCAAACCCAAACAAACAAAACGAAAACACCCAAATAAAACCCAAGAAGGTCTCTTCTAACCATACAAAACGACAAAAGGCACACCGCAGCACGCCCGCGCTGCGCTGGGCTACAGCCGCGCTTCCTTCCCGCTTCACAGGTATCCCTGCGCTTCCCCGCCTCGCCCCACGAGTCTTTCCTCCCTCTGTACTGTACTACCCAACAGCTCTGTCACTTGTTGAGAACGTGGAAGCCTTCCACATAGTCTCAACTTTTTCTGCAATTCTAAATCAGAGGAGCATCTTGAGGGCTGGCGTTTATCAGCCCGTCAGAAAGGGTCGTTACTGTTTATCAGACGGCTGCAGGAACGGATACTTTAAGATCTGCTAAAGCATCCAGGTTTTCGAAGTTAAATGACTTCGATAATCGATCAGTTGCATTATTTCTTTCTTAATAGGGGAGAGTTTATTTTCACAGATTTAACTTTAACCGACTTTTTAATGGTGGTATCACTAATACATCCTTTTTAAACGACGTGTTGGCAAGCGCATTTTAAAACACAAAACGAGCCCGGAGAAACAATACCAAGGGTTTTATTTGCTTATTTAAGAGATTTACCAGGAAAGGAAGGGTTCCGTTTTCCCTCTCTGCTTCGAGTGTGGGCAATAACAGTCACGGAGAGGACGCAGGTAGCGACAGCACGGCGATGTTAGAGCCCAGGTGAGAGGCTCTGCACTTCACACAGCGTTTCTCCTGCATCTGCTTTATTCTGGCACTCCAAAAGTTACCTTTAGCTTTATTCACACACACCGGTACGGAGAAACAGGCAAGCTGTCAAAAATCGTTGCTGTATTTTCATTAGATTTAACTTAAATAAATACAAAATTAGGAAAACCGCAACGGTTTACAATTCCTCGAAGTTTCTTTCAGATCAGCTGTGTATGAAGGTGATTTGCTACCGCGAGTGTTGGGTCTCATTCTCTGGTTACACTAGCTGAGAGCTAAACAGGACAAGAGATATGGGGGGAGGAAGCTGCCGGCATGAGAGAGGACGGTTAGCACAGCTGCCCTTTGTGGGAGTCAGGCGAGACAGGAGGTAGCTGTGTGGACGGGATGGCTGGTTCTTATCAGAGTGAGAAAGTCTCAGAAGCAGCTGAATGTAACCAATGGGAGAATGAATAATGTGTGGCCAGACAGTTCTATTGCTGTGTAAGTATGTGCTACTGGCTGCAATAAAGGGGCGGTCTTGGATGTTATCATATTGGTATCGGCTGGTCGTCTCATCCCGCGTCAACCTTCACCCCATTCCTAGCGGCTCCGGGCGTGTGTGCAACTCCGTATCATCTGGGGACCCCAACATCTGGTGACACCAATATCTCAACGATAGGCATCACGCGAGAATAAATAACAATCAATAAATTACAGCTGATAATTACAACTTCATACACATCAATGCATTTGGGTGCTTAGGAAACATTTTTTACTCAGGAACAGAAAAACCTTTCCTTAAACTAGGGAACCTCTTGAACGATGAGTTAATTTACTGTGCTTTGCGAATATGCCAGATTATTCTGTTGAAAGTGTTTTTCTTGGAGTAAAGCGAAGATAGCTAATTTCACAGAGTGCCTACCGAAGGTTCAAAATCCGGGGAGGCGGGACAGGGAAGGAGACCGCCGGTACCGCGGCGAGTCTCGTCACGAGAACCGCCGGCGCTTGAAAGTCTTTCTTAATACGACCCTATAGTTAAAATGTATGGTATCACAGCTTGCAACTTTGGTTCAATGCGGGCACTAATTATACTTCCCTCAACATTAAAATATCAAGATACGTCTTTTTATTCACGGGTCTTCGGTAAAGTGTTTCTGAAACCCTGAAAGATCTTGAGATAAAATGCCTCGGCGGTTCCTATCTCCGCTGCCAGAGGATCGGAGCTAGTCCGCTGCTTTTCCCAAGTAGGTGGGGTACAGCCGAAGCAAAGCGTCGAGCACGTCAGCCCTTTTACCTAGCCTGAGGAAACTGGCGCTGCCGTCCACACGACAGCCTCGGCATTTAAAGACGCCCAAAGGCTCCGTGCTTTTCTCTGGAGGGGTTATCACCGATAGCCGAGCACTCGCTATCTTCTCGGGCCCGTTATTCAGCGGGAAAGAGGCAGGAGCTGGCAGCGCGGGCACGGCTGCGGACGGGTGCGCCCCGCTCGGTGCTCAGGGCAGGCTCCTGCGTCCGGCAGCGCGCGTGGGCGGCCGGGCGGGCACTGCCCGCGAGTAGGCGGCCTGGGGAACGCGGCTCTGCGCGGCGTTGGCAGCTCCTCCTCCCGCCGGCGCTTCTTGTGTCGTCATCGGGCGGCGCCGAGGAGACGGCGAGGTCGGCGCTGTTGCTTGTGCAGGCAGGTGGGCATTTGGGCTCGCGTAGGGTTTTCGGCCTTTCTTCGGTAGTCGGGGACCCCTTCACTGCGGGAGGGGGATGGCGTGGCTGTGGCGAGCAGGGAAAGGCTCAGCACAGTCTCCTGGGCTTTTCTTCGCGAATACCCCGCGGGCCCGCGGGAGAGTCCCCGGTGCGGTGGTGGGACAGGCTGAGGTGTCTGGGGCTGGCCGTTCTCCTTATTGCTGGGCTCTGCGGGACGTCAGAAAGCGTACGTGTGGCGTCCAGGGCACGAGTGGTGTGGCCGGTGCTCCACGTCATGGTGGTAAGATACGGTGGCACCCAGCTGCGCTTGGGTGCATCTCTATGTCCTTTATCGGTGTCATCTTGGGAGCTCAGGTACAGTTAGGTGAAGACCAGCTAAACCCTGGCACCTCCCTGCAAAGTACGTAACTGTCGGTCGCTGATGACTAAAGCAGCAGTATTACGTAGCTACATGAACAGTACCAGCTCAAGTTACTTAGCTACTGTTGCTGTCTTTGCCTTAGATTTAGAACATGCTGCTGT
The DNA here is from genome assembly GCA_013396675.1 of Eubucco bourcierii. Taxonomy (NCBI): domain Eukaryota; kingdom Metazoa; phylum Chordata; class Aves; order Piciformes; family Ramphastidae; genus Eubucco; species Eubucco bourcierii. Next base: position 25,193 of record VWZE01013305.1, read on the forward strand.
TTTCAAGTGCTAGTGGATGACTGCTTATATATTACTATGATGTACTGGCGCAAAAAGACTACAACACGTGGATTAGGATGCCATTATGGTAGAGCTGAACCTTGCTTGAAAGCTGTAGAGTGTAATTGCCTCTGGTTTCCTCAAATAGACTGGCATAGTGGGAGTCTTTAAAAAGCAGTTTGTCAGCTGTTTATCAGGTTCTCTTACCTGAAGGATGAATTATTTCCAAGATCCCAGTGTTCACAGCTGAATTTATACTGTGACAGTCAGGGAAAGAATTCTTACTGCAGTATTAAGCAAAATAGTCTGGCATATGGGTTAGAAATTCTACATCAGACGGAACAGCAACATGGAAAACTGTAACCTCAAAAAAAAAAATTGTGAGGAAATAATCGTATTCTAGTCTTGAGTTGTATTGAGTGAAAAGAAAATGTTTACTATCTCTACTGGCTATGCTAACAGCCTCAAAATTTATAGCTGTAATCTTATTTATGTGTAAGAATAAGATTGCTTAAAACTTAATAGAGCATTTGTGGAGTGTATGAAACTACTTAGTCAAATACTGTGAAGAAATACGTGTCTCCAAATGAAGCTGAACAATCAGAGCCATCACAGGGCTTTAAGAGGTGTTTGAAAAGTACCACTGAGTTACCAGCCTCTCGATCAGTGTGGTAGTTGTGCACAGCTGTGTTAGGATTTTGAAGGGGGAGTTTCTTCTCTCTGGACCTTGATCATTTTGTTGTTTTTTAAAATTTTCATTTACTACTATTTTTACCTGCAGTCTGTTCCCAGGATGTCTTCTCCCTCAGACCAATGAAAACGTAGATGCAGTTAGCTAGTGCTGCATCAAAGAGGGGAAAAAAAAATACAGCAAGGCTTATTTTGTTTATGGTAGCACAAGAGATCAGTTTCTGCCAAGGAAACTTTTACCAGGAAACAGAAAGAAAATGTTTTTCTTTGGGCTTCAGCGTTCTTGCTGGGTAGAAAATGTTGTGCTGCCTCGATTTCTGGAGGTATTCTACGCTGGATTGGTAAAGCTCTTCAGAAGCAGCAGCAGATGACTTTGAAGTTTCTTCCAGCCCAAATTATCTAATGTCCTTTGTGATAAAGACAGATGAAATGTGTTTGTATTTACTTTCAAGGAAGCGTTTAATTTTTTGTTAACTTTAGATCGAAATACTGAAATGATTGTGTATGCCTTGAAAAAAACTATTTTAACCCTCCCCTACCCCTACTGTGCACGTTGTGTGTTGGTTTGGTTTTTTTAGAACATGGATTCTCAGAAGGATGTTCAGCCTCCAAAGCAGCAGCCAATGATTTACATTTGTGGAGGTAAAGACGTCAGTAAATGTTTTTTATTTGTTATTGGAGGTTTGATGTTTTAATAATGAAGAGTACATAAATACCAAGAGTTGCCGAGTGGATCCCAATGTTCTCTTGAGCTTTATACACCAGTTGTACCACATACATACATGGATAGTGATGTGGAAGTAATTCCCTGGAGCTTATGTTGATTTTATTGAAGTGCTGTAGTTAAATTCTCTTACCTACATATAAATCAAAAATTGGCTATTTTGAGTTGTCACTTCAGAAATCTCTGAAGTGTTTTGTCTTTGGAGAATGTAAATGGAGCTTTGGAGGGCAGACCAAAGTCTCCTTCATAGACAGTCCAATTTTGAGTGGAATGTATTCCGAGAAGTAATAATTAGGTGATTTTTAGCAAGATCCTCTTTGATCTTAATATAAATACAATTTGCTAATCTGTTTTTTTTTCCACAGTATCTTGATGTCATTCATCTCTTGATACAAACTCGGCAAAGATTATAAATAATTTTAGTAAGATACAAATTTGACTGTTATGTCATTTGAATGTTACCTGTGCATTAACAATGCTGATTTTGTTTCCTGCTGCCTTTGTCTTCCTCCCTCGCATCAGAATGTCACACAGAAAATGAAATAAAGGCAAGAGATCCTATCAGATGCAGAGAATGTGGCTACAGAATTATGTACAAGAAAAGGACAAAACGATGTATCCTTTCACATAAGCAGTTAGATTCATTTGGGAAGCTGTTGATGGAGGCAAAGTATAAGGGGCATAGTATGGAAGATCTGGGTAACTGTAAGAATCCGGCTAGGCCAGAACTCAGTACAGTAAAGTACTGGAGGGAAATCTCTGCAGAGTGATTAGGCATCTTGTTTTCTTTCCTGGTACTGTGGGTTGTTTTGTTGTGGTTTTTTTTTCCCATTTTCCATGCAAAACAGAATAAGCTGTGATAGTCTGGGAGCTGTATGGTGAGCTCAGCCTTTTAAGAAAAGTGGTGTGGGGTTAATTAAAGATGGATTTTGAAATGGTTTTATGTATTTAGTTGTGACTTTGGATTTAAGCAGTTGCATTTTTTTCCCTCTGCCCCCTTGCCCAAATCTTTTTTTTTTTTCTTCCTGCCCTTTTTTCAACTACAACACTTGTTTTTTCTTTGCTTTAACTGCACTATTCCAGTGGTGGTTTTTGATGCCCGATGAGGTCTGCTGAAGATAGAAGAACTTCATGATGCAGCTTAATCTTTCTGATGACTCGCTTTGTAAATCCATTTAGGTATAAATGCACACTCTTATTTGTTTGAAGAGACTGTAATATTAAATTGTACTGTGATACTAAACTTTGTGTTGTCTTTTTGAGAGAACCTTTTAATTACTTTCATCTAAATGTTACCTGCATTTTAATCCTGTTAAATGTTCTTTAAACTCCTATGAACTGTGATTTGGATAGATTCCACTGAAAAGAAATAGCTACACAAGGTTAGGTCTGAAACATAGGGCTGGATTTCAAAACAGGAACTTAGAAGAACTTGAACACCCAATTGGACACCCAGTTCTGTAGGGAGTGCCAAAGAAATAATCTCTCAGAAGAGAAGAGAGGAGGAAAGCAGGGTAAATGTAAAGAACCAATGTATCAATAGAATTTTCCAAAGTGCTTTTTGACTTGGTTATGCATAAGGCAAGTATGGTCAGGGACGCCTCTGAAGTAGACTTGGCTGCTCAAGGCATCATCCAGCCTGGCCTTGAGTGTCCCACTGAAGAGAGTCCAGTACCAGTGTTACAGAAGGTCTGGATAAGGGATGCGTTTGGTTGAACCTCGGGCAGGCTGGGCACGCCTACCACAGACTAGAAAAGAGCATCTTCTGTTGCCAGGGAAAATGTGGACCTGCTGTAGAAAGCGGACCCGGGGGACTCCAGGGCTGACGGCGGTGCTGCTGTAGGCACCCAGGAGCCTGGCGATGAGAGGGTCTTGGCTGTTGCTGATCGCAGCTAAGTAAAGTACTAAATCCAAAGCAAAAAGATGATGCTTTGACTAAACCTCCCCCTGTGCAGCTTCTTCTCTCCCAGCCCAAGGGGTGTGGTGGGGTATACGGCGGCCCCGCTGCGCATGCGCTGCAGTGGGCAGAGTCTGGGTCGCGTCCCTCTGCGGTGACCGCGGCAGCAGGCCGGTGGGTGCTGAAAACTGCTACGGAACGTCAGTGTCGCTGCTAGGGGTGAGCGGGGCGAGCCTCCTACGGAGTCGCTGAGGGAGGGCAGCTCAGTGTCTGTACCGGCGGCCTCGTGTCTATACCGGCGGCACGGCCGCTCGTCCGGGCTCGGCCCTGCGCACTGCCGGCCGCCCTGTCGTACACAGCAACCGTTGCTAGGCACGAGCGGGCCCGGCTGCGCGGGGCCGCCAGGGAGCCTGCAGGTGTCCTGAGGTGAGTTCTGACCTGGGGAGCGGGTGGGAGCTGTCCTGGGCTGTGCGGCGCTGCCAGGGAGCCTGCAGGTGTCCTCCTGAGGCGAGTTCTGACCTGGGGAGCGGGTGGGAGCTGTCCTGGGCTGTGCGGCGCTGCCAGGGAGCCTGCAGGTGTCCTGAGGTGAGTTCTGACCTGGGGAGCGGGTGGGAGCTGTCCTGGGCTGCGCGGCGCTGCCAGGGAGCCTGCAGGTGTCCTGAGGTGAGTTCTGACCTGGGGAGCGGGTGGGAGCTGTCCTGGGCTGTGCGGCGCTGCCAGGGAGCCTGCAGGTGTCCTCCTGAGGTGAGTTCTGACCTGGGGAGCGGGTGGGAGCTGTCCTGGGCTCCGCAGCGCTGCGAGGGAGCCTGTGGGTGTCCTCCTGAGGTGAGTTCCCGGCTGGAGGAGGGCTCGGCCCGCAAGAGAGGAGCGTGTCAGGCCCCGCGGGACTGTGGCACCTCGCAGCCCAGGTGCCTTGTACCTCATTACCTCAGAGCTGCTCCGGGCACCCGAGGGGAGTCCTTCTTCTTAACGTCCATGGAAATGTCGAAACTGGAGAGAATCGCTGCAGTTCTGTGCTGAGAGCCTCTCTTGCTCTTTTCTCATGTCTCTCCTGCATGTCGTTTCTTTCCCAGTGCCAACACTCTGAATTCCTGGGGTAGAATCCCATCCCATGCAATACCGAATTATGACCACTTACTCTTTGAGTGATACTGCATTGCAAACAGTTTTGTGCAAACCCAAGTTAATCTGTGCAGTTATGCCGGGCATTGGAACCCAATTATTTTAAGTGCTGTTTAATACATGGGAAAACAGACTAATTTTTGCTCCATAGAGCAAAAAAATGAAAACAGAAAAAGATACAGAAAAGCAAAGGTAGAGGGAGACAGGAAGCGTCCAGTTTGAACACCTCTGTTCATCAGTTACAGACTCAGCAGACAAGGTTCAGATTAGTACAGTAATAGAATCAGACAAGAAAATGCCCCTAATGACCAGAGACCAAGGATCGGATTTATTTTGGCTGCAGAGAAGGCAAAGGTTGCCATTCCACAGGATACATCTTCCCTTTGAAAAGCATGGAGGGTCCTGCACCAGCTTCTCCTTCCTCTCCACCACATCTGCTTTAAAAAGGCGATGCCTTAGGTGTTTAAAGAAAAGCAGTGAACGTTGGAAGCAAAACCTGACAATTCTTTTGTTTTATCACTCACAAGTCAAGGAACAGTAGGAGTTGGAAGGTGAGGCAGGCAAGGAGGGCACTTGCCTTCTGCGATGGCCATGAACTTGCCTCCACTCACCCCTTTCATTTGACTTCTGTCTTCCATCTGACCGGGGCAGGATACAGGGGCCCTTGACCCTGGGGGCTATCTGGCCAGTGTAGGGAAGGCAGAGTCCATCTCCCCCTCACACTCCCTTGTAGTCCTCAGCCTCCTCTTTCACCTCAGCCAGCAGGCTGAGCAGATCATTTCCCCTGCTCACAGCCAACACAGGTGTGTTCTTCCTAAGTGTTCTGCATTGCCATGGCAGCAGAGTTGCTATATCTATGTTATGTTTTTTTTCAAAACATGAAAGTTCTATAACCACACTTCTGTCAGGAAACCTCTGTCTGCAAATTGGAAAATTTCCCTTCGTGGCAGTAGCTCTGCTCACATAATAGAGCAGTGCTTCAGACCGGAAGCAGGGTTATTCCTTCTATTAGCACTGCTTCAGATATCACTGAGTGCTTACAGAATCACTAGATTTTTTTCCTTTGTAATATTTAGTTATGGGTGATGACTCAGGACCATTTTACCTGGACCAAGGAACTACTAAAACGTATCAAATACCTATTGGTCATCTGGACTACAAGTTCATTGAAAAATGCACAGATATTAAGCACCTGGAAAAGATTCTCAGGGTATTAAGGTAAACATTTTATTTTTTTAACCTTCATTACTCATTTTATTCCCGTTCTGTAAAATTTGAAGGAACCTGTGCCTAAATACTCTTTCTTGTCTTGAACCTCTTTATAACTAACTTAAAAATCCAAACCCTAATAATGAAACCCATGTTTTGTTTTGACCTTCCAAAAGGTGTGAGCAGCTCAGTCAGGTTTTTCTCAGTTCAGTTCTACCATGAAGCCCTCTCACCTGACTGTGGTCAGTTCAGAGGTTATGCCTGTTTAACCTTTGCTGGCAGTAACACAAAAGCACTTTCCTGTGAGCAGGATAAATGTGAACTCGTTATGTGTGTGCATTGGGCAGTGGTCGAAGCCTAAGTCACTAGAATTTTCTGATCAAAAATGTTACTAGGTGATAGTGGAATTCAACTGTAACAGGAGAAGTCTTCTGCAGTCTCTGTGGTGACTATACAGGTAGTACTCATGGAGAAAATATAGAGGGTGCAGTGCAGTTTAATTTTTAAAATTTTGTTTTTTACTTTCATACCTTTGCATTTTAAAGATCCGGAGAAGAAGGATGTTATCCTGATCTTACATTGTGTTGTGAAAAGCGTATTGAGCTTTTAGACCCAAGGAGCAGAGCTCTAAGAAAAGACAAGCCTGCAGCCACAGCCTCTGACTTCACAGCTGAAGAATGGGAAACAATTAATGGTGAACTGCTGGTACAGTAGAACTCTGATTTATAGTGGTTGGTGATAGAATCACTTTGATGTACCAGTCTTCCTCCTCTTGTGCCTATGTAGAGTGTTAATTATTTGATTAAATGATGAAACGATCGAAGGATTGTGTTGGGGTTTGTTTGGTTGATTAAATATTTTTAATTAGTGTCACTGAATATTTAATAGTCTAATTTAAAAAAAAAATTTCTGTAGATTGCTTTTTATTCAAAAAAGTATAGTTGCTTTTTGTGCACTATGAGGAGATCTCTTAGGGTTGTTGTAGACTATGAGTATATCTGCTCTACTGCTTTAAGGTACAGATACATTATTTATTTCCAGAGCTGGGTGAGAGAAATGAGTGAACAGGATGAGAAACCACAGGTGCTGAGAACAGACACTCTGCATGACACAGGAGATAACCTGCCTCCAGTTCGTTGCTCCAGCAGCTGCCTGTCTGCTGATCAGGTATCTCCAGGTTTCCAGTGCATGTTAATGGCAGGGCATTTTCTATGTAAGAAAGGCCTTTGAGTCTTTCTCACAAGGTCTATGTTGTAAACCAGAAGTTAAAACCCTGTAAGTTCCCTTGCAAGAGTCAATGCTTAAACAAGAGAACCTGTAGTAATGTTTTAGTTCTGATCAAGAATTCACTTCTGGAGCAAATCTCCATTAGTACTCTTTTATATTCCTTGATTCACATTAAACCTATGAACTAAGTTCTTTTGGGATAAATTACATCAGGAGCTTTTATCCAGCTACCAGTAGGTTTTTGTTCCATGAGACCAGACAGGAGCTAGTCCAGAATAAATACCATGAAACACATATGGATGGATGCTGGACCCTCTGCACCAACTTCTCTGCTCCATAGACACTTCTGTCTTGGGTTGCACTGGTGTATGTGTAGCCTTTTATACCTTGAGTTGGCATGCCAGCTTTAGCCATACCCATCTAGCTATGCAGCATACTTGGCAAATCTTCAGAACTACAGAACAGATGCTGACAGTTTTCCCTAGGTGTCAGTTTCCTTACGTTCTTCGTTTCATTCCAAAGTTTCTTCTCCTCCTTGACACTTTGCATCTAGTCAAATTCTTATCCGTGTTCTCTGCGCAAGGTTTAGGTGTTGGCGTTACACGTTTGGAATATACAGCAGGATGCGTATGTAACCACAGCTCATGTTTCAGAAATCCTCATCTAGGACTTTCCTTCTCCAAACATGTTATCTTGTCTAGCTTCTTGAAAGAAGTTCTGAAGTTCTATAATGTCAAACTTTGTTTAACCTGACATTATGGATAGTCACCAGTGTTTACAGGAAGGGTCTCATTTGCATTATGTAAATGGAGGTGTTTACATCCACCCGCAGAACTATTTCCTTGTGGCAGTGTCACCACAGGAAAGCTAGTTTAAGAAATTGCTACTTGTTCCTTGGGTCCAGTTTATCACATGCTGGCACAGGTGTTTAGGATTTGTACTGTAACCACAAAGGCAGGTTCTTTGAACACAGATCATTGTAAATCTGCAACGCTACAGACAGTTGCATTGGTCTAACCCAGTGAGCAATGGAGTGCAAGGTAAGAGGGCTGAATGGCCAGGACAGAGTGGAAGGGAGTATTTTGAACTGGCTGTTCCACTGTGGAATACCTGTTTGGAACCACACCTTGCTATTAAGTATTGTTCAACAAGCTGTGAGGGACATACGAGAAGTATTGTCTCATGGCTGAGGGAGAAGAGATGCCCAAGGTGCCAACTACAGAATCAGAATCACAGAATCATAGCATTGTTTTGGTTGGAAGAGACCTCTAAGATCATCAAGTCCAACCTTCAACCTAAAGGTCCTGCTAAAGCAGCCCACACAGACACACTTTAGGTTAAAGATGCATTTTTGTTACACTTGAAGGTTTATTTAAACTTTTTTCTTGCTTTCATCCTTGCTTTTAAAAAATCTGTTTCCCAAATAGGTTCCGTAAGTCAGCTGTACCTGTTATTTTGACTGAGTTGCAGGAAGGTACCAAGAATAAATGTGGGATAAGACATGGCTCAGAGAAGCAGCTTGTCTAAAAGCTAGAATGTGTGTAAATCATGCTGGGAATTAACTTGAGTGGAGGGTGAAATAGTCAGGTTCAGATATTGTTTTGAAGTCAACCAAGTCTCCAAGACTATGCTGAGATTAGTCATGAGTAGTGTTAGTTACTAGCAATCTGTGCTGCTGAAAGAACATGTTAAAAGGGCTATGTATTTCCACTTTAACAAATGGTCTTACAGGCTGACTGCTTCTCTTTCAGACTAAAAGATTACAAAGCAAACAAAGAAAGAGGAGAAACATCCCACGGGATTACAGTGAATGGGAGAAGTATGTTCAACACTTGATACTTACTTGTTTAGCAATGGAACGTGGTTGCTGGGATTTAAAGTACCTAAGGTCAACGTTTCAGGGACCTACAACCCTTACTTGAGATGTGGGGGGGTCACAAGAAACGTTCTGTTAAAATGCAAATGCTGTGTTGTCTGGTGGGGTTGTCCCTGCCCATGGAGCTAGGGATCCTTAAGGTCCCTTCCAACACAAGCCATTCTGTGAGTCTATGATTGTGGTGCTAACAGTTCAGAACAATTCAGTCTGTAGTTTGCTACAAGCTGCTTGAACTATAACAGGGCAGCAAAAGATATAAATGAAAAAAAAAAAAAAAGTGATTTTCTTTCAGATTTCATTTTTCCTTTCAACATCTAAAATATAAAGTCTGTGGAGGTACCTAAAAGCAAGGATTTACAATTAGCTTAAATTATTTTCTTTAAAAGCACTTCTAAGATTATTTAACGTGGGCTTATAAATTTGATCTTCTGTATTTTTAAAGCCACAATTCTAAACTAAACACAAAACTGATGAATTCCTACACTGAGCCCATAACAAATTTTCCAAACTGTCTCTGCTTCAGGCAGAAATTATTCCTGTTGTCAAGCCTGTTGTGAAAGGCAACTTCTCATTCAATCCTATACAGACAAGCAGTGAGTGAAGTGTTTCTAGATGGTGCAGGAATTGCTGGCTGGTTTATAGCACTGTGGCAGCAATGTTTATTTGATATCAGTTCCTAAATACTAGTTTCAAAAACTGCCTCAGAGTAGCCTTGGAAGTGTCTGATGCTGTTTTGAAACCTCTCTCACATTTACTGTATGAGTTGTTTTGAAGCTGTTTCTTAGGTGTTTTGCAGAAGTTAATAGAGCTACTGGGCAGGGCTGGGGTTGAGCCTGATGCCACTGTCTGTGGAGATGGCAAGGAGGTGAGGTAGACATTTTTCTCTGTTGGTTTTAACCAGAAACAAGGAAGAATAGGGGAGGTAAATACAAGCAGAAGTCCATGAAACAACAGCACAAGGTCAGGAGATGAGACTAAGCTAGTCAGGGAAAATTGAGCAAGGCCTTTCCCTCCTTTCCTTAGATCTATAGTGAAAATACAGCATGCCTTTTGGTTAGGACATGAGTCTCACTTGGCAGCATTATTGAGTTTGTCATTTGTGTTCATTTAAGGCTGGATGTGGAAATGGAGTGTTCTAAAATTGATGAAGACTGCGAAGAAAGTACCTCAAAAGCAAGAATTTTTAGTAGGCCAAGTCTACCTGTAATCCAAAAGAAAATAGACACCTCTGGTAATGTCTTAGAAACATATATCTGCTTTGATCGTGATACTGTCTTGTAGACTGTCAATACCAATGGTAGAAGCATATTATAGACTTAAAAGGCTCTAGAGATGCTAGAAGTTGTAAGGTCAATTGAGCTTGAAGACTTATTTGGAAAAAAGTCTAGCCTTGGTGTAATGATCAGCTAAAAGATTTCAGTTGTATTTAGGCTAAGGGCTCTATGTAAAGTAGTAAAGCACACATCTGCTGTTCTAAACCAATGGCAGAGGCTGGCCAACCACTTTCAGCTTGCACTCTCAGTCATATCCTACCAGAAGAATTTAGATTTAATTGTAGAAAATAAAATACACATTGGCCTTTTAGTAATCCACATTCTTTCAAATAAACAATATACAGGTGATGACATTCAAGGGATTTTAGCTGCCAGCAATTTGATTGCACTGTGCAAGTTGCTAGTTGTTCTGTATAGATTTTTTTTTTTCTAGGCATGACAAAGAAAGAGAAGATTTTTATTGCTACTCGTGAAAAGGAAAAGGGCAACGAGGCCTTTGCTACTGGTGACTATGCGGAAGCAGTGATGTACTATACTCGGTGAGGAAGTACTGTTGGCTTCTTGCACTGTAATGAATCTTGCTTGTGGATATTATTTTTAGAACAGTGCAATTACAGCAACTTCTTACTGGAGCAACTAGTGATAATAAGATTATTTTCCAAAGGGTAGAAAGATTTGACAGAAGAATGCTTCAAGCAGTGTTGCATCCTGACAATAGAGATAACAGAGAAGTAATGACAGGACACAGTCTGCAGGTGTCACAGACTTGTGCAACTTTCCCAAACCCACTGAGATTCCAGGGCAATTTTATACAAAGAAAAAGGTAGAGTGTGTTGAGAAGCTAAATTCATTACAAATTAGTTCTAATTAAGCAACCTCCTGCACCATTTATCATTTGCATCCCAGCTGCTGTTATTCCTCAGACACACACCTGGCACCATAGCAGCTAAAGCCTGCCTGCAGTACCAGCCACACAGCCAGTGACTGGCCTGCACAGTTCAGCCACTGCTGCCCAAGTCTTTCCCTTTTACAAACAAGATCAAGTTGAAGACCATGTGGCCCTCCATAGTCTTCCTTGTAACACCAGGGCTCTGTAGTCACTCTCGATACTCTCAGAAGCTTCATTTGGCACTTTTCATCCAAGTCTACAGGAATGGCAGCAAGGGGCAACAGTCAAAGTGGTAGGTGTGCTATGGCATCTCCACTGTGGCATCTCCAGTCAAAGCCCTGGCAAGCAGCAGGCCTCTGCAGATGGTAAATCTAGTTGGTGGATGGTTGCCTTGGTCTCTCAGGAGAGGCTTCCTAACCACTATTGTGGGTAGAATATCAGCGCTGATATATAGTTGTGATGTTATTTTCAGCTGCCAATAGTGAAATGTTGCTGCATTTGCTTTTCTAAGCCCACCGTGGTCAATATTCAACTTTGCAGGAGCATATCAGTGATACCCACTGCAGCTGCATATAATAACAAAGCTCAAGCAGAAATCAAACTTTGCAACTGGGACAGTGCCTTGCAGGATTGTGAGAAGGTGCTAGATATGGAACCACACAACATAAAAGGTAAAGGGGAACATGAAGTTGACCACCTGTGTGTTATTTTATTCCTAGCACATCGACAATCATGTTGTTAGTTGACTTGACTGAGCTTTAGATCAGGTCCAAGTCTGACTGAGGAAAGAAAGTAGCCCCTCAAAATAATTCTGTCAGCGTCTGGGGGTCAGGGAAGCTTTATGCAGCTCACCTCCTGATCTGTAATGGATATAGTTAGGCAGTAGCCTGGGCCTAACTCTTATTTTTCATATACTGACTATGTAAGCCCTCTTGTATTTGTGCACCACCTTAAAAAATACATCCCAACAATTAAAGCTGCTGATTCAATCTTTTCTGAAAGGAAGAGCTTGGATGCAGCTAACAGTATTTGCATGGGAGGAGGCCAGAAACTGGAAAAACATGAAGAGATGTTTCACATTTCATGATCATTATCAACAGCTGCCTTGTGAAATTGTCTTGTTAAAAATGACCAAGAGAACAATTATTACTAATAAAGAGTAATTAGGAAGTAAACACAGAATTTAAAAACTGTTTTAATCTTGGTATGTCTAGGGGGAAAAGTCTATTTGTATCCAGTTTGTGCTTTAAACACTTCAGTGATGCACTGTGTCCCTTTGTAGCTCTGCTGCGCCACGCCACTGTGTGCAGCCAGCTGCAGAGTTACCAGACAGCCATAGAGGATCTGAACAAAGTGTTGTGTGTTGAACCAGGAAATGTTCTAGCTAAGGTAAGGATAAATGGATCCACTGAATGTGACTAAAAAGAGCTTGTATGAAGTTGTAGCACAAAGCAAGAACAGTTTATGTTGTTTGACCTGAAGATGAGTTTTGTAGGCACACCCAATCTTCTGTGCCAGTGATCAGTTTTCCAAACCCATACAGGAGCCTGTGGTGGAAATCAGTCATAGAATGGCTTAGGTTGGAAGGGACCTCAGAGATCATCTACTTCAACCTCCCCACCATGGGCAGGGACAGCTCTCAACAGACATCCAACCTGACCTTCAGGACCCCCAGGGAGGAGGCAGCCACAACCTCCCTCAGCAGCCTGTTCTAGAGTCTCACCACCCTCACACTGAAGAACTTCTTCCGCTTCTGCTCTGCCTCAGCATTCAAACCATCCCACCATGGCCTGTCTGCAGACCCCCTCAGGAACAGTCTCTCTGCAGCCTTCCTTAGGATCTTTCAGGCACTCTCAGGCAGCTCTAAGGTCCCCCCAGAGTCTTTTCTTCTCCAGACTGAACACCTCCAGCTCCCTCAACCTGTCCTCCTGGCAGAGGTGCTCCAGCCCTTGGATCATCTTTGTAGACTCACTCCAACAGCTCTGTGCCCTTTTTATGCTGGGGACTGGATGCAGTATTTGAGGTGGGGTCTCACAAGAATGGAGTTAAGGGACAGAATCCCCTCTTTTGCCCTGTGACCAAATCTTCTATTCATTACTTAACTGTGAGAATCTGGAGGCACTCAGGTCCTCTCTGCTAATGTAATTTAGGTGCCTACAATTTTGCTGCTCTGTGTGCTGCCACTATCAGTGTCTTAGCTGATGGAAACTGTTTGGAAACGTCTGTCAAAAAGCTCCATTGGGGTAGGTAGGTTTAGCTCTGACGTGGAACTTATGTGAGAAATTCAAAATGGGTGCCAAGCTTTTATTGTTAGAGTGGTGAAGGTAACCCAAAGGGAGAGAACCTGGACTCTTCAGGAGTGGATTATTTAATTTCTGTATATCAAATGCAACTTCTATACCTATGAAAACGGTTTCTGCTCTTGCTTTTTTTTTTTTCTTTATTGCAGAAAAGTCTGTTAGAGATAGAAAAGAAACTGGAAAGTCTGAAGCCTGTATCTGAGCCTCGAGGCAAAGGAAGAAGAATACTTATTGAAGATGTAGAGGATTTGGAAGGTGATGAAGAACGAGGGGAAAATACAGAAGGTGGTGAAAGAAGCAGTGGAGATCAAAGTATGTCCTGTCATTTCTTACTCGACATCAGTGGGAAATGAGGGGAAATCATTGTCTTTGCTACTGCAGTGTTTATTCACACAAGTCATCTGTATTTGCCTCTTTGAAGACTGAGATTAGATCTGAGTGTGACATCCAGAATCCAGTTTTACTGCACACGTTTGGAGTTATTTATAGAAAGGGCACAACAGAGCAGATGGAAAATGTTGCTACAGTTCACCTGCTGCCTGTGTCATTGCTGCCTCAGTGGGGGATTTCTTCTGGTGTTTGAGAACATTTCCTGTTTCTTAGCTCTTTCTCTCATACAGCTCTCCGGCCTTCCCATCATCACATTTTCCTTTTGCATTTTTCCTCCCCTGGGCTATAAGACTGACCATGTAGCACATAACTTCTTTTTGTTATTTGCATTGAAAACAATTTTTTTTTCCTGCTTTTTAATGCAAGAGTTCATCTGTGTGCTCTGCAAGCATGTATTAGAGGCAAGCACCATGTAATCCTTGTGCTGCATGTAGTTTACAAGCAGCTAAGTGCAGCTCCTGCTCCTGGATTACTGCGTGTCTGAGTGCTGAGGTGAAGCCACTGGCACAATCAGAATACCTGCCTGGGAGAAAGTGGGGAAGCAGGGGCCACTGTGGCTTGCACTGCTGTTTGTCTGGGCTCCATCCTGCACCAGAATAGCATCCCTAGGTTGATTTTCAGCCATCTTCTTTCTGTTGGCTTCTCATGACAAGTCTTTATCCTGAAATGAAATCAGCCTGTGGGCTTTCAGGCTGAACTGTGAGTGCTGGGCATCACTTCAGTAATGCTTGATTGTTTGCACACAGATTTAAGGAAAATCCATTTTTCAAAATTTGTAAATATCCACTAAGTCTTCTCAGCTAAAACCCAGCTGGATCCTGTCCCTAGCCTCACAGATAAGTTAATTTGAGGTTGCCCTCCACTGGGAGCATCCAGGTGACTAAGTGCCTTCTAGCTCCATAGGAAGACTCCCATTCTGTTGATGAAATGTTAGGCTTCTAAACACAGGGCAGGCTGTCAGCTGGCCTCAGTGGCAGGTGTGCCTGTGATGGTGTGAGTGGGTTTGAGATGTGGGAGGCAAGCAGCTTCAGCAATTACTGTCTGTTCCAACTGAAACACATGCAAAGTCAGGCCAGGTTTTTAGTAAACCTAATTCATCCTGTGAAGAGAGCCCTGGGGCTGTTTTGTCTGGAGAGAAGGCTGAGAGGGATCTGGTCAATGTCCATGAACATCTGAGGGGTGGGTGTCAGGATGAAGGTGCCAGGCTCTTTTTGATGGTGTCCAGTGGTAGGACAAGGGACAATGGGTACATGCTGGAACACAGCAAGTTCCACCTCAACCCACCTGGATGTGTTCCTGTGGGACCTGCCCTGGGCACTCCTGCTCTGGCAGAGGGGTTGGACTGAATGATCTCTGGAGGTCCCGTCCAAGCCCTCCCATTCGGTGATCCTGTGATGCATTGTGGCCTTTAAATAAACAGGACTATCAGCAGAGCCCTGATCTGCAGCTGTCCAACATAAGCAGGGCTTGATAGCACTCTGCATTGCTCCTCTTGATTTTCTGAACATGTTGTAGGACATGAACATCTTCAAATCAAACTGGATTCCTTGGCTTTGCAGTTTCACTTTGCCTGCAATTATTGCATGTGGAATAATGAAACATTTGATGTTACAGGTAGTTCTTCAGACTGGATGGGTGGGTGGGTGTGTGGAGGTCTCAGATATAAATAACTTACCACTAACTTTATGAAAAAGTCAGTGTGGGTAGTACTGATTTATTCTATCATTGTTCCCACTGTGGAGTACAGATGTATTGTGAAACATGGTATTTCAAAACAGAGATCACAGCTAGGAAGGAGGCAGCTGGAGCTTTTGTCTGTTATCCACTAGGAAATCTGTTGTTTTTAAAAACTGTAGATTTCCCATCCTGTCCAGTTTGATTTCAGTAACATTTTGTGCATTAAAAAACCCAAAACATTTCTGTACTTTGAAGCAACTTGGAGTTCAGTCACCTTCAAGAAGGTTAGTTTAGATCAGTTGGAACTGGCACTCCAATACATGAAGGGACAAAAAAATTCTATTTGACTAATGGACACATCAAGAAGCTAAACCCCAGGATCCTAACAGTGCCAAACCACTGAGCTACCTTCGTGTGACCAGAGACAGGCTCTCTGCAGAAATCTGTCTGAATACTGTGGTGGGAACCTGCTAGGAATTCAGGTGGGTAAGGAATATTCATGCAGGGTAATATCTGGTACCCTTAGTGTATTGTTTTTCCTGATCAGTAAGACATAATAAAGGAAGTTGAATGCTCAGCAGTATTTATATAAGGCTTTTTGATATTATGTTTGCATGAAGCCTTTCTGGGAATTATTTACAGGCTTTTATCCCTCCTGTTCTATATTTGAGGAATGTTTTGAAGGGTGCAACGTTACTGGATTGTTAGCTGTGTGTTTACCGTGCAGCATTTGGATTCCAGTCTGGAAAAATCAAAGCTTCGGTATTGCACAAGCCAGTACCGAAAGAGTTAACGTCAAGGTGAACTCTGTACCATTTCATCACTACAGAAAAGGGGCTCACCGTATGCCCAGCAAGGAGAAATGATGTTTCATAGCGATACCTTGTCAGTAATAATGGCAAATTACTTCCAAGAAGGAATTTTGCTGTCTTGGAAGCGTTTTCTGAGGCAGCCCTTGCTAACCTCAACCTGCCCGAAGGATGTGGTGCCGCGTCCCTTGAATGCACACCCCTCTGCTGCCAGGACGGTAGTTCCTTCTGATGATGCAAGCTCTAACTCAGCTCATTAACCTCCTTGTAGAAACTGGCGTGCCAGTGAGAGCAGAGGCGGAGGAGGAGGCGGCTGCGATGGGCAACGCGCAGAGAAAGTCTCATAGCAAAGGAGGCGGCGGCGGGAAGGCGGAGGATAGAGACACACAGAAGCAGAAGGACTCTCCCGAGAGCAGATTGAAAAAGGGCAAAGCCCAGAAAAAAGCACCAAAGCATTCGTCAGAGCACGAAGAAGAGGCGAATGGCTATTTGCACAGCGACGAGAAGAGTACAAGCCCCGAGCGGGAGCTCTCCAGGTCGCATGGAGCAGGTTGTCACTCGGCTGGCGGTGACAGTTCTGCGCTTCCTCCTGCTGCAGCGAAACTGAAAAATGAAGGAAATGAGTTGTTCAGGAGTGGGCAGTTCGGAGAAGCTGTGCTCAAGTACTCAGAAGCAATCGAGTATGTCACTGGACTCGGTAAGTGTAACACCTTATGCCTCACTCTGGGATTGGTGTGCAAATGATGACCGAGCCCAGCCTAGCCCTGGATTTTTGACAGGAGCTACTCTGCAGTGAATTCTTTGTCGTTTCAGCAGGTGACACAAAATATATAAAGATCAGTGAAATAGTTCCGCTTCCTTGGGACAGAGATGTGTCTGTGTAATTCTTGGTGACATGATAAAGGAGAGCTCCTTAAGCTTTGTGTTGTCAGCAAACTGCATCATTGCAGTGCAGCTTACACTGGGCAAGCCTTTAATTCTTGCATGTTATTTTAATAATGACCTTTGGATTTAATTGTAACTTCTTTTAGGAGAACAAAGTCCAGATGATTTAAGCATCTTGTACTCAAACAGAGCAGCATGTTATCTCAAAGAAGGGAACTGCAGTGACTGCATTCAGGATTGTAACAGGTAATTTGCCAACCTCTGATGTAGAGCAACAGCATTCCTGACGATGAGTAGACATGTAACTGATGCGTTGCTATTGCAGCTTGACTTGGGACAGCCTTCAGTAAGGTCTGATTCTCTGTCTGAGTGGCAGAGATCTTTGCCGGTTATGTAAACAATCACATGGAGCCTAGGAAGGAGTATGTTTGAGCTTACTGTGTGAGGGCAGTTGTTAGGCTTCTGTCCACACAAATGCATAGCAGGATTAGAATTCTTCATTTAAAAGCTCACTTCAGTGATTCTCTGTAGTAACTTATTTGTAAAAGCTTTGTTAAGGCAGATGCTTATCACGGTGTTGGAGAGTGCTTTCAGGCATCTGTATGGTTTATAGGTGTGTGTTTTGTGTGTTTGGTTTGTTGCTTTGGATTGTTAAATATATACTTGCCATGGTTATAAACAGTAATTAGGGCAGTTCAGGAGGTGAGGTAAAATCCTTTCTGCTTACTATGGTTTTGAGGATACAGGAGCTGGAGAATAGACACTCGCAATAAATTCCAAACACTGCCTTCCACTAAATGATTACTGGATTTCTAGGTAGCTTTTTTTTTTTTTGTTCACAGATAGGGTTAGTAAAACCTAAGCTTATGTTCAAAAAGGATCCCGAGACAGAAATCATATTAATTAATCAGCTGGAGTTTATTTACAGCACAACTCAACTGTTAAAAAACCCCAGACTTAAAAATAAATGATGCACATACCTTTGTTTTAACTAAATGCTTGACTTCTGTATGGATTCTGCCTGGCAGAAGAGTTTCCTGAAAATGCCATCTGAAAAAGCAGACTTGTTGACAGTCTCTCGTTAAGCTGATAACCCGAGCTGGCACGCTGATCCGCCAGCACGTCTGTTCGGCACGCGGCAAGTGTGTAAGACTCCAACTGAAAGCAGTGGTGCGAAGCTTTGGGGGGTCATATTCTTACCACAGAATCATAGCATCAATGTTAGGGGTTGGAAGGGACCTCTAGAGGTATCTAGTTGAAGCTTAATTTCTTACTAGTTAAGGGTAGTGTCCTTAATGCCATGCCTATGTGTCATGGGTGCCCAAGGACGCAGCATACTTAGTGAACACAACAGAAGTGAAGCGGAGACTAGAAAGCAGAAGTGCCGAGCACAGATGAAGTAGGCAATGATGGTTAAACATTGTGTAGGCCACACAACATAAAGGATGACCTTTGAGTAGTTTACTTGATTTTAAAGCAAAAAAAGTGAGAGTTCTTGTATGTGACACGAAAAAAGAGTGAGAACTGTGTCACTTCGGGGATTGATAGTCCTGTCCTCCTTGGGTACGTCACTGCCAGGCCTGGCTGGAATCACAGAGTTCTTATGTGTAGTTGTGTCTATCATAGCCAGTTCTACTGATGTCATTCAGTGGCTGTGTTTGACTCCTGCGCTTCCCTTCTGCTTGTTGTCCAGAGCTCTGGAGCTTCAGCCCTTCTCCCTGAAGCCTCTTCTGCGCCGCGCCATGGCCTGCGAGTCTCTGGAGCGGTACCACCAGGCTTACATCGACTACAAAACAGTCCTGCAGATAGACAGCAGCATCCAGGCAGCCAGTGACAGTGCCAATAGGTAACTCCTCTGACACGTTTTCTGCTAGCAGGCCAAAAAGAAGAGTAGTCGGGCTCGTGTTTCACATGTTGCCTCTGTTCTGTGTCCCTCAGGGGCAGGCTCTGCACAGCCAGAGGACTGGCTGCTTTGTTTAGTTGCTTTCCCATCACTTCACACTTTTCTTGTTCTAAAAATGCAATCTTTGAAAGTCCTTTTTTACTGGTGGTTCAACTTCTGCTCTTTCCTGACAAGTACTTGATACCAGGTAAAGCAGTAGTCTAAGGTCTGTATCTTTCCTTTTCCTATTAGCACTCTCCTATGCTGGTTGGAAATTTACATGGTGTGAACCCTTGAGTATGCTGCAGTTGTGTGAACACCAAAGTAGCTCCATACAGTGGTTCTTAGAGGTGTGAAAAATAGAACTGAATATCAATTGAAGTCTTAATACTCCCAATATTAATTCTTGCTGCCAAGAGAGGTCTTAATTTCTATCATTAAGTTTTAATAGTGTAAAATTAGCATATACACACACTATTGCAATTGTGTTCTCACATACTGTAAGCATTTATGTGTGTGAATGGTAAGATTTTACATCCCTCTTTTCTTTCTTTCTATCTTTTAATGGAGAAAAAAAGCATTTCTGAAAGCAGAACAGCTGTTGAGCTGAGCAGGAACCCACATACACATGACTTACAACAGCAGATTCTGGTACCTTTTTTTGGTTTTAAGGCAAGACCTTAAACACATGCATTGTTACTTCATTAAAATGTCTCTGGCATCTTTAAATTCTACCTTTGTGACCAGTGATGGCCAAGGGAGGTCATGGTACTTTATCACCTCCTCTTTGAAGTCTTATTTTTAGTAACACAACAAATTGTTACTGACAACTTGGATTGGTGAAGGAACTGCTTGTCCTGGTAACTGATTATTCCACTTTTAAAAACTGTTTTGCTTATTTTACCTGCAGATATGCTTTTCACATTTTTCCTTGACTTATAAGTGGCTTAGTAACGAGCTTATTTCCCTTTTTTACCTTAACACTCTTCCTTTTCTCCTCTCTAGGCCTTCCTTATGTTTTTAGCTTCACTGCTCATTACTCTTTCCTCCCTGGCAACCCATCACCTTATTTCAGCTGCTTCTTCCTTCTTCTCTTCTCCTGGTAATTCATTTTTGCTTGCAAATTCTTAGTTTCTGGAGCATAGACCTTGTGCATAACCAAATTCTACTCTAATTTCCTTTTTAATCTTTTATCATTTATAAATCAAACTGAAATTGTTTGCCGAAGTATTCATTTTAAATTCCAAAGTAAGAGACTGTTAAAAAAAATTAATAACAGCACTATAGTTCCCCTACTACCTTTTAACCTCAGAGGAGAACCACAAAATGTAGTTTAATCTCTTTAATACCAGAAATACCAGGTCTTACCAACCCGCTGTTACTGGAGGATTGCTTTGTTTTGAAGTTGCTGCTGGAGACTGGGCAGTGATGCTGCAGGAATGACAGGAAAAGCTCAGTGTCCTACTTGTGACCGAGGGTGGGTTTCCTAGCTTGTGGGAAGGCCTGGCTTTCTGTGCTGATCTAACTAAGCAACTTCCACAAATTTTGCACTTGAAGAGGTCTTCAGTCTGATACTTCTAGTAATTCTCACCTAAAAGACAAATAGTACTTATTGTGCAAAGCTTTTACCAGACCATTTTGCAGCCAAATGGCAATAACGAAGAATGTAAGTACCTGTTTTAGTGAGAAGTCAGCTGAAAGCAAGTGTCAACAGTTACCTGAGTGTTTAGCATGGTGGTTAGAGGATGCTTTATTGGTTTTATTGGTAATCCCGAGGTGGTTTTTGGAGAAATTGGAAGGGCTGTGTTTTGAATGGTGTGTGCCAAATGACAGGCAAAGTCACGTCAAGCATGCTTTTGATGAGCGGCTTTTCCTGGCTTTGGGACTGTCAGTTCTGGAGTCTTCAGTCACTCTGGAGTGAGCATTTCACCACTTGCTTCCCACTGCAGAGTGGCAGAAACTATGGTGTGGGGCAATGTGTTATGCATTTCCATTGACTAAATTAAAGTTTCATTCCAGTTGTCCCAGCTCTTTTCATAGCGCTTAGCAAATAGCATCAGATAGCTTGGGAGCTTTTATTACAAAGTCCCAGATGAGTATTGTACTCCACAAATAAATTTGTGAGAAGCCCCAAAATGCAGGAGTGTTGGGTCAAGTTAGGGTGGGGATTATGGGGAAACAGTGTGTTTGTCCCAACTTTGTCATGCTTTTGCAGCTACCCAGGACACACAGCTGTGCATTGCTCTAAAGGCTATGCTTGAATTACTGTATTACAAGAAATCAATTAATCGAGTCTTGCAGGAGTCTTTCTGCTGATTTGGATGAACTGGATCAGCTTCTTCAACTCTTTAGACCCATTCTGATAAATGGAGAAACCTTAAACAAGAAGCCAATGTAGAATGAATTCTCTTGCTCTCTGTGGGAAATGCCTATGTGTAATGAATTGCCTTTTGAATGTGAAGTGTACAGTTTTGTTCTCCAGCAAAACAACCTAGAGTATACCTTAGGGCTGTTTGATTTATGTTGGTGTGCCACGTTTTTTCTTAGCAACTGAATTCAGACTATCATTAAAAAGCCCTAAATTTCTACTAAAATTAGAGTAAAGCATCACTGGGACAGGATGCTCTGTTGGTATGGCCTGTAAAGTACTGCTTAGGAATGATGCAGCCTCCGGAAGGTCACTGCAGATCACACACACAACAACCTTCTGCTTACTCACTGAGGAAACAAGAGCAGCTGCACAGTGCTATGGAATGGGATAGTCTGTAGGTGAAGAACTTAGCTTTCAGTTCAAATATGTAAGGCTTTTTTTTTTTTTTTTTTTTTTTTTTTGGTTAGTTTTATAGCTGTTACTCAAATATTTTAAAAGAACAAAATTAGGCAAGGAAACTCCTTGGGTAATTTGTGCTCATCCTGGCTCGTTCTTCATGGCACCTTCAAGTGTGTTGGGTGTGGGGGGGTTGGGTGTGTATTCCTGCAGTCTGGTTTTCACACCTCTGTTAGGTGGCAATGCACCAGATACCCAAATTCCAGATTTATTGGCTGTAGTACTGATGTGATTTGCTTTGTTACACAATTCAGAATCTTCCTTTGTTAGATAGTAGGCTTATCCCCAGTTGAACGTTGACTCTTAAGCTCCTTTTGAGATGAGAAGATGTTTATCTCACTATTACTCTTATAATTAATTGATATTTGTTTGGGGTTTTTAAAAACCAAACCCACAGAAATTGTAATGGGACCATGGAGTCTTGTGGCTGCACTGATGTTTGCTTAGGTCAAGCCTGGATTAAGTAGATGCTGGGGCTTTTCTTTTTCAGAATAACAAAGACTTTAATAGATCAGGATGGTTCCAGCTGGAGGGAGAAACTGCCACCAATTCCAGTTGTCCCAGTCACTGCTCTGCTACACAGGTGGGATGGAGGAACCTTGGCTGCAGAGGACAAGCCAAGAAGTACTGCAGATACCAGCAGAGAAGAAGAGTTGCAGAGGAATCGTACGTAGAGCTTAGGCAAATACATGGACACAAAAGAGAATCTCTAAAGTGAAGCATGGGATGCAACTGAATCACAGCAGAAAAACTGCTTTAGAAAGCCATTATCAGAGACTTGTGGAAGGCCAAGTTAGATGAGAGTTGGGGCTGTTCAGCACCGGGGAGACCTTAGAGCAGCCTTCCAAAACCTGAAACCATGAGTCCCTCCAGGCTTTCTTGTAGGCCATTTTACAGAGGCTTGTAGGGGCAATGGGTTGAAGCTTGAGGAGGGGAGATTCAGACTGGAGGTCAGGAAGAAATTCTTTACAGTGAGGGTGGTGAGACACTGGAACAGGTTCTCCAGGCATATTGTGGATTCCCCCTCCTTGGAGGTGTTTAAGGTCAGGTCGGATGAGGCCTTGGGCATCCTGGACTAGTGGGAGGTGTCCCTGCCCATGGGACACAGATAAATGTCTCCTGAAAAGAGCTCTGCTGGTGTTTCACCTGCTAGAGCAGTTAGGAGAGCTGGCTCTCACTACCTTCATGGGGTGTGCACTGAGAATTCTGATGAAAGCACATCTCAGTATTTCCTGTAGTGTGGCCCTTGGCTGGGCTGCTTTTGGCAGTGTGGAATGCAGACTGTGACTCTCTTTGCAGCAGGCTGACTCTGAGTTTGTGGCTGCCTTCTCAGGCCTGTCCTAAAGCAGTGGGACCTGACAGGCAGGTGGTGCCAGCAGCGTTCACTCAGCAGTAAAACCTTGCTGTTGGTTGATGCCTTCTTGCAACTACTCCCTCTTGTTTTCTATGCCTTACAACTCGGGTGACGATTTCCCTGTGTTTCTTGTGTAAGTCTGTTCTGGTTTCATGTCGCTGCTGACTTTTTGTCCCCAAGCCCACATGCAATGTACTGGCACGTTGTTAGAAAAGATCTCACTGAGACTAATTATTGGTTAAATTTCTCTGCTTCTCTGGTGTTCAAAGCCTGAACCTTGATAAGGGGCTCGTACTCTTCAGCAAGGTACAAGAAGTAGCTTTTCACATCAGGATTTCCCCAGAGCTGTGTTACTGATTGTTGCTGGCTCTCAAGAGAGATATAAAGCAGCACGTAGGGTTGGTTTTCCGCTACAGAGATAAAACTTGTAGTCTAAGGCAGGACCATACAGAACAGACAATGTGGAGTTTAGGAGGGAAGACAAATATGGAGGAACACGATTAAAATAAGTTTATTTAGGTGTTTTCAGATTCCTCAAAGCATATTTTTTAAGTAGTTATGAACAGAATGTTGCTGATGTGTCTCTGAGCTCTATGGTGTGGTGCTGTGTTTGTCATTGGCAGTGTGGCGTAGTGATAGGGGTAGTTGGTTGCAGAAAGAACACTTGGTCAGTTATGGCCACCTTGGTATGGTGATGTTGATCTGGAAGGCTTCTAACTGTGCTGATGTAATCACCACGGAAAACAAGACTGGCATCTCAGTGGGGGTTCACTGCCCCTCTTCACCATGCAGAAGGGGCAGACAGATGGAGGTGACAGCACAGAGATCTCTCTTGTGTTCAGCTAAATGGTTACTCTGCTGCCTGGGGAAGTGTCTGCTGTGCCAGCATTGTGCCCAGTGTTGTGCCAAATATGGCTCTGGTGGTTTGTGCCTTTCTTAGAGGACAGAAATGGCTATGTGCAGACCCATAAAGATGCTCAAGTTGCTGGGCATTTATTCTTAGTCTGAGTAGATTATTCATCTCCCTTTAACAAAGTGACCTTCTAAGGTAACATTGTGATCCTTTTACACTGTAGGTGAGAAAGCTGAGGAGAAGTTCAAGACATTAAAAGCTGAAGGGAATGCTTTTGTTAGGATGGGTAAATACGAAGAAGCTGTAAAGAAGTACAGTGAATGCATGCAGTTGAACACTGAGGAATGCACCATCTACACCAACAGGTAAAGATCCAGAATCTGACCCCTCTGTGGGATAGCAACAGTTACATTTTCTCACTGCAAATGCAGACTTTGCATCCCCTCAGTCACTGCTGCAAAAAAGGGATTTTCGCCCCATTGCTGACTATATCTGATGACAAAGTGGAGTTTCTGTTGAACTGCATTAATTTGCAAAGGGAGGAAGTGTTGCTGCCACTGATCTAGAGCTAAAATCTTTAAACAGAGCAAGCAGTAGTGAAAGTTACAATTAGCAGAACACCTTACAGCACGTCTGGAGAACACTGCTATGATGTGAATTACAGTCCAGCATGCAGTAGCAGTATCTTGAATGTGAAGGGTAAAAATTCAGGAAAGAGAATGTACATTTTGAGCAAAAAAAAAAGCAGAAGCACAGTCACACAACAGGATCATTTTAAAGGTTGACCTAATTCTGCAGCATAATTCTTTATGCTTTAATCTTATCAACTTTCACAAACTAAGAAGGATTTGATTAGACCACTGCTCGAATGGGAGACTTCCAAGTGCTGATGTGCAGAAGCAGTATTGTTATTTATTCTACAGTTCTTTACCCAAAGGCAGATCCTGTGCCAGGCTGCATCCAGAGGAGTGTGGGCAGCAGGGTGAGAGACTCTGCTGGCCCCTTGAGTCTGCGCTGCTGAGACCCCACATCCAATCCTGCCTCCAGTTCTGCTGTCCCCAGCAGCAGAAGGACACAGAGTTGCTGGAGTGAGGCCAGAGGAGGCCACAAGGATGCTCCAAGGCCTGGAGCAGCTCTGCTGTGAGCACAGGCTGAGGGAGCTGGGGGGATGCAGCCTGCAGAGGAGAAGGCTCCAGGGGGTCCTCAGAGCTGCCTGCCAGTGCCTGAAGGGATCCTGCAGGAAGGCTGCAGAGAGACTGTTCCTGAGAGTGTCTAATGACAAACCAAGGGGGAGTGGTTTGGAGCAGAAGTAGAGCAGAGTTAGACTGGAAGTCGTTCTTCAGTGTGAGGGTGGTGAGAGTCTGGCACAGGTTGCCCAGGGAGGCTGTGGCTGCCTCCTTTATGGAGGTGTTGCAGGCCAGGCTGGATGAGGCCTTGAGCAGCTGAGTGTAGCTGAGAGGTGTCCCTGGGCATGGTGGGGAGGTTGGAGGAGATGAGCTCTGAGGTCCCTTCCAGCCTGGGCCGTTCTGTGACACTGTGCCAGTTGCCCTACCATCATAGGCTCTGCTTTTAAAATACTTACATGTCTGCCTAACTTGAAGCATTGAGGTACACTTGAAGTTTTGCTTTCTTGCAGGAGTTGTCTGTCACTCTAAGTCTGTCCAGTGATGTTGCTAATGCTCACTGGCTGTCCTGTACTTTAACAATGCCACATTGAGACTGTGTGAAGTATCATGAGTCAGATACTGTTGGCACTACAGCACTGTAGACTTGACTTTTATTGCAGTGTGTTCTTTTTTTTCTGTGTTAGAGCTCTCTGTTACTTGAAGCTGTATAAATATGAAGAGGCTAAGCAGGATTGTGATCATGTTCTTCAGCTAGAAGATTCTAATATTAAAGCTTTTTATAGAAGAGCTCTAGCGTACAAAGGATTACAGGTGAGGACGAAGACCGTGGCAGGTATTAAGCACTTCTAAACTTGCTTATCTTCTTCCAAGGTGATCAGGTAGTTGCAGTGGAGGGGGGAGTGCAAAGCAAGCAGGCAGTGCTGATGGCTTTTTTACACACGAAATAGTCTATAAATGTTTTTGCAGCATAAGCCCTGCACGTGGAGATGTGATCATTTGAGATGAGGATGTTGATCCATCCAGCTTCAGCTGGGTTCTGATGGGCTGATGCTCCTGTGGGTGTCCCAGGCTGCTTTCTCTGTCAGGGTATCTGCTGGTGACAGTGGCTTCTGGGTTCTCTCCAAGTCTGTTGTCAGCTGCCCAGACTAAAAGGTCAAACTGCCTTGTGACATCTCTTCGTATTTGAGTGCTTGTCCTATTAACTCAGGGGGTTGATTATCTTTGTCCTCTCCCTTCCTTCCCCAAACATGCTACAAACCTCTGTCAGTGATCTGCTTTCTCACTCTGTGGACAGTGCCGGCACTCAGCCTTTCCCCTCCCATCTGCACAGGGGTGTAGTGTCTTTCTCTTTGTAACGAACTGGAGGTGAGCACTCCAAGCATCCACCAGGTTTCGTTTCAGCAATGTCCATCAGATGAATACTTCCATCAGACCTCCTTTATGTGTGATGTCTTTAAAAGCTACCTGATAATCACCTGAGGACAACATGTCTGTGCTTAGAAATAAACTGCTCTCTTCTCATCCCACCTCAGCATTCAAGTGCAAGCCATAGGACGCACAGGAAGGAGCTTCTGGTCGTGATTTGGTTTGTTCCTCTGGTGCCATAGCTATGAAGTTTTGAAAATTTGCTTTGATTAATTTCCAAGGAAAAGGTGCAAAGCTTTGGTTTTGAGTAAAATCTTTTGTTACTGTACCAAGCTACCAGGTATTAATCACCTCTGACCTTATGTTGTGCTTGATAACAAAGCACAGATGAAAGCAGAGGTATGTAGTGATTCCACCAGCCAGAAAAGGGAGTGGGGCACTAGTGAAGAGTGTCAGGAATTGGAGAAATAATTCCTGCTTTAAAAAAAAAAAAACCTCTTAGAAAAGGTACTTTTGTGTTACTGAAGACACAGTCTAGATCCCATTGTTCATCATTTCCTTCTAAAGAGTCTGATCCAGGGACTCCTGAACCCTTTTGTTGGGGTTGGATTTAGTGCTTTCATTTTGCTAATTCCAGGGATTTTGGGTGAATTGTGAAGGAAAAGTGATTGGAGGCTGACAGGTGCCTCTGTGATGAAAAACTGTCAGAGTTAAAGCATGTGGTTTGGCAAAGACCCCAAACTAACTAAGATGCAGTGGAATCAAATGTAGTGAAGGAGAGGGGACTGCAGATTTACTGAGATGTAGGTGAGGGAAAGATGATGCTTCTGTGGTGAATCAAGTGGCTTGCTTTGGGCACAGGCATCTTGTGGGCATTGGCTTGAGAAATCTGTCAGGATGCAGTTTTAAATTCAGGAGGCTTGGGTGGTTGCTGACCCTTGTGATTGTTTCCAGAAGTCTCTTCTAGAATCTCATTTCTCTGTGGTGGTGAATCTTTACATCTGTAATTCACATGGCTTAGCTTAATTATCAGCTGTTTTAATTAAAGCAATCTGCCCTCTTTCTGCATTCACTTACTCTTCTTTCCATATACTTACTCTTCTTTCATGGTACAGCAGACTTCAGTCCATGTACAGACAGTGCAGTGCCTCTGCACCTTGAATAGTGGTCAACAGCACTGAGCAAACATTCCATGCAGGCAAGAGAACGTGAGGGGCTTGGGCAGCAGTGCCTTTGTTGCAGCTGAGCTGCTGGAGCAGGCACCTAAGCTGGTAATGAGCAATTTGTCCATGATCACGTGAATGCCTTACAGTGACCTTATGGTACTGCTGAGGAGCAGACAGAAACAGGAGAACCTTCACAGCAGTGAATGATGGTGATCTTTTGCTGTCTGTGTGGGCCCCTGCTCTTTACTGCTGTATTTCATCCTTATTTTTGACACTCCAGCCCTCAAGGTGTTGATTTTTCTGTGGGATATTCCAGTCCTCCTTAGAACTGGTGCCATTAACATTGTCCCTCCAGAAGATGTACTCTAAAAAATTCTTAATTCCTAATGTCCAGTTTTGAAACAAAAGCACTGAGTCAAACTCAAGCTGAGTTTCCTTTCCCCCTGGAAGGAAATGACCCCATATTTAGATTACTTTTTGTCTAGTGCAGTTTGATTTTCTCAGCTGCTAGTTCAGCTTTCTTTTCCTAGTGATTCACTTATTTAAAACTTACTTTCCCTTCTACCTACAGAACTATCAAGCCAGTGCTGATGATTTCAGCAGAGTACTTGTAATAGACCCAGATGTTCTGGAAGCAAAAAAGGAACTGGAGGAGGTAACCCAACTGCTTAACCTTGGCAGCAGTGCTGCAGCTGGCAGTCGTCAGAAGCAAAGGAAGAAAATAACCATACAAGAGGTATTCCTGGTCACTTCTACACCAGGCAGGCCAGAAGCCACACATTTGGAGCAATAATGTGAAAGCTTTTGCTTTGCACTCTGTAGCTGTACGGTTGGGGGTGGGGAGGGTGTGTGTGTGAGGCTGTATTTGTCATGTTCTTTTGAGGGCACACAGGCAGGAGTCTCACATGCAACGTGGTCAGTGGCCATTGTCTCTACAGCAAAGCCGTAGAGTGCACTCGGAGCCAGAGCACAAATGGACAGAGGTCATTGTTTAGATGACAGTGAACTTGAGCATCTATCTGCTCCTTGCAAACAAAAGCTGCTTAGACTTTGACAGACCTGTCCTACAGAATGCAGCTGTCAAAGAGCAGCTTTGCTTTTGAAGTCTCTGCTGCTGGGGAAGCCCCTGGGCCTGTGCTGGCAGAGGTGCACGCTCAGCAGGCCTGCTGGCAGTGAAGTTATTGGGCTGAAGAATGGAATCTTGCCTTAAAGAGCAAGAATATGGGTCAGGAGCTGTGGGATCTTGTAAAAGAAATGTGTGGTGTGGAGGTGTGTGCTGGATCCAAAGGTTAGCCTTGCAGAGTCCGGGGTAGAATTAGGCGGGGAAAGGATTTTCTCAGTCACCTGATGTTCTGGGGCTGTAGCTTTGCTAGCCCTTTCAGAATGTGAGGCTTTTCCCTTTTCAGTTGAAAATACCCTGTTCAAATGCATGGTCCCCATCTGCACAGTGACACTGGCCTTTGCTGCTGTCATGGCCAAGTGACTGGGACAGAAA
Source organism: Eubucco bourcierii (assembly GCA_013396675.1). Classification (NCBI taxonomy): domain Eukaryota; kingdom Metazoa; phylum Chordata; class Aves; order Piciformes; family Ramphastidae; genus Eubucco; species Eubucco bourcierii. The sequence goes on from VWZE01013305.1 coordinate 54,231, forward strand.
CAATTTGCTTTACTGGAACACTTCAGTGTCACAAGCCTGCGGGGCGTGACGTAACTGCCATCAGCTGGGGTAGCCTTGGTTAAGCTCTGGGCTGTGCCAAAGGGGCTGCAGAGTGCTTGCAGCTTTGGGCAGTCATGCGGTGCACACAGCCCAGCTCGCCCTGCCTGCAGCACCGGCAGTGGTCGCTTTTCCACGGGCGGAGCAGGAAGCAGCTCTTTTTTTGCTGCGGTGATTACGGCTGCTCCCTCACAGAGCCCTCCCTGCCCTCTGCTGTAGTGCCAGGCAGTTCACCAAGCCAGACTGCAGAGAAAAGTGGGTTTATTACTACTCTATTTTAATCAAGCTGTAATTATAAAAAATTCACTCTTCACAGCAGAAAAGGGAACAACCTGTAAGCCCAGTGCAGCATTTCCCAGAAGGGACTATTCTACACTTCCCTGTGCTGTGTATCTTTCAGCATTTCCAGAACACTCTCTGAAGAAAGAGAGGCTCTGGGCTCCAGAGTTGTAGTCAGTTCAGAGTAATGCCACAACTCTTGGTAGCTGGAAATGGATTTTAACAAGTGGCGTTCAGCAGGTGCCAGGGAGCTGCATCAGGCTGAGCTTTCTCTTCCACAGCTCCACATTTCCCGTGTGCATGCAGGCCTCAGCTGGCTTTCTACAGTAGAGTGCCAAGCAGTGAAAGGCAACGTGCACTGTCAGAGCTGTAAAGGTGCCTCAGAGGTGCTGTTCTGGGCAGATGTGTGTCATGAAAGCTGCTAAAACTGGGTGCCTTCGTTTCACCAAGGGTGAGGTGCTAACTAGAATGACATTAGTGATATAGACATGATGCACTTCAGGAGGCTTCAGGTTATCTACATGGTCACACTAAAAGGATCTGCTGGCATTTTCTTTGTGAAGGTGACGGATGAGGAGAGAGAGTTTGCCACAGCAGAAGATGGTCTGACTGATCACACTACTTCTAAGGAGCCAGGCCAAAAGGCTGGGCCACTGAAGACCCCAGAGAAAGTGCCTGTTTGTGAAGCATCCAATGCTTATGACTTTGGGCAGATGGTAAATGCAGTGAGCACCACTGGAGATAAAGATGCTTGTGCAGAGCTGCTAACAGTGACTGAGCCAAGGAAACTGCCAGCACTGCTGAGCAACAAGCTGGAAGGAGAAATCTTCTTGATTTTCATTCAGTCCATGGAATATTACCTGGTTGGAAGAGATCCTGGCCTTGTATACCAGCACCTTTTCTACTTGAGCAAAGCAGAAAGATTCAAGGTAAGAACCTAGACTGGATGGGTACTGAAGCTGCACAGGAACCTAAGGGAAACTCCCCAGGCTTAAAAGGGAAGGACCCACACACAAAAAGGGAAGGCAGCTCTAAGGTCCCCCCACTCCAAGTCTTCTCCACGCTGACCAACCCCAGCTCCTTCAGTCTGTCCTCACAGCAGCTGTGTTGCAGCCTGTGTGGAGCTCAGAGCTAATTTTTTATATATATATATATATATATATATGGGTTTTGTTTGTTTGTTTGTTTGTTTTCTTTTTTTTCCCCCAGGTGGTTCTGGCCCTTCTCAGCACAAATGAAAAAGAGCAGGTTCAGCAACTGTTTGCTTTGCTTTCAGCAAGCCAGAGCCATCAGTACTCTTTGGAGGAGCTGGAGGGCCTGAAAAAGGTTTATGAACTTTAAACAGTGAAATGGTTGCATGCACAGAGTCCACATTTGTAAGGTGGAGGTAGGAACTCTGCAGCCTCGCATAGGTTGAGTGGGACTTACCCAGACTGAATTCCAGTTTGTTCTGGGAGCCTGTGTACACCTGGGACTGGCTGCTCTTCCTTCTCTTGTAGCTGTAACCCATTTTTAGTCTCTAGAATTTAATGCCTGTCTTTGTGCTCAGGACCAGAGCTCATGCTGCTGGGCAGGCTGACTTTATTTAGGCTGTGTGGATTCCACGGACAGACCACACTCCACAGCCTGTGGCTAACACAAAACACCTTGATGCTAGCCCAGGGTTACTTTAGGCCTCCCTTAAGTGTATCCTATTCCAAGCTGGGTGTTCCTGTGAGAAAGTGGCTGCAGGAGCAGCAGGTAAGGAGGCAGATTGGCTAAAAGAAGTTTACACAAAGTGTTCTTTGTGTTCTGCAGCCAAATGCAACAGCCAACCTGCTCCTTCACTCTCCCTGTCCATGCAACACAGAGTGAGGTATTTTTGGTGAAGCAGCTTGGCAGCAATGGTGAACGCATGACAGAGCATCTGGTCCTGACATAGTTTGAGTCATTAATTATCAGACTGCTGTGTCGTAAAAGCTGTTAACACAAGAAGTCATTTCCAGTGCAGTTTCTCCTGCTGGTTTGCTACGAGTTGTTGCACTGAGCAATAAAAATCCTTACCTCTGGCTTGTGTTAGCAGATGCTTAAGAAGAGCAGCGAGTTCTGCTCACAGACACCAGCTCACAGCAAAGCCATTCTGCTGACCTCTCTGCTTTCTTGTTGAGCTTATTTCAGGCAGTGCTTTGGTGTTTTATATTCAATTCTGACAGCTCTTCTCAGGATGAATGCGTCAATGTTGTAAGCCCTCCAATGCCTTCTTTGCACGTGTGGTAACTGTGCAACAAACTTGAGTGCTGCACAGAGCATGAAGAAAATAGGGGGAATGAAAAGGTCTCAGGCCTAAGCTAATTTAAACAATAAACCTTTTCTGGAGAAGCACAATTGTGGAGATTCTCTTTCTGGTTCTGTGCTCCTTAAGCCCAGAGTTCTGACAGAGGGAGTAGGAGCATCGCCTTGGAGTGCCTCTTGATTGCTGCACTGTCAGTACAGCTGATGTCCCCTTTTTATGAGGCTGTTGTGCTCAAGAGAGACCTCCCCCTCATCCATGCCTAGCCAGTTGTACTTGGCTGCCACAGTGCCAGCTTCCCTCTTCACTCCTGTTGGCAAAGTTTGATTGTGTTTTAGGTATCAGTCTGAAGGCTGGCAAGGGCATCCCTTGCGCTCCCTGCTGTGCACACTTCCACAGAAGCATTTCAGTTGACAAAGATCTTTTAAGATGATCAAGCCCAAGCCTTATCCAACTCTACTGACTTGCTCTCCTCTCCTGCCCCATGGTTCCCACACTGTGCAGGAACAGCTGGGAGATGGCAGCAGGGCCTGAAGGGTTATGCAGGAGCTTGGCACACAGGTGGCTGTCTGCATAGCCTGGCACCCTCCCTCTGAGACACCACCACACAGGACACAGGTGAGGAGCAGCAGGACAGGTCTGCTTGATGTGGCCCTGTGCAGCCTGCTCTAGTTGGAGGTGTCCCTGCTGACTGAAGGGGGTTGGACTAAGATGACCTGTGGGGGTCCCTTCCAACCAGATGCAATCTGTGAAGCTGTGACAGTAGCCAGCATCTTACAGGGATAAGGAGACTCCTTCTGGGACGAGAGAGGGTTTTATAGGGCTAACAGCAGCAGGCCAAAGGAGGCAGCAGCAGGAGTCAGTACTTGGACATTTATTTCAGATATGCAGTTTACAGGCAGGGTGTGGAGCAAATTACAAACACTGCCCCCAGCATGCCCCGAGAACAGAACTGGCACTAGTGTTGTAAGCACACCACTGAAACTGGTGAGGAGTCATGGGGCAGCACTGCAGCTCATGGCATTTTCTTCTCATCCAACCCAACTCCCAGTAGCACCATAATGGCAATACATGAAACACGAGACAGAACACTGCTACCTGCTATGCTGATAGTCACCAGGGGGTTGCTTTTTGTTTTGCATTTTAGCGAATTAACATAGCAAAAAAATAGTTAACAGTGCAGGGGCTTTGGCCAGCTGCAGCTGTGCTCAGCTTTTGCATATGGAATCTGTACAGCTGAGCACAAGGAAAGCTAAAACCCAGCATATTTGGAACCCATCTTTGCACTTGGGCAGTCATTGCACTGCATCTGGCTCTGGGACTGGAGCTGTGCACGTCTGGCAGGGATGTCACATCCTCTAGCGTCTGAGTGAGTCTTTGGTAGGCTAATTCTTCTACAGTTATCTACCACAGTCATTTGATTCCCTGGAATTCTCTGATCCGAGGTGGCCAAAGAGGACGTTCTGAAAGCATTACAGGAACATCCTCAAGCGACCAGGCACTTCAAACCCACTCTCTCTAAAGGCACCAAGAATTGATGGGGCACCCTCCTGCTGCCCTAGTGGAAGGTGACTGCAGCTGCCTTTCTGCAATGCTACCCACGTACAGGTCTCACAGCCCAGAGAGCAGCTTCGTCTGCGGCACGGTTGGTCACATGAATAAATAAGTAACCCCACTGCTCTTCGCAGGTGACGCCTCCACTCCACCCTGTACTAAGAACTGATCTCTTTCGAGGTGATGGAAAATGTTACAACCTTGCTAGGTGTGCACACACACAGAGGTTTCTGACAGGCTACAGCCACCTGAAGCTCCACAGTTCATTCCACATGCATTCAAGTGTGTCCAGTTACTAAACATCACCACTACCAGCACTCGCTGTTGCAATCTCTTTGTGTAGGTCTCGGCAAAACTTTTGCTTCCCTTAAACGTGAGTTCACACAAGAATGGTTTGAAGTCGCTAATGCTCAGCTAACATCCACTTAACCCAACCCCCTCTTCTCCAAAGGAACAGTGCAGGACATTTTACCCACTTCAGCATTTAACATATGAAGAATTTACCATTTTCTCTAAATACACCAAGTAGATGCTTTCAAGCAAAGTTGTGGCAAAAATACAAAACAAGGACATATCTGCACTGCTGTAATGCACTTGGTTAAAGCCTTCCTGTCTCTGCACATAGGTCCAATCCACGTGAGGCCTTTTGTCTTACCAGACAAGTAGATACAAAATGCAGTTGTATCAAAACCTTGCTTCTGCTGGTCACCTAACACACGTCCTTCAGCCAGCTCTCAGACAGGGTTCTTTAGTGGTAAATACATTTCTGCAGCACTTACAGGCTTAGATTTCAGTCTGAACAGCAGCGCTCAGTTCCACAGCATGTTGTGAGTGGTTGTTGTTTCTTTGATCTTTCAGTGTTTCCCCAGCACCTAAATCTACATCTGTGGAAGATGCATGATTAATGCTCTCCTCGGCAATGTAACTCAGCTGTGGAACATCGGCGCTCGGGGCTGTGGGGATAGGCACAGGACCTCCACTTGGCTGTGGAGAGTTCTCCAAGCGGTCGTTTTCCACCTCCGGGAGCGCGCTGACCGCGGCGAAGCGTGCATGGTAGTCGCTGGAGCCGTGGCTGCAGGAGGTTTTCATGCTCTCCATATCCGAGCAGCTGAACTCCGAGAAGTGACTCGAGTGAGAGTCTGCTACCGAGGGAATGCTGTCACTGAGAGAGGGGGAGTCAAACTCACTGGAGTTGGTGCTTTGTTGCTCCAGCAGCTGCGCGTCCATGTCCTCCCGGGTCTCGTTGATCTTCATGCTGCTCTTCTTCCGCAGCTTCCCTTTGCATTTCTTCCCTGCTGTTGTTTCTTTGGACCACTTGGTGGCGCTGGACTTACCCTCTGGCAAGCAGGAGCCGGCACTGGCGCGGCCCGCGGCGCTGCCGTCCTCCACGCTACTGCTGCCGCTGTGGTGTCGGAACTTGGTTGGCTTCGACTCGATGTCCACCTGCACTTCCATGCTGTTGCCTTCCCTAGAACAAGAACGAGTCTGTGAGAGCAAGCGGACACAGAATGGTTTCAGCTGGCAGAGACCTCCAAGATCATCCAGTCCAATCATCAACCCAATGCCAGTGTGGCCACTAAGCCGTATCCCATGTGCCATGGCCACGTGTTCTTGGACACGGACTCCACCACCTCCATGCAGTGCCTCACCACTCTTGCAGTGAAGAAATTCTTCCTATCTTATTTGAAGGCAGATTTTCAAAACCTCACCACCCCTCCTTTCTGGATAGTCAGTAATGCAACCTCAGGTACAGCTGTGATGGCAAAATTTAGGCTTCCTCTCTGTCCTTAGACAGTTGAGGAAAAACCTCCAGGAAAAGACACTTGTGCTAAAAACTGAAGTGTGAGACAACCTCCAGATGCACATCAGTCACCTAAGGCAAGCCAGCTAAGGGAGCACAATAAACTCCTACCGCTTTCCAAGGTACAAAGCAAGAGGAAGGTGTAACTCGTTCTGCACAAGTTAAATGTTCCATCAAATGAACAGCCCAAAGAAAGCCAAAGTCAGAAAGACAAAACATTTCACTGAGCTACAGCCATGGCCTTCCTCTTTGGAAATGACCTTGGCAGCCATACAGAACCCAGTCTGCAGCAAGATCTGCAGCTTCAAAGACTAACTACTGAAGCAGAGCAGGTGAGGCATGCTTAGAATATCCTTTAATAGCATGGGTTGGCAATCCTCTTTTCAATCCCCTTCTCTTACCTGTCCAGAGGGATGTAGGAGTTCAGAATGGATCCTGCCATTGCTTTGGTACTGGCATTGTCACTAACTGTTCCCAAACTAACTGTGCCAGATTCTCCACTCAGACTGTAGCGTTCCTTCTGCACATCTGCTTGGACTTCCAGTCTGGGAGAGACAAAAGCACAAACAGAAATTGCAACTCCTGCTGCTAGAGTTAAAGCACACTCACTGGACATCACCAGCCAGAGGTGGTTGCTTACTGCAGTCTAGATGGACACATTTGCCCTACTGAAACAGGTTCTCTCTTCTCAGGTCTCAAATGACTGGAATTAAAAATCTCAACACATCACTGAGCAACAAAACCCCCAGACCCACTCCACAGCAAACCCAGATCATTTCCCAACAAAGCCACACAGTGTGTGCTGACCAGAGGTTCCAGAGTCTTCCTTCCCTAAGAGGCTCACAAGGACAGCTTGCAGGTCTAGCTACAACTCTGCAGCTACTGCACTGTGCCCTGCGTGTGGGAACAACCAGAGGGCTGCCCGAGATCAAGACAGGACAGTTCCAGCGGTTCTGCTGCTGCAGAATTACTAATCAAACACCAGACAGAGAATTGTGTTCCCTGCTCTGCTTTCTCTTGCATTGTCATCAGCTCCAACAAGGGCAATAGAAACCTGAGCAATCTCAGCTGAGTTGAGCAGGTAAGGCAGAAACCAAACCAGAAGCCGTTTGTCAAATGCCTCTGTGATCTGTGTTCTGCCAAGGAACTGCAAGGGCTTTGGTCTGTTTTCCACTCCCAGCTCTGTCAGGAAGACAACAGCTACACACCTCCCTCGGCAGGCACTTCCTGCAACATCTGTGCTGGCACAAGGGAACTCCTGAAACTCTCCTGATTATACAGCCTGGACTCAAGAATTGCTCAAGAGCAGTAGCTTTAGCACCTGATTTACAGGAGCAAATTCCACCCTGAACTCACTCTGTCCTTTCCAGACACTCCCTTTCTCTCCAGGGTGCAGGCCAGCAAGCAGATAGTCCGGCTGCCATTAACAGCAGGCACTGAGCATGGTAGTGACAAGAAGTTACCGGCTTGGCAAGCCCATGTGCCCAGCTCCCTTCCCTCCCTGCCTGAGTGCACTCCGAACCCATGTGCTAGAAGGTCCAGCTCAGTACTTATAGACTATTGAACAAGTCAGCAGTTCTGATTTAAGGGTGAACAGGACTGGGTCAGATGTCAGCTGTGACATTCTGACTCCTGGCCCAGAGGCTGCTCTCCAGGGAAGAAGCAGAACAAGGTCTCAGGTCCCACTCACCCCAGAAAAGGAAATCCAACCTCTTGTTTGAGGATTACGCAGTGGCAGATCTGCTGGGAGGCAGGCAGGCTGTCAGATGCACTGTCCCCAGCCCCTCACCTGTTGAAGCAGTTAACCATTGCACTCCCCGAGAGGCTCCCTGTGATGCTGGCCCCAGCCAGGGCCATGGTGCTGGCGGTCTCGCTGAGGTTGTCCCGAATGGCTCCGATCCTGTCCATGTGGCTGCCACTTGCACTCAAGCTGCCAGTCAGTCCTCCAACACTTCCCTCCCCTATGCTAGGGTTGTGCCGTGCCTCTGCTACTGAAGTGGTGTCTGGGCAGAGACAAAGCAGCCTTGTCAGTTATGGAAGCACAACTCCGCAGTTTCCAGAATGTGACCATGGAAACCTTGCCCGAAACTATGCTGAGAACAAAGAATAACACCATACACAGGAAGAGAACCGTCCCCACACAAAAGAGACCTTTCTTGTAGTTGCTGTCATGCTTACAGCTCACATGTGGCAATGGGCAGGACAGGTAACATGGAGTGAAGAACACAGAGCCTGCACAAAGGTTCCCCCAGGTAGAGATGAAGAGGCCACCCAACCTTCACAGACCAGGCCTCTGAAAAGCAGCAGCACTTCTAGTAAAGCTTTTACCTCTGCACAGACTTGCCTCTGGGCAAGCAAACCTCAGTGCTGATACTGCAGCACAACAGGGACCTAGAGACGCTGCCCTCAGCTGGGAGGGGGCTTTTGGCACCAGCAGAAGTGCTACAAGGCACCACTCAAGGCTCTACTCAAGGCTCTTAGGCATTGAAATGAAGTGACAAAGCCCACACAGAGAGAAAACAAAACAGAATTTTCTTACCTACAGCTGCATTTGTTCCCCCAACATTGACGTCATTTTCATCATCGAACTCTATCCTGACCCCTTTGCCATTGCCTGCTGACACACCGCAGCCCCCGCTGCGGCACAGGGAGATGGGCACCACCCCGTAGACGTATGCCAGCATGATGGGAACGCCGATGCCTGCAGAGGGAAGCAGCCTGTCAGCACAGGGGCTGGAACTGCACAAAGCTATCTCACTTCCACAAGTATTTCACATTGCACGCTGGAGAGAAATCAGGAGGGAGCACAATTAACTACCGGTAAATGACTGAGGTGAAGTGCCAGGGACTGTCAGCAGGCAGAGCTGCCCTCCACCAGCACCCAGGGGCAGAGAAGCTTAATGCCTGAGTAATTCACACTTCAGGTACATCCATGACATCTTTTACAAACAAAAGGGAAGTACTTTGAAGGTTCATGTAAGCTCCTTTGGGGGCTGTCATAATGTCCCACCCAAGAAGCAGAAAGAGCAGAGATTTATTCCAAATGTAACCCAACATGTCAGAGGCTCTGCTAATTTCTTAAGGGACTTGGTCTGGCACTCACTGAAGCCAGGCAGGGCTTTGCTGTCCATCAAACAGGAGGCAGTGTTATTATTCCTGTGGGATCTTCCATGCTTCCTGGATCCCAACGATTCAGTTTAAAATGTTAATTGTTTGGCTTAGAAGTAAAGGATTCTGTGGAGCAGGGTGGCAGGAGTTCAGAGCAGCCAGCAAAAGGAACTGTGAGCTGAAGTGCACCCAGGTGTGCCGCACACATCCATCCCACCCCTTCCAGCACACTGTGACGGCTACTCTGCTGGCACAAGAATGGAGCCACTCCATGGCTTTGCTGGTGGCTGTACACAGAGGGCAGAGAAAAATGGCAGCCTGGGAATATGGTGAGCTGGCACCTTCTGAACAGAGCAGGGTACAGGTGTAGACCTCCTTGGTCTAACCAAAGTATTCCAAGTACAGGGAGTCCCTCTCACCAGGTGTTCCTCAGCATGCAGGAATGCAATCCATCTTCTGGAGGCCACTGTTCTGTAAGCCATCGAGAGCCCTGAGCCTGCAGGCCTTGTGCTGATGACAAGAGCAAAACCACCACAAAACAAAACCCAGGCACTTGCCCTGACAGCCAGCTGTTGCCTCTGGCCAGGAACAAGGAACAGCTGTAAAGCAGGAGGTGAAACAGACCTATATGAAACAGACCCATGAGACTTCATGTCCCACTACCTGCCTAGCAGGGGTCTGACATCACAGCTGCACAAGAGCAAATGCAACGTGGAGAGCTTGCAGACAGTTCTGTGCCTAGCACAGCTACGTGTGCACAGGGGTCCTCTGGTGGTAAGCAGTTTAAAGCCACTGCTTCACAGCCACTTTAAAGGCATCACTTGTTAGAAGCAGCCCTGTGTCCTCCTGAGGCCAGTCCTTCCCTCCTAGAGCACTGCTTCTGGCACAAGGGGGAACACCACATACTGCTTCAGGGGACTGATGCAGCTCCAAAGTAAGTACTGGTGTTAAGGTGGGTGGGTTAATCATGGCAGCTTTGCCTCTGCTGGAACAGTGGAGCAAGGCAGTGCTGGGCAAGTCCACTCCTCCCAGAAAGATCAGGGTCTGCTTAGGGTGATCCTGGAACCACACGGTAAGGGGAGACAAGTATTTGGAAATATAGCTGGAATTTCCTCAACAATACCCTGTGAGCCAGAAAGGGGCAGAACTCAAACCAGCTCCCAGAGCATGGCAAACAGCTAAGTCAACTACTGCCACACCAGGAGCCAGAAGCCAGTCTGACACTGTGTTGAGCACAGCTTGACACAGTTACTTAAGCAGGAACAGACTCTGTAGCAACAATTTTTTTCCCCTGGTCATTCCTTTAACATAAACACCTTGAAATACTTCATCCCTAAAAGCCAGATATGGTGATGTGCAACCTTCCATCTGCAAGCAGAAAGGACTCTGAGTTCTTCACTTGGATGCAGCACTCCCTGAAGCACCGCTCTGCCTCAGTCAATGGGCAGCCTCAGCCCCCTCACTGCCTCACTTCCTTCACCCAGGAAAGGAAACTGCAGAACTCCTCAGCTGCCTTGCTGAGTGCTCCCAGCTTTGCTGCTAGCATACACAAACCAGTACCTGCTTACCTACAGTTACTGCAGCTACGACTGGAGAGACAATGACAGACAAGGTCACGCCGCCTGCTATAGCCAGGTTCCGCTTGTGCTTGGAGATGTCTTTGCCTTCGTAGCGGTTGTGGATCTTGAGGGGAGAGAAGAGAGCGGCTTAGAGTACACTGTTCTCTGTAACACACCGGCAGAGCCTGCCTCTGTGCCATGACCTGCTCCTGATCTTCAGGAAAACGTTTGCATTTCTCAAAGAGAGAAGCCCTCGGCCCAGGCAGCTACACATCTGCTGCCTGCCTCCAGCAAGAAGAGCGGAACCGCCGGACAGCTTGTGTGTTCAATCCTTGCTCTAGCTTACATGGATGGCAAAAGCAGACAAGCTTTGGGATCAAAGAGCTCCCACACCTGATCAAGCTGGCACCTATTCCCAGCCACCCTTCCCTGAACAATGCAGAGTGGAATCTTCACAGCTTATTAGATCTGTGGAAGCAGAGCCAGGGAAGTCTTGTAGTAAGGCAGCCTGGGAGGAGGAGAAAGTGACAACTCTGCTGCTCTGACACCCTCCTGACAAGTGAGACAGGAAATACTTTAGCAAACCTGAGCCTTACAAGTCTGAGCTGTGCCATGATTCACAGGGGAATCCAGTACCTTGAGCCCCTACCGATGGTTCCAGTCTGCAACAACTCTGAAGGGGCCTGCCTCAAGCTGAGCTGCTGCCAATCCTCCATGAACTTAGAAGGCCTTCAAAGATCACTGCTTTACAGATATGTCCTGTGCTGTGTTCCGTTTGCCCTCTCCACACACGGCTCTTCAGAGCTGTGCACCTCACCTGCCACCATTCTTGGCTAGGATGCAACTGCTCAGGAGCAACAGGTCAGTACCTCAGTGGCTGTCACCAAGCTAAGTTACTCCTCGCTGCTAAGGAGCCGCACAAAAGAGTACTGAGGACAAGTCAGAGTTTTATATCCATATACAAACAGAATGACAAAAATGACTGCAAGTTGTGTCAAATGCTGTGTTTTCTGAAGTAAAGCTTCAAGCAGAGATCTGGTGGAGCAATTCTCATTTTGGAGCACACAAAGTTTGCATTTGTTCGGGCAGGACAGGCATGGAAGGGACAGAGCAGACACTGCTGGCTCTGAGATTCATGATGCAAAAGACCACCAAGGAGCAAGGGAGCACCTGAAGAAACCCTTATGTGGATACCTATGGATTGAAAAGGAAAAGCTGAAGATGAACACTTTGACAGCACCAGAGTGTAAGAGCCACAAGCTGAGGAAGATCAGGTTTCATGGGGCTCTCTGCAATTACCGGGATGATCTCAAGCCTTGAATTTTAGTGCTAGGGCCAATATTAACTACTGAAACAAAATGCAAACAACAAAGGTATGTGTACAGGCTCCTGGATTCCTTAAAGCAACAAGGCATGGAAGGGACTGATTGAAAACATCCAGTTAGAAGGTCAGATTGGAAGGAATGGCTATGAAATAAACGACTTCAGAACACTGAGTAAGGAACAAAGAAAAGCCAAGTGAAAACACTAAGCCAGAAGGAAAGGCTTCAATACACGCAGAGGACTTGCGTCTATACAAAGAGGAGCAGCAGCTCCCTTGGCACAAGCGTGAACTCTTCCAACACAGAAGACGGACAGAATGTTGCAAGAGAATAACAAAGCTTCCTTTTCTGAAGCAGCAGCAGAAAATAGAAAGTAGGTCAGACTGCAATGAATGGGTACAAAGGAACAGCAGGAGGGTGTTAGGACAAAATGAGAGAGGTTAAATAGAGGAGACAAAGTCAACAAGAAATAATTGTACCAGCATGCCACTAGTAAGAGGAAAGCAGAATGTGTCAGTTTGCTCTTTAACAGAAAGGCAGGAGCCGGCAGGTGAAACTGGAGGGGTGTGCAATTCTCTTCCCTTCAGCTGTCACTACAGATCAGCTGTGAGCCAGGGGGCTGGGACAAAGGAGTAAGGTCTGTGGGGACACAGTAGGTTAGAGTGCACTCACATGGTCTGATCTGAAGCACATCTCAGCAGGCCCAGCTCCAGAACCACTAATAATACATTTCTGAAAAGCTGGGAGCTGCAGCCATCAAAGAAACACAGCAATAAGCAGCCACGGGGACTTTTTTTTTTCAAGTAGAACTCAATGTCAGTTTCATCTCCTCGTGTGACAAGAGAGCTGCTTTGAGGCTGGAGAGCAGCAGGTGTCACACGCTGACTTGAATCAAGTGGTGACATGTTCTTGAATGGCACTCAAGCAGGTTGCAAAGGACTAGAGACAACTACTGCCAGCCTCATGGAAACCGAGGGAAGAGAGCCCTCTTGTCAGGGGTAGGGCAATGCCAGAACCAAACCAGTCTTGAGAAGCTGCAAACAAATGGTCTGAAATGAGTAAGCTGTAGCTCATTGCCTATTCAGTGGCAAGGAGCTTGAGTTTCCTTTAGGAAAAGGCCAGCTGCCTAACACCAGCATGGGAGCAAGGGGATGAGCTCTGGAGTGCACAGAAGGCAAACAGCATCTTGTGGAGAGGAAGTGGCAGTGTCAGGCACAAGACCACCCCTTTGCATATCTTGGCAGCAGGAATGCTTCAGCTCCACTGCTCTATTCAAGCTGGGCAAAACCAGAGGTGGGATGAACAACTCCAATAAACTCCAGAGGAGATGAGAAGCAAACATCTGAAAACAGAGTTTGTCAAGGAAAATGGAAATGTCAGGTTTGTTCAGAGAGGTAAGAAACAGACTTAAAAATCAAACATGTAATTGTCTGCTGCAAAGGAAAGTATTCGTTATGGCAGCTGAAAACAGGTCAGTAACAATGTAGAGCAAGAGAAGACTTTATGCTGATGTGAGGAAGATCAGTTTTCCTAGGAAAGTGAGGCTTGGAGAGCCTGTAGAACTTCACCAGCAGGTGCTGTGAAGAGAAGTGCAAGCATTGTGACAGCAGGCATGGAACAAGGCCCTGTGGAAACTCTGCGCCTGCCCCCACAGACACTTCCTGAGACTTCACCATCAACGTGTGAAAGGTGCTCAGCGAGGAAGAACTACCCCATAAATCTAATGAGAAAAGCAGAACAGACAATACTGATCTTCAGCAGACAGCTGCTGCTTTCTGCATCTGACCATGACTGCATGAGACTAAGGAAAAGCAGAGGAGTCAAAGCCAGCTGCAGCAGAAGGCAGGAGGAAAAGGACGAAACAATGCAGTGGGAAGAGCTCTATCTCTGGACAATGCCTAGCAGCAACAGCTCAGGTGAGAAACAGCCCACTCCAGTACACACAGAAACATGCCTGTGCCACTCACTGTAAGAATCCACACAGACAAAAGCAGAACAAACAGATCTTCCATGGATGCCACTCAGACATGCAGCTGAACGCTGAGCAGCGGCTGAACCAAGCCATCGTTTCCAAGTGATGTGGATAACTTCCTCTTTTACCCTAAAGTTTGTTTTGTTTCCTTTCCAATTTGCCATCTACCTTACAGCAAAAGCCATCAGCTACCCTTCTGAAAGGAGTCCAGCAACTGCCTAACAGTGACCACAGCCACCCCAGCCCATTCCCACAAGCTGCCCACAGGTGTGTGCACACAAGCCCAAGCCCCTACCAGCAGGAGGTGACATTGAAATATTGGTAACGACCTGCTTTAAAGAAAATCAAAAAAGATCTTCTTTTTTGCCTTCCTTCTCCAAGTATTGTTTAATCCTAAGGGAGACAAAGGAGACCCTGAGGTTAAAACCATCAGTTTTGAAAGTGTTAGGAGAGCTTCCATGGCAAGATGCAGGAACTGGGAATTGTTTGGTGCTTTGCTCTGCCTGCTTCAAGAGGAAGAACATCCTTAAACCCCTTCTGCTCCTTCCTGTGCAAGTGAAACAAAGCTGCTTAGCCAGCTCTGGGCTGGCTGAGCTGGTTTGGCTGAAGGGAGTCACACGAGGCAGGAGGTTAGACCTGAAGCACATTAGGAACCAGAGCACACTTACTTTACGTCCCACGTAGACAGGGATTCCAATGATCATAGCAGGAATAGCAATGCCAGCTATTAAGGCAATTCCTACAGGAGCTCCAACAAGGGTCCCCAGTTGCCACAGGATTTTCTTCTTACGGCTCCAGGGTTTCTTTCCCCAAAATGTGCAACCTGATGGGCTTTGAAAGAAGAAAGAAAATGGTGAAGCAGTTGTCCATCACTCACCACAGCTATGCAGCACTGAACTGTTCTCATCCTAGTTCCTAGTTTCAAGTTGTAGATGTTGCAGACACCAAATCAGTTATCCTTGAGCCAGATTTTGCTCCCTTTACAGCATATCTTGCAGCAGAAAGAGCAGCACAGCACATGCCAGGCTGTGCTTCACCAGTAGCACACACAGAGCTTTTCTGTTCCTCACCACAAAGATACAGCAGTATGAAGACACAGTAAGAACAGCAACTGTGTGCACCTGACACACTTCATTTCTCATTCACTGAGTACACGTTGCATGCATGAAACTTAGAGAAGTGTTTTACAGCAGAAAGTAACAAAGGGCATCCAAAACTAACAGCTCTCAACTCTGAGTGCTTCAGCTGTGATTCCCTAGGCCAGCAGGAAGAAAACCAAACTTACAGCACTCAGAATCTACCTCTATATAGTTTAGAAAACAGAATCGCCACCCACAGAGTGTTTTTTCTTCTTACGTGTACCTTAAATAATGTAAATCTGAGATCTCTTTCATACACAGCCAGCAGAATTCACAGCCACACACAGCACAGGTCATATGATTGCAGCTTCCATCGTTCATTTTGATGATGTAAGCAGCACAGCGTGGGCACGGCTTGATGTCATCAGCTGTGCAAAAAGGAAGAGGAAGGTTGTATCAGTACCCTGGAAAAGGAGATTTAATCAAAACAGACACACATTTGGGACAGCTGACTGAGAACCACCACCTGGGAAACATGAGAAGCTTGAGAAGTTTGCTTTACAATTCTTGATTCAGCAATAACTGAGAAGCTGCTTGTAAACCTTTGAGATGAAAAGCTGGAGAGCAGAAGGCATCAGAGCTCAATTCAGGTACCTGAGTGGTTAGTGCCTACACCCTTTCAGGGGCTTCCTAAGCTCAGGGCAGTCTCTCTCAACCAGCTATTAAGTATCTGTGCTAGCACAGGACTGCCACTGTGCTCTCTGTAAAGATAATCCGCTTCTGCATTTCATGCCTTTGCAAATCCTGTACTTGAACGTTTCTGTGTCTCCACTCTTCTTTCTCCTTATCTAAATCCATCTTCCCTTCCACATTAAGCGCATGTCCTTGATGTCACCAGCAAGAAATTGATTTCCACAGCCCTGCTTAACACATACTTGCTCCCTAGAAAAAAAAAAACTACTGTCTATAAAAAAAATTATTCTGGAGGCTCTCATGGTTCCCAAGTCAAACACTGCAAAATGCAGAGTGACTCTGGCTCTGCCAGGAATCACCAAAGGGTCACTGAGGCACAGTGCAGTCTGGCACAGCCACAGTGGTGATCTTGGTTCTTTCACAAGTGGTTTGCATCCACACCAAGACAAACTATTTACTCGCAGCAGCAGAAGTAACTTGCACGAGTCCAACTTCACTGCCTTTGTGCAGTGCACCAGGCAGGACGAGGGCAAAAGAGGAGCTGTAACTGGTACAAAGAACATGCAAAAGAGGTTGCAGAGCCAGCAGCAGCACTACCTCTGTGTAAAGGGTTAACCCTCCTGGGTCAGGGGAGTGGTCAGAACCTGACCCTCACAGTCTGCTGGACCCCAGGTGTAGTGTTTAGCCCACTCCCACTTCCTGTCTGGACCCCCCTATATAAACAGGGGAACTTCCTGTTTTCTTCCCTTTTCTCCCACCTCGTGGCTAGCCTGTACCACATGGTGGGCACCTCCTCGGACCACTGCCGTCCAATCTGGTTGTATACACCTTTTGTACCTTGTTACCCCTTCCCTATGCCTATTTGTAACTTCCCTGTTCTGAATACCTTTCATTTGTTGTTAAAGAGCTCTCTTTTACCTTCCAAATCATGGTCAGACCATTCTGTGGGTGGCTTTACCCCTTCTGTCTTTTTCTCTCTCTCCCCTATCCAAAAAGGGGGGGAGAAGAGATCCTAATGTAATTGTATTGGTTTCTCCTGAAAACCTAAACTCAAACCAGTACACTCTGCGAACTGCAGTGCAGAAGGACAGCGAGTAGCTGCAAGGATTCACTTCCCAGGTGGGAAAACAAGCACACAGGAACTACACTGAGCTAATTCTGACAGCATGGTAGGGCAGACCTACAGATGCTCATGCTGGCAGCAGCTAAAAGGGAAAGGAATAGAGCTGGTACAATACTCATTTGAAAATTAGAGCAAGGTGCCAGTTCTAAAGACAAGAGGGAGTGCCTTGTTAAAATGAGCCAGCACGAACAGCAAATGAGAGCCTTCCAAGTCTAGGGCTGCATTGGAGAATGGCAGCTCTAGAAGCACAACCATGGTGCAAGAGACACTTCAATTATCCACCTTGTTGGGTCAGGCAGACACAAAAGCTGCCAATTAGATCAGAGTTTGGGGAGACCAGGAGCAAATTCTTATCAACAGTCAACTGGATTCTTGCTCCACAAAACATTCCTCTGAGTTTAATCTTTGCTGGAGGATTACAAACTTGTCTGAGTTTGAGATGATTTTTAGTTACTTTCTGGTAGCCAAGATACATGAGTATTTTACTGAAAAATAGAAATTAGGACTCTCAAACAGATGTCAAACCCCACAGCCAGCAGACTGAAGGCTCTTTTGAAACAGCCATTGGCTTTGACTCTCATTATTAAGAGCTCAGCAGCCTTGTGAAATTTCACCTAAACGTGCGAGTGCTACAACCAGTGCAGTGAGGCTGCCAAACACAGAGTGCTGTGCAGCAGCTTCCTCTGACCTGGCACTTTCCAGGCACCAAGGAATAAGTTCAAGTGGTGACCAGGGTAGGACTGAGGGCAGGTGCTGTGGTCAGAATGCCTCAAATGGTTAATACCGAACATCTGAATTCCAACCTCAGCTGTGTACTTTGTTTCTATACTGCAGCAGCTGGTAACTGCCATGTTGCTGCCCAGTTCTTCCCAGAGCTAACTGCCCCGAGGCTCTAAGAGCCTGTTTCAAGCCCGCAGAGCCCTCCCCAGTACCTGCTGCTCCAGACTCCTGGCTGTAGCTAATGGATGAAGAACGAACTGTTCTCAGGCGCAGACTCTGAGCTCTCTCCTGGCGAGCAGCATCGCAGGTCTGGTTTGGATGCCAAATCTGCTTACAGTGGTAGCAGAACTCAGTTCCGCAGCCCTCTCGTCCACACGTAAGCTTGGGGCAGCTGGCACATCCAAAAGCAATCACAGCATACCTGGAGTGAGCACGAGAGAATTCTGTTAAGGGAAGCTGCTCTTGCCTAGAGACCGAAGCAGACAGGACAAGTGCCAGAGCAGCTGAAGCACGTCTAAGGGCAGTGCACATCAGCAGCTGACATCAGGTGGCCAGCACAGGCCCCTTACCACCTCCTTCCACAACTTTTTCACTGTTGCATTAGATTAAGACTGCACAGGAATGCTACAATTAAATCTTCAGCGATTTGATGCAATGGCTTTTTTTTCAGAGAGGAAACAACAGCAGGTGCAGTGGTGTGAACACGTAAAGCAGATGTACTGTTTCACCGCTCCCCTGGAATGAACTGTGCCAGCAGCAGGGATTAAATGCATGGTTGTTCAAATGAAGGTGGCTTGATCTTAACAGACTAAATTGTTTATTTTTACACCACCGCTCCTCTCCCCTACCCCCCCCCCAATTTACAGCAGCTGTAAATATGAATGCAAAATATTCTTCATTGGTCATGACACTAAAATATTTATTCCCACTCCTACATATCTGAAAATCGAGTTTCTCTGCAGTAGCCAGACCTAAAGCTCTGCATGGTGAATGTCAATCCTGTTCCTTTCATTAGTGTTTTAAAACGGCACATTTGGAGTTTTCCCTCCAAGCAGCTCTACACACAAGACTTTCAGCGGTGGATTTCTGGGTGGTGCAGTGACAGGCAGAAATGTGACACGTGCTTTGCTGCCTGCTTTCCAAAGAGTAACTGCTGCACTCTTCTATGCTGCTGCCCAGTCAATCAGCTCTATTTTCCCTCTTGATACGACTGGAGAGAGAACTGCTTTGCACGTGCACAAAAGAGGCCGATCCAATGTTGCTTCAGCATACAGGGATACACCCCAGACTGCCTAACTTCACAGCCAAGAACCCGAGGAGCAGACTGCAGAAGGAAGGATCGTTGCTTATCCTGCCTCCCACTGCCAGCCGGGAACAGGTCCCCGTTTGGGACCGATGCCTTGGCACACCTTCAGAAAGGAACTTCTTAGCACAAAGTTAGCCTCAGTTCAAACTGTACAAGAGACCAGGCTGAAGCTCAACAGTTTGCATTCATTTTCAAGGGGGTGTGAAAGCCAAAAGTTCTTGTTAGGCTGAGAGAGGGGACAAGCAACCAAACGCCAAAGCAATAACGAGTAAAACAAACCCGAGGCAAACATCAATGAACTGAAAAGGGCTGGCCAATGACAAAAGGAACAAACTACTTGCACTATTTTGCCTGACCTATTTTTCGCTTGACAAAGATAAAATACAGGAATTGTTGCTGTCTTCCACCAACGCAAACAACGCAAACTCTGAGCAAAGCCATTCAATAATTCAGACAGCAAAGGCAGAATGCATTTGGAATACTGATTCCTGGGCTTGTAAAATGGCATCAGAAAACTGATGTGAAGAAACAGAACCTGAAAAGGCCAGCCTGGAACAAAGCCTCACCCATGCTCCTGCCTCTGAGAAGTACCCTCTATTTTCCAGTATCTGCTGCCAAGCCACTGCAGTTAGGTCGCAGCTGCTCTATGCTTTTACAGCATTTCAGGTAACAATGTTCAGGGTGCACTTCAGCGTGCAACAAAAGCCAAGGATGAAGCACTCCAGAGGCACAGTGGTGTGGACCATTTGTGGCATTAGGTTCCTTTAGTGCCAGAGACATCACAGCTTATATGGGCAGCTCATCTAGGGCGTAATGCCTACAACAGGTTCCCCTCCAGACATATCCATGGTTCTCTTGTGGGGAAGACCATGAGGTTCCCCACTGGGACAGAAGTAGTAATGCACCTAATACAGCAGGTAACGTGGATTCAAGATCTCCCTGGTTCCAGTTTTACTATCTCTAGGACCTGTTTCTACCCCAAACAGAGTGACAGGCAGCTAGAAGAGAGTTACCTACCTAATTATTCTTTGCTGTTCCCCAAGGAGTAAGTGACCCACAACAGAAAAACCCAACACTGTAACAGCCGCTCTGCCCTCCCTGCCTTTTCCTCCTCACTGCCTCCCACAGGATGGGTGTGAGCACTCATTTGCTCTTTTCCTGCTCCTGACCTTTTGGCAAGTGTGATACCCAACGTGGATGTGCTTTGGACCGGACGGCCCAAGAAGCTGTCACCTTTCTAGGCCCTGCATGTGGTCAGCACTAGCAAATTGTGTCACTGCAAGTATGAAAGCACACCTGTATTCCAGCTGTGTTTCTTCACATATTTAAATGTGAAAGCCTCCCAAGCATGAAGCACTTGAACATTCACATTGGAATATTCAGTCTACCTAACAGTCAGTCCTATTTTGCTGTTTCTCCAACAGTCTTCCTTTTCTTCTTTCTACCTTTTGCTCACCTCTGAGGCTTTGAAGCAGATGTCACCTTCTGGGAGTCTAGTGTGCACTGCACATCTGGACCAGTCCTGGCTACAACCTTTAGACATCGATAAAGCAAACAATCTCTACAAAAGCCACCTGCTGAACCAGGGCACTGAGGCACCACCAGCAGAGAAGCAGGAGGAGCAGCTCAGTAGTGTGCAAGCCTGTCCCTGTCAGGATTGAGGGGTGCAGAACTGCTATTAAAGCACTGGTAAAATTCACACCCCTCAGATAATAAGCAGGAACAGGCTGATTATTATCTGGCCTCAGAACCCTGTTGACAGGCAGCCAGTAGTGTCTTGCCAGAAGACAGAATATATCTGCAGCTGGAGAGATCTTGTTAAAGGAAAAAAATTAAATAGTTTTCAGTCATTTGTCAGCTACAAACCCCCAAATCCTCACTCTTCAGCGAGCCAAAAACCTGGTGACTGTGCTTTTAATTTAGCCTGTTTGTTAGTCTGAACTTTGCTCCATTGCCTTGGCAGTGTAACATCTGAATTTGTTTTGCCTCTTGTCATGGACGTTATTGGTAGGTGGCTGCTTTGTGTTTGCATTGCTGAAATTCCCTCTGCAGCAGAAAAAGTCCTGTCTAGAGAGTGTTCTTTTGGCAAGTGGGCTGTGGCCTGAATGTGGTTTGTGGCGTTTTGTTTCAGAGAGAATCCTGCCCTTTTCTCACTCACCCAACACAAAACAGAAGGTTCAAGTCATGCAGTGGCCCTCTCCAGGGGTAGGATGCTGTGAGCAGTGCCCAGCTGTGCTACCACTGCTGCTGGCACTGCAGGCACACACACCCACGGTCTGGAGCGGGGATGCCTGCCCAGGGGCAGGATGCTGCGAGCAGTGCCTAGATGTCTTGGCACTGCTGCTAGCACTGCAGGCACAGTCAGTGGCACACGTACCCGCAGGCTGGAGCAGGCACCTGCCCAGGGGCAGGATGCTGTGAGCAATGCCCAGCTGTGCCGGCACTGCTGCTGGCACTGCAGGAACAGCCAGTGGCACACGTACTCACAGTCTGGATCGGGCGCCTGCCCAGAGGCAGGATGCTGTGAGCAATGCCCAGCTGTGCCACCACTGCTGCTGGTAGCAGCACACGTACCCGCAGTCCGGCGCGGGGCACCAGCGGCAGTCGGGGTCAGCCACCAGCCAGCGCCGTAGCATGAACTCCTCGTACTTCTCCATCAGGACGTCGTCGCTGAGGATGAGGCGGATGTCGTGGGGGTTGAAGCGCTCCGAGCACTCCGGGCAGCTGATGTTCACCCTGCTCTCCGAGATCTCTATGCGCAGGTACTGGCGCAGGCAGTCCACGCAGGAGCGGTGGTGGCAGGTCATGATCTCAGGGAACCTGTCCTTGGCGTGCCGCAGGAGACACAGGGGGCACTCCAGGAAGTCTCCACTGGGCTTGCTGCTGGAGACGGTGCAGTTGTCGGAGGAGGTGCACGTGGAGAAAATGGAGTTCTTGTCTGTGCACATCTCGGAGTGGATGCTCTCAATGCTCGCAATGCCATCCACACCCCCGTTCAGCTCCCTCGACTTGCGTTTGGTGTCCTTTTTCCTGCGGAACAGAGAGCCCAGGGAAATTCTTCTCTTCTTGGGGGCCTTCTTCACCGAGGGCAAGCTCACCGAGGAGGCCGAAGACTGAAGGTCCCGGTCAGAGCCCATCTGCCGGTGCAAACTCATGGCGAGGCCACTCACCAGAAACGGATCAGATTTCATAGGCAGCCCTAAGCATCGCTCAGGATCACAGCAGCAGAGTCAGAGGCCACAGGTGTATCGTGGAATCCAGTTTGATAGTGTCTGTGCAGACAGGGCAGACCTGTCTGCTTCCAGCAAAGCCTCCAGAGCTGGTCCCTGCATCAGGAGGAAAGGGGAGATGAAAAAAAGCTAGGTTAGGATCACATCCACCACCGAAAGATCGCGGCACTCTAAAGATCTGTTATATTACCACCAACTGCACCTCACCATCTAACCGAGCAACTCTTTCCGTCGGCTGCTTCTACCCTTTACATTCTTCTCATCTTAGCAAGCCTGAGACCTCCCTGTGGTTAAGCAGTGGGGTCAAGGATCATCTTTGTTATAGTCAGGCAGTGTCGAGAGCAGCATCTTTACTGCTCTGCTCACAAGTGTGTGTGCAGGAACTACTGCAGGCCACAGTGACAACTCGGTAAATGCAGGACAAGTTCTTCTGTGAAGCACAGGAACAGGCTTCCAGCACTGAAAATTCCCTGTTTTCCCTACCTCACCTTTTCCACAGGTGGCAATTAAACCTCAAGAGCCATGGGTTTGTGTGGGTTTTGAATCCACATAGACTGCCAGCAGAAAGGAAGTCACTGAGGCTAAATGACTCCAGACTTTCTCAGAGCCCAGGAGCAGGCAGAGAGGGATCCAGCTGCACGTTAACATCAGGCACCTGCTTACTCCAGGAAGCAGAGTAGCAGAGCAAGTGACAGTCAATACTCTCTTGCTCCTCAGCTTGCACACTGCAACCGAAGCAAAGACTAAAGTTAAGCTGGCATTTGAACTCTTCATGATATTGACCTGTACTTAGAAATCAATACATGAAGTGTATGTGTCCCCACAAAAACCTCAAACCACAGATTCCCAGCACATATCCCACCTCACTTGCTCCCTGAGTACAAGATTTCCTTCCTTTCCCTGCTGCTTAACTGACTGGCTCCAAGAGGAGACAGAAGCAGCTGCTTTTCCTATGGCCTTCCAGGAGGAGGCAGCTGCAGTAGGTGGCAGACCCCCTCCAACCAAACACACTAAGCTCCCCCAGACAAGCAAATCTTCCTGCTTCTTGGAAGCTTGATTGTACAACAGGGATTCTTCTCTCAGTGACCTGCTTCTGTGGCAGCAAAACGAGAAGACACTGCTTAAGTGGCACCGGTGTCACATGGCTGGACATGACTAATGGTGGCACTGCTGCTCTCCTCGGCATTTCCTAGCTTACCTCCCAGAGGGGTGCCCTGCTTCTCTCTAACTTTGCCACGAAAAGGTAAAATCAGAAACTGGATACTAGAAGTCATTCAGAAGGCAGAAAAAGGGAATGCCAAGGGACACTGCTGCAGATACAAACCCAACTTGGTTTGGAGCAGAGAAAGGAGGATCAAACACCGCAGTGATGTGAATGGCTCCATTCCCCAGGGCACACCGGCCCCAAACCACCTGTGTGCTGTTTGCCTCTGGGACAGCACCACAGAGGCAACTGGGCCAAGACTAGGAAGTTCCCGAGGAAGCTAGCTGCCCAGCAGCAGAAAGAGGAATTCCTGTCCAAAGAGAAAGGCCCAGCTGGCCGGGGCAAGGCAGGCAGCAGACCCACAGCTACAGGCTGACGGTAGAAACGTCCCAGCAGGTAGCAGAGCCAACACTGCTCCGTTGATGGTACCACCCAGTACAGCAGTGCCCCACAAGGACACTGCATGCCTCCAGTGTGAGAATTCAGAGGAACAGGAGGGGGAAAAAAAGACAATAAAAAAAACCCCCAACAATACATAAAAATAGTAATTAAAATAAAAACACACCAAGAAAAACCCTTCTGGCATCTGGTTCTGCTAAAGAGGTCCCACCTTAGACTTTTCTTTGTTTTAAACCACTACAACCTTTCTTTTTTTCTATTTCAATGTATACTTATCTTGTTCTGGTCCCTTAATAAAGGAAAGTCTCAGTTTCTTGGAACATTATCTGAAACACACTCCTTTTCTTCTCACAGTCTAAATAAAGCCCATTTCAAGAACCTAACATACTTTGCCTTCCCTCCTAAGAGAATGTTTTCAGCCTAAAATCATCAAAAAGAATCTCTGGTGCTTTACCTGCCTCTGCTCCCAAACCAAAGGGAATACTTTCTCTCACTGACTGAACTAAAACACCCCTTATAGAAAGCAGGAAGGTGACACTGCTTAGCCAGGGTGACAGGACACCTTCTCTCCAGGAGTTTGGCATGATTTCGAGGTCCCCTCCAGCCCCTAACGCTCTGTGATGCATGCTACAGACACAAGCAGCTGGCAGACGGTGCCTGAAGCACGGCACAGACACACAAATCCTGCAGGCTGCAGCAGGCAGCGAGGTCAGTCTGTGAATAATCTGGAAGGCATTACTGTAACCACACACTTACTAACGCTTGTCTGTCCACACAGGCACTAGCAGCAGAGCGCGAAGTGCCATTCTCCCCAGGTTGGGCGAGTCCGTGCACAAGATGACAGGCAAGGAGGTGAGGTCTCATCAAAAGGAAAAATGAAAACCAAATAGCAGGAAGTAAACAGTGACACAGCCAAGCCCACGGCTACAAGCCTTCCCCTCCTGCTCTTCTCTGGAGAGAAAGAATGTGAACTGCAGCATTCCTGCCAGATGCTACAGATGTAGTGTGTCAAGGAGCGGCAGCTCTGGTAAGGAACCAGTTGTTCTTTGTAACATAAACCAAACAACCAACAGAAAGGTTCTCCCATGCTCCAAGGAGTGAGGAGGTCCTGCAGCACCGTGGTGAGCAGCCTCTGACATAAAGGACAGGCTCAGACTGCCAGCACTGGAGCCTAGGAAAGCTGCCAGGGCTCTCAGACCATCTCCACAGACTCCAGCTGTAACGCAGGGGCCAGGTTTAAAAGCCATCCTCTCCTTATTTAGTCATTGCGGATCGTCACTTCAGTGACGTCCAAGGGCACTTTGCTGAAGGGAAAAGACTCTGCAGAGGATTTATTACAGGAAAAAGAGAAGACTAATGGTGCACTAATAAGGATTGGCACTGCACAGAACCCTAACAGCCTCACTAGAGCCATCTGGGGCACTGGCCAGCTCTCATCTCTCCGACCCGAGGCAGCAAGTTTCTGCTGACAAAAGGAAGGGAAGTGGCTCCGGTTGTGCAGAGGCAGAGAACACAGCCTCTGTGTTGTTCCAGCGAGAGTGAGCCCACGTGGAGGAGACAGGCTGCGTGAGAAACAGAGCTTGGGAACCAGAGAGCCGGAACCAGCCCAAGCACAGAATGGTGGCAACAGTCACAGGCACCCCCGTTTGGAGAGGCAGCATCCACTGCAGTTCCCTACCACTGGCACTGACCAGCGTAAACTGGTAGCACACAGAAGAAACTACCACGGGCAAGAGGGAAGGGGTAGAAAAGCCACAGGGTGTCACTCCGCAAACCTAAGCTCACTGCTGCCCTCAACATTTCCTCAAAAGCGCTTAGTGACTACACAAAGCCACGCTTCTGGCTTCCTGCCGTGCCCCAAAGCCCAGCACAACCCCAAATTCCAGCCGTGCTTTGCATTCTGCCGACTGCACAGCCTGCCGCAAAGCGCCGCGGTCCCAGCGCCCTGGCTCGGCCGGAGCCTTCTAGGAGCGCACAGAGCTCGCAAGGCAGCTCGGGCACGGCTCAGCCTCTGCTGGTATCTGCTGCTTCGGCGAGCCTCGCTCAGCGCACTGCTGGGGAAGCCCAGCTCATCCCCAGGCTCGTCTTCTCCCGTAACTCCTCTCATCATGCTGCTTGAAGCAAAAGCTGCTCTGACAGTATTCATCCGGGTAATGGGGGGGCAGAGGGAAAGCAAACCGGAGTCACTCTGCAAACGGAGAGGGTTTTAACTCAGACAAGAGTATCTCCCCACGTGGCCCTCCATGCCGTAACTACTGCTTGTCTCACCTTAACCATTTTCAAAGCTTTTAGGGCATACCCTCGGACAGCTGACCCTATGCATTTGCCAGAGGAGACTGATGAAGCTCTGCTGCTGGGGGACACTCATTCCTCTGTGCTCCTGACTGCCCCCCAAACACACCAGGGGCTCAAGCTCAGCGCTGCCTGCTCTCTTCCACTGCAGACCCAACCTGATGTACAGAAGCAATACAGACATCTGCCATCAGGACAAGCAGCTTCCACTACTGTTAATGAAAGCAGGCTTAAAGCCTTTGTGTAATAAAGGAGAAACCCCACCACGACAACAGTTGTAGCTGCGTCCTCATCACAACCCTTGAACACTGCTCGTTGGTACTTGAATGGCAAACTTAGCCTTGCCCTGCTGCAGGTGACCACTCTTCATTTTGGGCACTGGCTTCTCCTGGCAATTTAACCAAGCATCAGCTTTGTGCTAGCACAACGAAAGCTCTTTCTTGTCAAAAACTAACAGCTTCCCTCTCTGGTAGCTGCAACTCTCAACATCTGTACTCTGCAGCTGCTTTCTGACATGCACTGTTCTGGAGAGCTGCAACAGAACACCCCACAACCCACAGTCTGAAGTTCATTCACCAAAACTGCACCACAGATCTCAGATACATCTCTGCTTCCCTCTTCCACTGTCAGAGCACCCTGGAACGTGCCAGCCATGATGTTCTTAACACAAAGGTACCCCTAAAAGAGGTATCTTAGCCATGTTTTGCTTTGTGTTTACTCCGCAGCGTAAGAACGGTGGAATCAAACCTAAACCCAAAGCATGCAGAAGCTCTTTGAAGCATAGGGTTTGAACCAGCAACCAAGGTGCTCACTCCACAACGTCAATTCTTTACATGTCACAAGAGTTTGGAAACCGGGGGAAAACACCCAAAGGCTTTTGGCTGAGGACTGGTAGAAGACAGCTCTGTTTGCTTTACACATTCCTCAAGTTACCTACAAACCTGGCACCACTGAGTGCGAAAGCATGCAGAACAGCCTGGAAGGGCTGAGCAGCTCTGAAAGCTCTGTGCTGCTGCAGCAGTGTCCCACCCAGCACCGCCCCCCCCCAAAATGCACATCAATGCCTGTGCTGCAAGGGCTCCCCTGGGTTTAATCACTGAACATTTAGTACAAGCACAGCGAACTGCAAGTAAACAAATGGAAATGATGTCGAAACAGCCTCGGTTCTGGTAGACCTTTCAGATGGACCAAGCTGAGAAATAAAATCCTTCAGTGGTAGCATACTGCAGCAGATGGGGAAACTCAGGTGCAACGATTAGCAGAGTACTTCTAACCCCTTGGATACACTCCTCCCCTCAAAACCAAAAGGACGACAACATTTTCCACTTTGTGCTTAGAATGCTACAGCAGTACCAAAACACCTCACACAATGTGCATGTCTTTAGCTCTGTTCCTAATAAAAGGTGAAAATAAAGGGTTGATGTTTGGATTAAAGGGGAAAGTCTATGGTATAATGTGAAGGCATTTGTAGCAGAAGACTTCTGAAGCTCTTCAAAGGACGCCAGACCTACAGATACCAAACATTGGCAGTGATTTGGCACAGGAGTATGGCAGGAGACAAAAATGTCCAGTGACGGCCGTCACCCACTTCACTCCAACTGCACTCTGTGCAGCTCCTTTCAAAGCACATTCACACAGAGGTTTTTAAGAGAGTAAAGCATGCAGGAAGGCAGCTCTCATTTGGAGGACTTTCTCTGAGCAAGCCCAGTAATTTTACCTTTCAGTTCCTTCTGCAAGGTGTCTCTGCTTTGCTGTTCTGCTTTGGTAGAGGAGCAGTAAGTGAGGGCTTTTCTTGAAGTACAGAGATCATTTGTTACAAGCTAACAGGGCTGCTTCTGCTACTAGCAAATGTTTTACAAGAGAGGACTACTTAATTAACTGCCCTCTCACTTCTTTGTGTTCACAATGCACAGGGGCCACTGTTTCTGAACCAAGACTCTCAGATCCACAAGTGACCAAAGAAAAGTTTTTCAAAACTTTTAGGAATCTGCTATGTCAAGTCTCCAGCTTTACAGGGAACCTTTAAACTACTCAGGAGCAGCTTCAGCCAAACAATTCCACTTTTTTAGTTGCACAAATTCAAAAGACTGGGAGTTGAGCTGCCTGCAAGTACTGTACCAAGCATTGCTGCACTGCACACCAGTGCCAAGTGGTGTCCCTCAGGGGTCAGTGCTGGCACCAGTGCTGTGTAACATCTTTGTCAGTGCCATGGACAGAGGAATCAGTGCACCCTCAGCAAGTGTGCAGATGACACCAAGCTGTGTGGCACAGTCGACTTGCTAGAGGGCAGGGATCCATCCAGAGGGACCTGGACAGGCTGCAGAGCTGTGCCCAGGCCAACCTCATGAAATTAAACAAGACCAAGTGTAAGGTCCTGCACCTGGGTAGGCACAATCCCAAGCACAACTCCAGGCTGGGTGGGGAATGGCTGAGAGTAGCCCTGAGGAAAAGGACCTTGGGGTCTGGGTTGATGAAAAGCTCAACATGAGCCTGCAGTGTGAGTGCAGCTCAGACAGCAACCAAGTCTTAGGCTGCATCAAGAGCAGTGTGGGCATCAGGGCAAGGGAGGGGATTGTGCCCCTTTGCTCTGCTCTCCTCAGA
>VWZE01013305.1:82940-106701 GCA_013396675.1 Eubucco bourcierii
GGGTGGTGAGGCACTGGAACTGGTTGCCCAGGGAGGTTGTGGCTGCTCCCTCCCTGGTGGTGTTCAAGGCCAGGTTGGATGTGGCCTTGAGTAACCTGTACTAGTGGGAGGTGTCTCTGCCTATGGCAGGGGGTTGGAACTAGATGATCCTTGAGGTCCCTTCCAACCTTACCATTCTATGATCTTGCAGGAGGTTCAGGGAAGGTGCTGACAAGATCTGGGACAAGCCTGTATCAGCACAGAACTGATAAGCAGGACAGAGTATGGACCTTACTCCTACACTGAAAACAAGTGAAACTCTCTGGGACAAGCCTGCTTGACACACATAGGTCACTGCTGCAGTGCTGAGTGACCACAAGGAATCTACTAGGAGCAGAAGGACTTGCTTTAATATATGAGAGTTTGTATAACACAGAGTCAGCTTACTTCAGGGAAGTCTTCCAATAACCAGGATCACTTTAGAGATGCTACCTAATGCCTTCTTACAATTAAACAGAAGACTGCAACCAGGTACCAGAAGCAGCCAAGAGGTTAGAGCAGCTCCCTCACCACACACCAGCCCCTGCTCTCAGCTGTTTGTCTGCACCTCAGGCGAGATGGTCACTGAACAGGACTCTCCCTCATTTGTAAAGCATCTTTCAACAAACACTACAACATTGTGGTTTCTCTAATCCACTTTATGCCCAGATTACTACTCCATATTCCAAATCACATCCTAAAAGCCCCTGTTATTCGTGGATATTACGGTACAAGAATTTTAGAGAAGAGCACTTGAGGCAGGAGTATTTCAAATCTCTTACAACTGACACACTGCACTGTTACCATGCCCTAGTTCATTCTGGCTGCACTTTATCTTTCCTTAAAGTCCTGTGTTAATTATGTGGACATTCTATTTTCACTTACAGAACAAAGCAACATTGTTTGTAAAACAATGAAGTAAAGAGACTATGAAGCCACTTGGGCTCAAAGCCTGAGCAGGCATTAAAGAGTACTGCACTGCAGGACTGGCAGAAGTGAAGTGACATACAGAATTCTACTTTCAAGTCCATAATGGCATAGAGCACATGGCACACCAACCCTGATGGCCAGGGCCATCTTCAACACCTTATTAAAGAAGAAGAAAGTTCACCTTCGTCCTTTGAAACTGATGTCCTCCTGCATCATGTGTCCATGGCAGCTGCTATTGGGAAAGGAAGTCCTGCAAGCTGCTCATGCTGCAAGTCTCTGAACAACTGATTGCCAGTTCTAGCCAAACTGTTCCTCCTGCAGACAAAGGCTGTGCATAGTGCACTTAAAGCACCTCCCTTCAGTGGGGCTGCTCTGGGATTGTTGGGGTTTGAAAGGACCAAAGGAATAGGCTCTGATCAAAAATGCTGAGAAGAGAAACAGCTTTTGCTGTTTCTTCCAAATGTTCAGTAGATTTCATCACCCCTTTCAGAAGCATGGCGAGCCAGGAGAGGATGGATCTCCTCTTCAGGGCTCCCAACCTCCAGAGAGGCAAGAATCCCTTCCATTCTAAAAGCACTCATTTTCTAACCCAGCATCATTACATCTAGTGATACTGAGTGCAATGCTTGACCAGAGCTAGAAACTCAGTGGAGCTTCCTATTTGTAATCTCCAGGCCTAAATCTGTGGCAAACAAGCCCAAGAGGATCAATTTCTTCTTATCTAAACCAGTAGAGCAGTCTCTGCTCACCCATGCACTTGCAGGCTGTGCCAAACGCTTGTTCTGTGCATTGTAGTGCAGTGCTGTAGGCAAACGTGCACCAAACTGAGCCAGCAGAAACCACTCTTGGAAACACCGAAGGCGGGGGGTGGGGGGAAGCAGGAAAACAAAATACCATCAAAACTTTTAACTATCTTACTCCTTTAATCATTAAAATCCTCACAGCAGCACACTGTCACTCTTGCCTGAGTGCTGGGAATGCACTCCCTTCCCGTGGTAACCGCCAAGTATCCTCACTTCTGGGTGCAGGGGAGAGGTTTGTTCTAGATACACACAGTGGCACAGAGTAACTTTCTACACCTTCTGACCAGCCAGTGGTCTGGAAAGCGGACGCAACACTAGGGGACCGAAAGCTGCACAAGGTGCTTATGCTCCAAAACCAACTGCAACTGTATGGAGACTTTAAACCAAGCGCACACTTTGAGCCCAGATGGGAAGAGAATGAGTGCAGTGACACATTGCTGTCTGACCTGCCCGAGACAACAGCTCCCATGAACTCACCATCTCTCCTACCAGTCAGGTAAAAATATAACCTCCATCCTGCTTTTAAAACGTTAATCATCTACAGGAGCAGTCAATACACAACAACTAAAGAGCTTAATCTGAATTGTCTCCTGTCAGTGCTTAGATAGTGTGAACAGACCCAGACGCAGTATTAAAATAAACATCTAGGAAACCAAGTTAACTTATGTGACAGCAGCAGCAGCAACCCAGCCCCAAAGCAGATCTTCAGGCTTTTCCCCTCTCCCTCAGCTGAAAGCAAGTACTCCTCACTTCGGGCTCTGCTCTTCAGCACTCTGGTGGAGCCGTGCCTTGGCATTTCCTGCAGCTGCTTTTCATTCTGCACACTGCAGACTAACTGGGACAGACGCAAACAATAGCAGAAAGCTTTGCTTCCAGTGCCACCAGTCCTGCAAACCCAAAACACTGCGGCACTCCTGGATGCTGAGATCCTGCACACAGAAAAAGTGCTCCAAAAGGAGAGGAACCAAGACTTGCAACTTCCAGAAGAGACAGTTGGAATTTTGGGTCTGCCACCATGCCCAACCCAACAGCTACAAACTGAATTCTGACAAGCTGCCTTTTTTTTAATATAGGCTTTAAAGTTCGCCCTACCATAAAGCCAAACCCAACTAAATGTACTAAGGTACAAGGTGGGGCAAGCTGTAGTGCAGGAGTCTGAAACTAAGAGCAGGAGTTCCAGAGAGACCAGACAGGATTTGACGAGCATGCCAGAGACAGCACTTTGGGGACAAAGAAGAAACAGACCTCAGTCCTTGGCTCCCAGTGATTTTTTAAATTCAGCAAGAGCCTGAGGTTTCTGCCTTGTGCTGAGGAAAGATCTTATTGACCAGCTGAGTGACAGCATGTCCCAGCTCTGTTTTTCCCCTGGTGTAAGCTATGGTTTAAGGGTGGAGAAGAACCAAAAGCCACACACCAATCTTGAACTAGCACTGCTTCAAAGGAAGAAGTGCTGGAAACAATTAATGGATTAGCTCTTAATCCCCCGGCCTTATTTCACCAGTTTTACTAACAGAATGGATAATTAGATACACTCTGTATGAAACTTAAAGTGGACTAACTAAAAGGGAAGAAGTTAGGTTTTGAATACTTGCAGCAGGCTGAAGCTGGGCTGTGTTACCTCACCATGGGCTAAGAACTCGGTCAGGGTTGGTGGATGCCACTGCAATGATCACAGCAACCTCCAAAGGCACTGTAAGTGAACAGCTGCTGTGCCTTTACCTCCTCTGGTGGAAGTGCCTCTACAGAGAAGCTCATCCTTTGGGTAAGCACAATTCAATACAAACCTGCCAGAACGCCTTGGGTGGCTGAGTGACCAAACCACACCAATCCACAGCAACAGCAGCAGGACCAGCACACAGAGCTCTGAACTCTGCTCCAAGTGCTGAAACTGCCCTGAGGTCAGCTGCAAAGTTCCACCAGCATGACCTCTTGGTGCATGCTCCTGTGCACTCCAGAGGAGACGAGAGTTGCCCCTGCTCTAAGACAGCCCAGCTCCACTGTTGCTGTCAGCAGTCACTGAGAATTCCCAAATAGATGGATTTCAAATCACCAAGACCAGTTTTTCTTTAATGGCAGCCCAAGTGAAACTGGTGTCATTTCAATACAGACTAAGATCAAAAATATAATGAACAAATGAGAGAAATAGAGACAAAAACAAAGACAGGGAAAGGTCTAGCCACAGAAACAAAAATACTATATCCTGCCAGGAACTCTGCCTGTAGCTTCCAGACAGGAAACTGCCTCCAGAAAAGCCACTGGCGGCAGGAGATGGCCAAAGTACCACCAAAGCCACCTCACAGCACAGCCCAGGGCAGAGTGGAAGAGCAACAGCAGAAAAGGAAGGTAACCACGACCTGACTGGGCACCAAACACATCTGTGCTTGTGAATACAGGAGGGGAAAGTTTAACCTCACTGATGTTTCTTTAGCGGAAAAATTAACAGAAAGGATCTTCCAGTCCTGCTGAAAATGCCTACCTAGACCAAAGAGAGCAGAGGCGAGGGAAGGCAGCGATCTAGCAGTCTGCACAGGCCCACTCCTCTGGCATCCTGAGTTGTGCAAGCACTCACTAAAAGACAGAGCAACCAGCACTTGCTTGAGCCCAGGTGCTGCTGTACCTGTGCTGGAATCACAACGCATGCCGACAGCAGCAGTGCTTCTGCCAGCACTGTTATTCCACCTACAGCACCACCATGCACCTCTGTCAAGCACCATGCCATGTCAGCACGCAGTGGAGCTGAGCCAGCTTCATGCAAGCTTCTCCAAACATTTCTCACCCACAGCAATGTGGTGTCACAGGAGCAGATTGGGGACCAGGCAGAGCTTCTGTGCACAAGAAACAGACCCAATGGCTAGTGCAAAGGCACCCGCTTCTGGCTTTAAATACTTCTCCTCCTGGCTTTTAGTCCTCATTAATGGCACCCATGGACAACACAAGCTCGGGGAGCCTGGGACTCCCTGTGAGTTCCTGTGCAGTAACCAGAGCGCTTACAAACTCTGGGCTCCATGGTGCTGGTGAAGCCCTGGCAATGCTGTCACGTTCTGGATTGTCAGAATGCCTCACAACAAACATCAAACCCCTCACAGTATCCCTGCTGAAGCGTGGCTCAGGGGGGATTTGCACTACTCCCTTTACTCATGGTTTTTAACCAAAGCTACATTGCCAGTGCCCACTACACAGGGAGTATTTCTGACATACACCCCCCTGCCCTGGTGCTTTGCAGAAGAGACTACATCTTTAAACACATGGATGGACGTTACCTTTTGCTCCCCACACAGCAAAACCTTCAACAGCTCTTCCTACACAGCTATGGAAACATTCCTAGCTCGGGCCCACTTTGTGCAGCAGAGACATCATCC
Organism: Eubucco bourcierii; assembly: GCA_013396675.1. Lineage (NCBI taxonomy): Eukaryota > Metazoa > Chordata > Aves > Piciformes > Ramphastidae > Eubucco > Eubucco bourcierii. The sequence goes on from VWZE01013305.1 coordinate 88,051, forward strand.
ACTGCAAACAGCTACAGGACAACAGACAAGGCAAAGCAAGCAGAGTACAGTTCCTGGAAGAGCTCCTGTGCCTGTTCTGTCCATCATTTCAAACAGCTGAACGCTTTCTAGTGGCAGTCCTCAAACTAAGCTGCATTAGGGCAGGTGCTGAGGCAAAACCACACCTTGTGGGGTTTAAGCAGTGACACTGTAACTTGCCTTTCACCAGGTCCTTCTTGGGGAAGCTGCCGAAAACCCCTCACCTTAAGTCAGATCTAAAAGCTTCCTTAGACCACACACATTTGGTAACTGAATTGCCTTCGGCTGAGAGTTCTTGTTAGCTTAAACCGGAGACAGTCTTCAGCTGTCAAAGCAGATGTGCTGGTTTGAGGTTAATTAGAATATTTTAATAGAGAAAATTACACTCTAGGCTGTGAAAGGAAAACATCATGATGTCTACTTCACTCATAGGCTTGCTGGAGAATTGTTTGGGAACACTAACCAAAACAATAGATCAGTCAGTCTCTCTCTGTCTCTTGCTGGAACAGGAGCTGCTGGTGGGATCTAGCAGCTTCTGGGCTCTGGCTCCTCTGCTGATTAATCCTCACTAACCACTTTTCTTCTAACTCCCTTGGCCGATCCTCCTAATTTACCTTGCACGTAAGGCAAACCTTGGGGTAAGGTACAGGGGTGGGGAGAAGGTGGAAGGGTGGTTGGGAGCCCCTCCTGGGGTCTCTGATTTCTGGGAGGGGAGTTGTGTTGCTGTATTGCCTTTAACTTGTATATTTCTGTAAATGTTCTGTGTATAGTGTAAATGTCTGCTGTACATTGTGCAGAGCTGTAAATAGAGCTTCATCATTTGGCTTCCAGCCGACTGAGTGCTAGTCTGGGTCATTTTGCAAAGTGTGGGGGGTGGGGAACTCCCAAACCTTCACAGCAGAGTATTCGTTAAACACTACGAAAGCTTCTGGTTTATTTTTTTAAAATCGGCTACAGTCCCTCAGCTTGATGCTGAATCCTGCCATGGTGACAGCCACAGCTCTGCCCTGCTGGCCTTACACACAGGTGTCCCCAGCTGCCTGCATCCAGATCATTCTCAAGTGGAACAAGGGTCTCAAATGGAGTGGAAGGCACAGGCTTCTGCACTTATTTCCAAGTCAAAACATTTGTTTAATCAGCAACAAAACTCAGTCCACTCTTCATCCTGAAAACAGAATGCCAGTTTCTCTGGCAGATGATCCAGCCCCTGTGCTTTAACTCCTTGCTTTTCTTCTACTTACAGGTTACTCATTATGAATTTAAAATGGCAGTAGATGAGTACTGATTTCTTTTCTGGCTTATCTAAAATCAGCGTCAGGATGGAAATAAACTTGAGCAACACATGTAGTTTGCTTCTGGAAAAGGTCTTCACTGGACCACCAGCAGAGAACTGTTGCTGTAATTTCAGTTAAGAGAGTTAGCAGGTTATTACCTTTAGGAGTGCCAGGCACAAATACTTAAAAAACCACCTGAGCTGGTTGCAGTAATCAAATGGGACAATCCCTAGTCTGTCAAGGACATTTTCTACCCACAGGGCACACACCAAGCAGCAGGGTACAAACCATTCACAAGGATCTCCCAACTCTCTTCCACTCCAGCAGGCCAGTACCAGGATAGCCTCCCTCGGCTCAGCAGAGGTCCAAGCCTGCTTGCCAGCAGATGCTGTCTGAAGTATAACAGCACAGTGGGGAGTCCACACAGCTCAGAGCTTGGATTCCTGAACTGGGGAACTAATGTAGAGCAGGCAGGGGACGGGTGTGACAAATGCAGTTTTTCATGGGGAGGCTACAGCTGCAGCAGGCACAGCCTCTCCCGTGGTGGGCTCCTTCTCCAGGTAAACTCTCTGTGTCACAGAGCCGGGGAGAGAACAAAGCTGTGGTGGTAAGAGCTGCAGAGGTCAGCTGAAGCAACCAGCTCAGCAGTGACAGGGGGACAGGCAAGCCAGGAAAGCAGCACAAGGCCTCAGCTAGCACTAGCACACCTAGTCCCTGCCGGCCACCCAGCCTGACCCAGACACAGCAGGGCAGACAGCAGCGCGTTTGCCTCTTCCACCTCCCAAACCAGATGCCTCAAGACAAGCAAGCTGTTCCGAAAGCAGAAACTCCAGCCAAAGCTAACAGCTTGTGTACTCTGAAGATCACTTCAGACTAAGGGATTCCTGAAGATGCCTGCAGACAACGTGTCCACAGCGGTAGCAGAACACCTCTGGCTGGCTGGGGAGCAAACAATGCTGCTGGGAACATCTCACACAGGAACTCACAACCCTTTGCTTTTAACTTGGCTTTTTACAGCTGCCAGAGGTCACCTCTGCTGCAGTCCAACACCTGGAAAAAGCTCATGTTTGCTCCAGGCAAGCCACACAGACACCAAGGCACATTCACAAGCATGGTGGTTCACATCAGACCCTCAAACCCAAGCCACTCGCAGTCACCTCACCGCACCCTGCAAGCAACCTTCATACCTTACTCTCAGCTATCCCCACACCTGCACAGTAAAAAGCTCTTCACTTCTACCACAGCCTGGCATATCACACAGATGCCACATCACACACAAGACCTCTCACAGGGCACCACAGTAGCTGGGATGGAATTAGACCACAGATTTTACAACCCACAAACATTCCAAGAGAACAACACTTTGCTTCCACAGCCACTGACAGAGTGACTGGGCTCTGCAATGAAAACCAGCTCCCAGTACCTGACAGCCCAGGCAGCCAAATGGGGCCGGTGGTGGCACCGGAGGGACAGACAAGCCCCAAGAGCTGACTGCTCGCAGTGGCCACGCCTGCCTCCAGATAACTTGTGACACATTCTCTGGAATCAGCTGCCTTGTACTCTGATCCCCTGTCCCAGCTCGGTGGACTGTGATCTGGACAGAGCTGCATCTGCCACTCTCCAAAGGAGCAGATCAAAACACAATACCTGAACGGGACTCTGTGCAAACCCCAGCTAGCCCTCAGCTCTTACCACTGCCACACAGGTATAAACCCTGGGCTCTAGTTCCAGCCCAAATCTTTCCTCTGGCTATTGCAAGGCAGTTCAAGGCACAGAGTATGTTTTCTCAGGAGGCGGAGGGGGAGGAAACGGCCAGGGTAAACAAACTCCAAGACTATTTAAGGTTTTGAGGCCAGAAAATCGTCCCCAGCTCCATTCTTCAGGCAGCACAGTGGCCGACAGTGGGGGTGAAACCTGTGTACCAGAGCTGCATTTCCCCACGGGTCTGCTTTGTGACACGGGTAAGCTTCTACCCAGCAAAAAACTAAACTACCAAGCTCTGAGCTTGGTATGCTGCAATGTGTGTGGTTTCCTTGTATGAGACAAATGAATCATAGGCTGTACGGCTGCCAAAAGAACAAGTCAGGCCCAAGCACTGCTAGTGAGCAACCAAGGTCCCTGCAACTCCCAGCCTGCTTCCACTGCAGGATTTAAAATCACTCAAAATCACTGAAAACAAGTTAGCAACTGCACCCCCAAAAAACAGGGCGCAGAAAATACCAAAATAAAGTTCCAGTGGTCTAAAGGTGAGACCTTCAACTCAGCTCATTTTCACACAGTTAAGTTGCTAAAACACAAGTTTTTTATGGTTTATAATTGTTGCAACCTCAAGTTCATGATTCAAAGCAGTAGTATGATACTTCTACAAATTTTGCTCGCTTAGCAAAAAATGGCCATTTTTTAAACATCTCTGGTCTGTTAAGTCTGATTTCAGTGAGGAGAGTTTGTAGACTGTTTTAACCAATTACTCAGCACTCTGTTATTTTAAGAAATTGAAAATCCTACAGCTGAAAAATTATTTTAGAAGTTCTAAGTTCTTTTCCCTCCTTTTTTTTCAAGTCTCTCTCCTGTTCAAATCTGTTAAGCAAGATCATCATTATCAGTCAAATTATTCATGACCATTCCCTTTCTGTCCTTATCCCTGACCCTTCTGACTTTGTAATCCCCCTGCCCAGCAATCACTCTGACAGCTGTCAAACCCTGGGCCAGAGGAACAGAAATAATTCCTTGCTCCTTTAAAGCTACCTGCAGTCGTCTGCTGCCAACTTTTACCAGCATTATGAAAGAATTCTTTGAAGAGCCAAACTTCTTACTCAGCAAAAGAAACTGCTCTTCGTGGAGCCGTGGCAGCTGCGTAATGGAGCCCTGCTCCGCAGCTCAGGCCAGCAGAAAGGCCAAGGCACGCTCAGACACAGCACCCACATGGCTCCAGAACAGGAACGATAGACCCAAGCGGCACAAGAATTTGCCGAGCGAGGCAGCCTAGAGAAGAGCTGCTCCACTTTACCTCACCCCACAGGACTGTCCCCATTTCCTTCAGCTGCGACGGCAGGAAGCGGAGCGCAGCCTGCGGGGAGCGCTGCCGCAGGGGCTGACGACCTGCAGGCTGAGCGCAGCTGCGCCCCGGCCGGCACCGCTTCGGTTAAACTGCAGTTTGGACACGACTGGCGCGGTTCACGACTGCCCACACTGCCTTGCTAGCAGCTTCGGCGACGCCTGTGCCTGTTCGACGGAACAGGAAAGAGTTTGTGTGGGAAGTAAGCAGCGAGTGGTTAAAACTAGACGGCCTGTCCTGTCTGGGTACAATCCCTCTCCTTTCCGTTTCACCTCCACCAAGTGTCCGCTCACGCTCACCTCTGGAACTACAGTCCCAGCGGATGTGCTGATGAGACAGAAGGGGAGGAGAGGAAAAGGAGAAACACCGCGGGAGGGGAGTGAAAGACAAACTACCAGGGCAGCCACGAGTCTCTGCAGCTGGCACGGCGGTGTAGTGCTGCTTGTGCGCCAATTGCACCTCGGCGGTAACATCATGGTATACATATTCCTGAGAGAAGGGAATGTGGGCAGGAGTTCTTCTCGGGACAGTAAGAGAGCAGAGGTTTGAGAAGGTGCCCCTTTTTGTCACTGCCCTTAGCTCTGTGTAAACTAATTGTGTGTGTGTGACATCTCCTGCCTCCTCCAGCTCATCTGAGTGACAAAGAGAAGAACAAGCACACGGGTTTGTTTGGATGATGCCTGTTTCAGCACTCCCCACAACCAGGGTGCTTAACTTTCCACCTGAGTGAGGTCATCTTCCAGAATCCTTTACACTTTGCTAGACCATCCAGATACACCAGGGAAGTTCAGCTCCCCAGGTTTTCTCCAAGGTAAAGGTAATACAGAAACACGGTACTCCTCCCAGAAATCAGAGTCCCCAGGAGGGCTCCCAACCATCCTTCCACCTTCTTTCCACCCCTCTACCTTATCCCAGAGTCTGCCTTACATGCAAGGTGAGCTTGGAGGATGGGCAAGAGGGGGTTAGAAGCACAATGATGAGTTGGGTTACACAGATCCAGCTAGAAACCAGGAAGACATGGACAAAACCAGACAGTCTTATTGATGTTTGTGTCTCTGTTTTTATATGTCTGAGTAAGCCTATGAGTGAAGCAGACACCACCATTGTTTGCTTTTCACAGCCTATCATCTAATTCTTCTCATTAAAATATTCAAATTAGCCTTGAACCAGCATAGCTGTCCACAAAATCCAAACTAGCATCCCTGGTTCATCTGCTGGATAGAACAGCTGACGCTCCAGAAGGGGATGCAGTGGTCCAGCCCCAGCACATCTGATGGTTGGATGTGAAGGTCTAATCCCTGCCACCACTTCCAGAGACAGCTCTGCCCTCTGTGCACAGTGCAGATCCAACTGTAGGCAGATAGGTAGATTAAGGGGGGACAGTTGCTTCTCACCCAAGCAGCTGGCTGCTTACTACAGGGACAAGTTGAGAGTACAGCACCAGAATAATGAAGCTCAGTGAGAGAAGATGCAAGACTACTGCTGTTTGGATTCCACTTAGTGCTCCAGCAGCCATTTCCAGCTCTTAAGGAGGAGGGCACCAAGCCAGATGGAAGAATCCTAAAGGCTGGGTCTGGCTGTTGAACTTCCTGTTGGATCAGAGGGACACACTGATTTCTCTGGAACTGGCCTCATTCCATGGCTGGCTGCTCCTCTCTTCCCCAGAAATGAGGCCTCATACCTGACTATTGCCATTCTCTGTTTGTAACAACATACAACACCAAGTTCAAACACCACACAAGTCCAGAAGAGATTTTCACCAGACTAACTGCACTCCAGTGAACTCTTCACAGAGATTCTGCAATGAAAGGTCCCTTTTTCAAATTTGCAAAATGGGAAACAAGAAAACAAAGCTGAAACTGCCGCCTGAAAGAGGGTTCAGACACTGCAGGCTGCTAATGTTGCAAGACCGCTTTGTGTCAGTGCAAGATTGCACAGGTTCAGAACTTCTGATGAGCAGCAGCAATCACTACCCACAGATCAACAGCTGAACACCTACAGATGGGCACAGAAGAAAACAAAATCTAAATCCTAAGGGCCCTGCCCAACATCACTCTACAAAAGAGGCTACCACAGACTCTTCCTGTTCTAGCATTTCTTCTACGTTTATACCCCAGCACACTCTGATCCAGGTGGCTGCTGTCTACGATTTACATGCCAACAGTACTTTGGGCAACAACTACTCAGGGCAGAAGAATGATCTCTTATGATCTAAATCATAGATTTAGTGATGTGCAGACACCAAACGAGAAGACTGTGCTTGTGTCACGTACAATTAGCTTCTCTGAAACTTCCACCTCACAAATTATTTGCCTCATACTGGCCAATGAGTTTCTGAAGAGAAAACAGCCCCAAAGCTGCCTTGCCCCAGGAGACTACAGTGGGCTGCAGTGCTTTGCAAACCACAGCTTGTGGGATACATTTCCATGGAGGAACACAAGAACCTGAAATAAATCGGGTGTGGGGTGGAAGCCCAGAGGGCTGTCTGAGGCTAAGTTTCGGTTAACCTTCCCAAGCCTCCCTCCCCAGGAACCAAATCCACACCACATTGCCAGCCCAGACGTGTCTGAGGGCAGCACTTGTGGGTAGTCTCTTCTTTTCTTGTCGTTTCTTTTGCAGACACTCAGTTTTGTGAGCCACAAAGACACACACGGCAGGAGGCACACAAAATGGGAAACGGTGGGATCTGATCTGGATAAAGTTTAGAAGCAGCTGTTTCAGTAGCTTCAGTGTTCACCATCCTCCTCTCTCCCAGCAGGCAACCTTTTCCTCCTGTTCTTCCTCAGGACTCACACTTAGCCGTTCCTCTTCTCCCTCCTCTGCTGCCTTTCCTCACCACCTCTTCTGACACCTCCTCTGAACTGGCAGTAAGGTATTCTGCAGGCCTCTGCCTCAAGCCTCTTGACCTGGCAAAGAACCAAGAGCAGAGGAAGTGTTTCCCCTTCTCACCTGGGTCTCTCTTTACTGGCTTGATGCCTCCCAGCTGGGAGACAAAGTGTAAGGATGAGGGCTGAAAAAGTCTGGTGCACAGCAGATATTCAGGAACGTGGGTGCTACACCCACCAGCCTCTAAAGACAATGCTCACAACCAGATTTTCACTGTGGAAGAATAAAGATGGAGCAAGGTTTAGCAAAGGGGAAAATACTAACACACTTGAGCACCTGGACTGTCTCATCTTGTGTTTAGGAGTGAAAAACAACCATGTGAAGAACACAGCAGGCAGCTATTCAAGAACAGGCCTTTCCACAAAAAAAAGAGTCAGAAGTCAAATGGTTCTCACTCAGGAGAACATACACAGAAGAGTGCCAGGCTGTCACCTCGACTAGAGGTACCACACTGATCAGTTTCAGCTTTGGACCTAAATACTTCCCCCCCTCACAACCAGAAACAAAAATAGCCTAAAGAAAAACCCCAAACCTTTTTACAACTGCATGTGGAGCAAACACGGCTTTTGTCTTCATAGTAAGTTGTACAGCACACTGCCAGTGCTCTTTGCTCATTTATTTTTCTTTACAGCAACCCCTACCACTTTGCAATAAGAACACAGCAGTTCACCAACCATGCACTTGGAAAATATTTCTCTCACACTACAAAAAAAATGCTGTGAAGCTGAGCTGAACTGACAGAAATCTTAGAATGAATTCTGTTTCCAGGAGGCTGCTGAAAGCAGTGTTACAGACCGTAATAATAAGGGAGTGGAATAAAAAGTTTCAAGACCAGACCAAAGCACACAAAAATAAGCACCATGTTTTTCTAAGTGTATCTTCAGCACTTTCAGACACTGAGAGCACACACACTGGGCAGCCTGAGAGCATGGGGAAAGCAGCCCTCAGAGGGCAGCTCTGCAGAGGAACGGAGCTGCCAGGGAGCTGCCAGGGAGCACCAAGCAAGCCACAACTTCCAGAGCATCCCAAGCAGTTACAGCAAGGAGTTACTTCACTTCCGAAGGATGTTCTTTGAAATCAGGAGCTTCACTGTTTGTGTGAAACCATCTATTTCCTCCTACAGTTCCAGAGAAAACAGTTGCACAAATAGAACAGAGGAAGCAGGTGTAGAATGTCATTGAAAAGCCATTTAAACATCTTAAAAAGGAACTGTCTGTCAGCACAGGAGCTCTTCCCAGCATTTCCTTAAGTCACTTGCTAGAACATACATTTCAACATTTCCCTTACTGCTTTACAGAAGGAAAGCAACCACAGGGGACTCTTTCCCAGGACTAGATAGCCCTGCTCTATGGCCCTGAGCACAGCATGAAATGATCACGGTGCAAGAGAACACCAATGCCATTTCAGGTTGCGAACAGATGAAGATGATCCTCAGCATCACTACAATTAAATGGCAAAACACCTAAGGACGTGGCAGATTAGAGAAACCCAAACAAACAATAAAATAGCAAGATAAAAACACCAACAAAAACCCCTCTCCAGTTGGAGTGCAGAATTCCATAAGATCCCACGTAATTTTCAATGTCCCCTTGTTTTACTTCATTCTTACTTCTGCTTTTATAAACCAGTTATCACTTTAGCCCCTGGAGCTGCTTAAAGCTAATTAAGCCATAGACAGCTCCATGCATTGCATTTCTGTGGGAAGAGACACTCTCACAAACTCACATCCATGTGCACTTCAGCAGCTTGCAGCTTTTCTCTATTTTAATTTGTTCCAGCAATGCACAAACGACTCAGTGTGGACACAGACATGGCAGACAAGTTCTGCAGGAAGGCAGACAGCTCTGAAGCTATGTTCCCTGCATTCTAAAACGCAGAACACTGAAGCGAATACATCTTCTCCAGAGCAAAAGGCTCTGCACTACAGAGGGGCTTTCTGCTCACCAAGCTTCATTCCACAGTATGAGGGGCCTACAGATGAAGCTCCCACTGAAAAAGGTGTGAATTGGGCCGAACAGTTCAGGCTGCCTGTTGTGGGCTCACCTACACTGCAGTAGACCTTCAGAAGAGAGCCTCCCACTCATCAGAGTGAGGTCATTGTCATCTTCAACTGCCTCTAAGTTTGAGCTCAGTCTCCAGATCGGGGCATTAATTTCATTCTATTGATGACTCTGTGTTAGCAGGTTCCAAGAAGAGGACATTAATAAATAAGAGGTGGTAACAGGTTTAACACTTTAAACCCCTGCAGGTATTTGCTAAATCAATACTGCCCTGAGCAAGATGCTTTGAGAGTAGAGCTGCTACGTTACACTGCTATATGTTACTAACTCCTCGAGGGCAATCATTTACCAGACACAGTTTACTCCACAGGCACACAAGAGTGTACAATAGTCCCACAAAAGGCAGCAGCAGGCTTCCAGCACAAGGATGGATATAGCATCTCATGGTTAACCAGCAGATGTCACAGGGGAGGAGAATGTAAGCAGACAGATGAAGTCAAATAGAAAAAAAACTATAACCACGCAATTGACAACAAAGTGAAGCAGAGGAGTTCAGTGCATGGGGATTCACCTGGTTAGCACAGTTCAGTGTGTCACTGCCTTCACAAGAGAAGACTGCTTATTAAAATAAAGGCTAGTAACTGAGGCCTTGAGTAACCTGTACTAGTGGGAGGTGTCCCTGCCTATGGCAGGGGGTTGGAACTAGATGATCCTTGAGGTCCCTTCCAACCTTACCATTCTATGATTCTATGATTCTATGAACTATGATGACTGCCTGACACCTCCCACTGCAACATCCTACTTCCAAAGTTGCTCAGAGTCTTCTCAAACTAGGCAGAAAGGTATATTTTTTTTTCATCCCTCTTATTTCAACCAAACTACTTAAGCCAGCAACACCACCACACATACCCCAAAGCCCCACAATACTTTAATGAAGAAAATCCTAAAAGTAGAATTTTCCCCGGAGAGGTTCAGTCCCAGCACTCCTGAAGGTGCAATTTGCACTCTGGCCTGCCTGTGTATCCAGGATGTGCTTTCTATCTGCCTTCCAGCGAGCTGGCTACAGACTGCCTGCAAGTTGCTGGGAACAAAGGCAGTATCTTCAAACGACAAGAGAAAGACAAAGCCATCAAGACCAGGTGTGAGGAGATCAATTTTGGCATCTTCCAAACCAAAATCATAGTTGACTAAATACGAATACAGTTTGGACAAGGCACTGTGAGGTATGCAGCAGTCAGAACGTCCCTTGCTGGTGGTGAGACAAACAGCTGCAGAAGCAGTTGGCACTGCCAAAGCCTTCCCTGCTCTGGTACTCATCCTCCACAGGCCAAACACACCCAAGGGGCCCTCTGCAGTAGCACACTGATCATAGCAAGCTAGGGTTGGGCCCTACAAAGCATAACAGAGTACTATCAGATACCACCACCCCAAGAGCAGCAGCCTGCCTAGTGAGTGCCTTCCAAACTCACTGATGTGACTGCAGTTATTGTCCTGAGGCACATCAGGGCAGTTTAACTGCACAGCTTCTATCCCTATCCCCCTGCAGAATCATCATCAGGTTCACACTGAACATGCTGCTATGCAGGATTTTAGTTCTTCTTATTCACTGTGCCCCATCTTAAAAACTAACAACAAATAAATCAAATGCTGCATGTCATGCTTCACTGGGAGCAGGAACTGATCTCCTCACAGGCCACTGCAGAGCACTGCTATGATACAGTATTGCTGAAGCAGTCAAACGGCACTTTCACCCCCCAGAGCAGCAGGGCTGATATCCCTGTTACCAGACACACCACTACAGCACATGACCCAGGATCATTTCCTCACCCCAGGTGCTAAGCTGAGATGCTCACCAACTTCAGTTCTTCCAGGCTATGCTACATAGCAAATTATACAAATTATACACACTCCCACCCACAGCTGCCTGCCAAGCCAAAGGCACTGCTGCTATATCAGGCAAGAAGAAAACCTCTTCACCCCCCCCCTGCTGTATTTGCAAACTCATCCAAAGGAAACAACTGCCCTGCAAAATTTATTGCTGCCTGTTCTGGGTGGACTCTCTGGAGGACAGTGCAGATGTATTCCAAGCAATGTTTCTGCAGGGAAGGAAAAGAAACCAAGAAACCACAGCTGTATAATTAAGGACTATAACTTAATAAAGGCAGGCACAGAAGGTAATCAAACTATGGCTGTTGTTTCAATCTTAAATCTGACATTTCTTAACGTTTGAGAATTTGACCTGAAATCCCAATAAAGTGCATGCAGTGGCAAGAGTCATTTTTGCTCTGTGGACAGGAGCAATCCTTCACACCACAAGAGCAGAGCGAGTAAGGCAGTGAGCTGCTGCAGAAGCCACAGTTGCCCTGCTCTACCTCTCCCAGTGCACCCCTCAGCATGCTTCCCCAGAAAATCCAACCACCAGCACCCTGAAGGCACCTGTGACAGAGAGACACTGCACAACCTGTCCAGCCTTAGCCGTTCTTCACCTGCACAACACCCACTGGCCAACTTTAAGTTAGTACCAGTATCTCTACATACACACACAGTTCTTAAAAAGCCATACTCTGACCACTTTGATGATTTGGCAGTTGTGATAAAAGTAAGCCTAAGAATCTCTCTTTCTGGAAGGAAATCAAATTACCAAAGTTTTACTTTCATCACCAGCTACTCACAGCTCCCCACACTCAGTTCCTAGCCTACAGCAGTACCACAGAGACAAAACACACCTTTTGGAGAGCTGAACTTCAAAGCTAAGTAGTTCCAGCATCAGAAGCTTCAGTATCTATGCTGTTTTTTCAGAGAACACAGCACCTGCCAAGGCTTTCTGTGGGGTATGGGGGGTTGTTCACTGTGCATTTCAGTATGAACACCAACCAGACCCACACAGACGCTTTATTATTTTTTTACTTTGAACCACTAGAGATGGACAAAGGCAAAATGTGCAGAATCATAGAATCACAGAATGGTAAAGTTGGAAGGGACCTCAAAGCTCGTCTAGTTCCAACCCCCTGCCATAGGCAGGGACACCTCCCACTAGAACAGGTCACTCAAGGCCTCATCCAACCTGGCCTTGAACACCTCCAGGGAGGGAGCAGTCACAATCTCCCTGGGCAACCTGTGCCAGTGTCTCACCACCCTCACTGCAAACAACTTCCTCCTAATGTCCAGAAGGTTTAAGAGAACGCCCAGCACAAATGCAGCACCCCGTGGTTTACACCCATCGTGCATACACTGTTTTTCCCATAGAACGGCTTCAAAATGCACACTGTGCAAAGATGCCCAGAGCTTCTCAGAGAATTTAGGCTGCAGTTGGGAGTGCAAAACTGTTACCTTAAAACAGAAAGCTAATATTGTATAATCTTTGTGATAAGAAAAACTATATACTTGTATAGCCCTGAAAAAGTACAGCAGGACCTCACACCTCAAACCCAGCAGACAAAAGCAACAGTGGAAACAAAGCCATGTAAATGTCTCCGTATTTTACTCAAATAACACTTCTTGCTCTTGATCCAGCCAAGAGATTACACTGATTAGAGTAGGGTGTAGGATGGAGAAGAAACCCTTCTCACTGCTTACAGATTTGGAGAAAAGGCTGAAGCACCGCTGGGTAGGAGGAAAATGGATGCTTCTGGGTTTTAACCCACTACCCCAGACAACACCTCTCAAAGTTTCGAATTCATCAGCAGAAGATAAGCTGAAAGCAGATCTGGTACATCGTGGACCTTATCTACTAAGTAAGTTAAGGCTGCAAGCAAGGGAGGGTGCTCCTGCTTTCCCAGACAGGCAGGCAGCACCTAATCCTAGCAACATGAATTCCTGCAAGGCAGCACCTTCCTCTCGGTTCATCATTCTCTTTTCATTGGTCAGCTAATCCTTTACCTAATTCACCTCGGAATCATCTTTAATTGTTAATAATGGAAAGAACCAGGACTCCTGTGCTGAGCTTACAGGGCTCTTCTATTCTTACCCTGGCTGAAATTCTGCCTAGCACCAGGTCACAGAAGGCAAAATCTGCTGTGTGCAGCTACAAACAACCACCAGAGTCGCAGCCTGACCAAAAGGCGACTGCCACAGAGAGGGGAGGGAAAGGCAGTAGCAAAGAGAAACGGGAAGGGGGAGAAAGACCGGAGTAAGTAACCAGTGAGGCAGGAACTTAGGAAGGAAAATACTTTTGGTCACCAGATACAAAAAGCCCTCGGTCCAAATGGTGATGGCTCAAAACCATCTTGTGGTGAAACGCAGTGAGAGGGTGAGCAGAGCAGCGTTGCAGGCTCCTCCCCAGCACTCCGGGAGACAACCTTGCACTGGCTGCAGAATCTCACTCCTCAGGAAGGAAACGGCCTGGCTCCAGGAGCTACCAGCACTAAATATCTTTGCTTGAAAGGACCCAGAAGTCTGATAACTCAATCTCTGACCCTGAATAAAGGGCCCCGTTCTCCCGGGCTGCATTTTTAGCAGTGTCACACAAAGGAAAGCTTGACTCTTCCATCTGAAAACGGAAAGGCAAACAGAAATGACCAGAGTCAGCTTCACAGGCAGAACGAAACAGAGAAGGCAACTGCTCTTCTCAAGGAACTAAAGGGCTTTTACTCAGAAGGGGGGAAAAAAAGTCACCTTAAGGGCTTTACTTTTTTATATTTGACTTGAGAGAGAAGCACAAAGTCCAGGCATCTCTATGAGGACACAGACTGGAGAAGTCTTTGTTAAAGATTATTTTGCCTGTACGTATCCTAAAATCAAGTTGTCAACTCTGAACACAGCCTCACAGTCTCATTTCTTTGCAGTGACCAACATACTAGGTTGCTTTTTGCAGAAACGTGAAAGGCAGGCCCCAAAGAGATTTCCCAAGGGCTGACCACAAGGAAAAGGTTCTCAGCAGGCTCCACCTCAGACACCTGAGTGGTCTCCCTCCAGTCACAGTTTATTCCTACCCAAGCATTCCTTCACTACTAGAGGTATGAGGGACAACCGGATGGTCCCTACATAAAACATTCTGATACGAAGGAGGAAAGCCAAACAATGCGTCTCAACAACCACTGTCAGTACCATCACTCACCACACAGCCCCCACCCAGGCCTTCAGCGGAACACTTACCAAAACATTTACTGCCAAGGTACAATTAGACCTTGACACAGTGAAGAGCTGCAGCACCGACTATGGGCTGTGCCCTCGATTTTCAGGTCATAGGAAGCCCCAAGTACTCACCAACTATCTAATTTACACAGAGCAAAAGCCTTCCGTTTCCTAAAAAAAAGTGTACTTGTTTCTTCACAAGACTGACTTTTGAATGACAATACCGCAGAAGATCTGCTAAAGCATCCCTGGCCTTGCCCAGCTTCACTGAATGGCAGTGGATGACTCTGGTGCTCAGGCAGCACCAGGAGCCCTACTCTGGAATGCAAGCAGGCTAGTGTCAAGCAAGGCTCTCATTCAGCAGCAGACAGCTGAGGTGGCTACTCCACAGAAACGTCTTAAACCAGACCCAGGGTGCAGCACACACAAAATGCCATCTGGGTAGCACTGCAACTTAACCCCTTTCAGCCAGGCCTGAACCTCCAAGGGTCAGCAGACCCCCAAGGTGCAGGACCACTTCGCACTCCCTACAAACCATCCCTTGCAAACATACACCACATAAAACTGTCCCACCAGAAGTCTTCCACAAGGCATCAGACAGTACAGCTTCCTTGCAGAGGAAGAACTCTCAGATAAAACCAGAACATAGTAACCTTGCTGTGGCTGGCAGAGCTTGCTCTGACGTGAAAGACCTGACCGTTAACTGAGAATCTCAGAAGTGGCACTGTTTCTGTTTCTTTAGATATGCAGCATCAGCAAACACAGCGAGAACAAAGCAGCACGATTCTTGCTGCAGACAGCTCCTCCAGCCAGTCCTCCCGCCCAAGCAGTTCTTCATCTGCTAAACACAACGACTGAAGGGGACAGCCAGGGGCTCCAATTTAGACTAAGAGCTCTAATCTGTCTTACGGGAGAAGCAAAGGACCTATGGAAAAATGTTCGTTTAACAGCAATTTATCTCCACTATAAATGGAAACAGACCAGAACTGACACAGCCCCACAATGACAGCTTGTGCTGAACAGTAACAGGATACTTGCATTAACAGAGTGGTGCTCTACCGAGGAAGCAAGAACAAGTGGTTGCACCAAACTGAACTGGTACAAACATTTATTTCTGCAAGATGCCCTTCAAATGTCTTGCTGAAGGCACCGCTGGGCCTCTACAGAGAGGAAGTTTTAAGGCCTGAGGAAACACCTGCGTACACTAGTGCCAAGTTAAGCTCCCTTCGTCAGACCTCTCTGCTCTGCTGCTTTGGGTTAAAGCGACTTTCCCACTGCCTGTCCGGGTAGCTGCAATGGGTGCAGACATAAAGTGAACCTGTTGGAAAACAAATCAACTCCACAGCTCTTCACCCTGTGTGAACCACAGTTACAGCTGCAGATATCTGCCTCCCTGTCCAACAAGGCACCACTGCCCACTCACAGGTGACTTCGACCCACACCCCAAGAGCAGAAAACCTACAGCAGTCTTTCCATTGCAGAAAAAAAGTAACTTAAAATGGAATCACTCTTCCTTTCCCTCATTCTGTGGATAAAACCTCAGGGTAGGGTTAGATCTTCTCAGAACCATGCCATGACTTCCAGGGAAGTGAAGCCAATCAGTCCTTCAAAGAGCCTTCACCACCGAAGCAGAATTAGGCTGACTTGCAACTCCACAGAAAACCAAAAACCACACTCAGAGGAGCAGAGCCTAAAGCATGCACCCATCGGCTTGTTCCGGTCAGCTATTAAAACCTATTCTCCTAGGCTGGTATGTGGTGTTTATATACAATTCACCCAGCTAATTATGGATCTCTGACCATGGGCCAGAGTAAACTGACCCCATAATGGAGACCACAGGCTTGGCTGAAAGCCTCTGAAGGCAGTGGTGCTAAACAGAATAGTTGTGCTTGGCAGGTCAAAGATCTGTCCTGGTGCCTCCAAACTAGTACTCAGAAGTCCTTTGAAAAGATTCTGGCTCCTACTTTGTTTCCCTGGAAAGGAGCGGTGTTAGGGAGAATCTTTGTGACGAATACTTCAGCAAGACTAAGGATCAAAAAGGTCTCTGCAAACAGGAAAAAACCCACCGAACTGGACAGATTAGCAACAGACTCCTACCCATCCACAAACTCGGACTGCAGCCTTTGCTATGAGGAGGAGTTAAATGTTGTTAAATAATAATAGAAGAAAACTCTAGAAACACTTTAAATCACAAAAGCCTCGAGTGTCAGAAGAATTCAAGGGCTGATAGCCTTCACCTAAACCAAGTTTTCCTAATACATGTATTAATGCCAGCTGGGAATCCCACAGCTAAGGGCCTTTAATGATTCATTTACTAATGGGGAGGCCAGGATTTGTACACACTGCAAAGGTAAACAAAGAGACCTGTCCAGCATCTCCCTTCCTCCTGAGCCTCAGCCAGCACAGCCAACCGAAAGCTGGGGACTGCTCTATCAGAAACGTGCCCTTAGTCTGGTAGATGGAGGAAAAGGGGACCGAGGAAAACCACCCAGACTCTCTCCTTTAGAAATGATGATCTGATGTCCTGAAGCTCAGACCCAGCTGACAATACAAACGCACCAGTTAGAAGGCTGAGCAAGAGCAGAGCCGAAATTGCTGCACCTCAGGAAAGACACACCTCACCCTTCCAGCCAGCTGGGCTTTAAGGTAGCACTATTGTCACCCAGTAAGAGTCAACTTTCATTTTCATTTTCTGGACCAAACAGGCCTGCTCCGCACAGCAACTTCTAAAAAGTGCTTCCTCATATTTCTGAAAGCTCTAAACACAAGCATCAAAAATGTTTACAGTAAAATAACGGCCAGATTTATGAAACTCTTAGATACAGTTACAGAGCCACCACTTCTAAGCATGAAAGGGAGCTCTGCTAGCTGGCTAGCTCACCATTTGTACTTCAGTTCAACCTGGACATTAAACTGAAAACATTCCTTTCCGATTTAATTTAAAAAAAAAAAACAAAACCAAAACAAAACCAACCCCACATTTAATCTGAAATGCCACTGAAATGTGTCTCTGTGGATGATTAAAAAGGAAAAAAAAATTAAACACGGGGGAAAAAAAAGGATTTTATAAAAACTAATTTCAGCATAGTTTTGTATAGTGGCTTAGATCCTGCAAGAGCCATTTCCCATACTGCCCTTTGCTTTTTCAAACGCCTGCGGTCCCCGACGGCAATGGAGATAAAGCACTGGTCATCCCGATGCCAACCCCAGTAACAGGAACAAGATCGGCTGTGCTCCTCAGAGGAGCGTTGGCACCTTTCCACTAAGCGACCACACGGCCACGAGAGCTCCAAATGTTGATTTCTCTGCTCGGCACTAACTGTATGCTACTGCTTTCCCTTTGGCATATGCCAGTAATTCCGTTCCCATCCCTTTGGCAAAGCCTCGTCTGTTGCTGTCAGGAGAGTGCCGGAGCAGGCAGGCCGAGACAGCAGGACGCCTCCCCTTCGCCGACCGACAACTCTCCAGCCCACCGACACATTCTGGCTTTCGGGTTCTTGGTTCCCCTTTTCCCCCTACCCTTCCAACTGCGCCCACAACAGTCGCTGCGTGAGCAAAGAAAACTCTCGGGCAGACGCTGGCTGTCGCCGCTGCTCGTCCCCTACCGCCTTCACAGCCGAGGTGTAACACCCTGGGTGGCTCTCCGCTGCTCTGCTCCCCCGGCCCCGGGGTGCCCATCGGAGCACAGGGAGGGGACTGGAAACCGGCGCACGGTGGGAAAGGGGGCGCAGGAGCCGTGTCCCCGGGCTGCGCGGAAGGCCCGAGGAGGCTCCCAATGCTCCGCCGAGCCCTGTAAGTTCAACTGCAAGAGTTCCAGGGCGCAGGGCCCCGCCGCCGACCCGATGCTGCTACCGGGAGCGAGACGCCGGCTGAGGGGCTGCTCACGGCGCCACGGCCCGCCCCCGTGGGCTGTGTGCGGCAACTCCTGCCCGCGACCCCCACCCGTTAAGCCAAGGCCAACCGAAACGCATCCGGCGGCTTCCCCGCTGCCTCGGGCGGGGGGAGGCCCGGGCCGCCCATACCCCCTCTGCTCCACCAAGGCTGCGGGCGGGACGGGCCCCTCGCCCCGCCCGGGGGGGGGCCATGGGGAGACAATGGCCACGATGACTTCACCCTCCAGCAATGCGAGGAGCAGCGGCGGGCACCGCCGACTTCCCCTCGGCCCCCGGGACTCCACCGTCGCAGCGGTAACCCACCGGGGGCCCTCTTCACCCCCGGCTCGGGCTCCCGCCCAGAGGCGGCTCCGGCTCTAAGGCTCCGCTCCACCCCTTACCTTCCGCCACGCTCAGGGCGGCGGCGGCGGCGGCTGCCGGTCGCCAGCGGAGGCCCGAGGCGGAGGACGCCC
>VWZE01013305.1:110426-181093 GCA_013396675.1 Eubucco bourcierii
TGAGGACAGGCTGAGAGAGTTGGGGCTTTGCAGCCTGGAGAGGAGAAGGCTTCCAGGAGACCTTAGAGTAGCCTTCCAGTATCTGAAGGGGGCTACAGGAAGGCTGGGGAGGGACTATTGACAAGGTCTTGCGATGACAGGACAAGGGGAATGGGTTTGAACTGGCAGAGGGGAGATTTAGACTGGATGTTAGGAGGAAAGTTGTTTGCAGTGAGGGTGGTGAGACACTGGCACAGGTTGCCCAGGGAGGTTGTGGCTGCTCCCTCCCTGGAGGGGTTCAAGGCCAGGTTGAAGGAGGCCTTGAGTGACCTGTGCTAGTGGGAGGTGTCCCTGCCTATGGCAGGGGGTTGGAACTAGATGATCTTTGAGGTCCCTTCCAACCTTACCATTCTATGATTCTATGATTTCCTCAGAAGACAGCACTGATGTGATGATGAAACCCAAGGATATCCAAGAAGAGAGGAACCATGATGACAAGCCTAGAACAACGAAGCAGTGCCAAAGAGAGCTCTCTGACACAGGTGCAGCTTCACTGATGCAGGTTATGAGGTGACAAGAGAAACAATGTGCAGGCTGAGAACTTCACAGATTAGGTCTTCCACAGCCATTTCACACATCTCAGATAGCTTGGTCTTACAGCATCTGGTACATAATCAGTTTCTGTAGTACTCAATAAAGAAAAATGAGGGGAGAAAATTCAATATGTCTAGAACTACAGCCCCCAGAGCATGCCTACTGCAGGGAAGGACACAAATTCAAATCAGTGAAACCTGCTTACATCAATTCAATGTGACCAGCTGGTTGAAGGAGGTGATTCTGCCCCTCTGCTCCACTCTGGTGAGACCTCAGCTCTAGAGTCATCAGCACGAGAGATGTGAATCTGTTGGAAAGGGTTGAAAGATGATCAGAGACCTCAAAGCCCTCTCCTGTGAGGCAAGGCTGGGAGGGTTGGAGTTGTTCAGCCTGAAGAAGAGAAGGCTCCAGGGAGACTCTATCAAAGCCTTTCAGTACACAATGGGGGCCTATGAGAAAGACGGGAATGGTCTTTTTAACAGGTCCTGCTGTGGCTGGCCAAGGGGCAATGGTTTTAAACTGAAAGAGGGGAGATTTAGCCTACATATAAGGAAGATGTTTTTTTGTTATGAGAGTGCTGAAACACTGGAACATTGTCCATACAGGTGGCACATGTCCCATCCCTGAACAGTCAAGATCAGGCTGGAGAGGGCTCTGAGCAGCCTGATCTGGGTAAAGGTGTCCCTGCTCACTGCAGGGGGGTTGAGCTTGGTGACCTTTAAAAGTCCCACCCAACCCAGAACAGTCTCTGACTTTACAATTCAGTTTAATAGGTTTATTTCTAGCCCCAAAGAGAGAACAGAAATACCCTGGCTGCCTGGATCCTAAACACATATCAGATGTCACTCAGGTTGCAAAGCTCTGAAAATCTGCAGAGCTAAGGTCTATGACCTTAGCATTTCTTGAACATCTAAAACTCCACTCCTGGGTGTAATAGTTAAGTTCTGGAGACTGTTCTGGAAATCAGGAGCTGCAAGCTGCAGGTGTGCTACCTGTGCATTCAGAGGTCAGTGGCATCACTGCTGTATCCTTAGCTAGCTGCAACTTGTTAGAGGCTCAAATCCAGTAAGCATCAGACTGCGAAAAGCAGCAGACTGTCACTGCTGTTGCACAACACTGTTTCCATTCTAGTACCCTGAGCTTTCCTCATCAAGGAGCCTGACAATGGGGTTTTTCTGGGTTGGGAGGCTCTGTGCTCAGTCTCTGCCTAAAGGTGAAGCTGTTTCTGGGAATCTTGAGCAAGAGGATTTTTGCCATTTCAAATGTGAGAACAGTGGGGTAGGAGCAAACACTGCATAAAGGTAAAAGTGCTGGAGGGCTTTCTAAAGAACTTTTGCACCAGCATCTCCAGATGTCAAAAGATTAAATGGTGGCAATAGCCCTGATGGGGAAAGGCCTCTGATTTGTTCTAAATTTGGTCCAGAGAGTGGTGGTGAATAGTGCCAGTTGGCAGCTGTCAGCTGGTGGTGTGCCCCAGTGCTGGGCCCAGTCCTTTTCAATACCTTCACTGATGATCTGGATGAGGGGATTGAGTCTAGCATGAGAAAGTTTGCAGATGACACCAAGTTGGCAACAAGTGTTGACCTGTTAGAGGGCAGGAGGGCTCTGCAGAGGGACCTGGGCAGGCTGCACAGATGGGCACAGTCCAATGCCAGGAGTTTTAACAAGGCCAAGTGCCGGGTTCTGCACTTTGTCCACAGCAACCCCAAGCAGTGTACAGGCTGGGGACAGAGGCGCTGGAGAGCAGCCAGGCAGAAAGGGACCTGGGGGTGCTGGTAGAGAGTAGCTGAAGATGAGCCAGCAGTGTGCCCAGGTGGGCAGCAGAGCCCATGGCATCCTGGCCTGGATCAGGAGCAGTGTGGGCAGCAGGAGCAGGGAGGTTCTTCTGCCCCTGTGCNATTGGCATTGGAATGGGCTGCTCAGGGGAAGTGGTGGAGTTGCTGTCCCTGGAGGTGTTTCAGAGGAGGCTGCCATGGGTTAGTTAATGAGAAGAGTTAGGTGATAGGGATCATCGAGTCTAACCTGGAGGTCTTTTCCAAGCTGGTTAATTCTGTGATTCTGTGATCCTATATCAGTCAGAGGGTCCTTCAGGCAGTATGTCTGGTCCATTTCTGGCCAGAGTCAGAGAACATTTAGACTTGCCCTGCCCCAAGGCCCTATTACCTGCTCAGATTTTGCTGTCCTTTGAGTCTCCAACACTGCCTTCCTATTTTCATGGCAAGACACTGCACCCCAGCATCCCTGTCTGCTAGCTGGCCAGTGGCTGCCAGCTCCTGGGGCTGCTCAGCTGCAGGGTGTCCACTGATGGGGTCCCTGGACAAGGACAGTTTGTGCTGTGGGTGCCCTTGGGGCCCCATCACATCCTCATGGAGTCATAGAATCATAGCTTGGTTTAGGTTGGAAGGGACCCCAAAGCTCAGTCAGTCCCAACCCCCTGTGCCATAGGCAGGGACACCTCCCACTAGAACAGGCAGCTCAAGGACTCATCCAGCCTGGTCCTGAACACCTCCAGGGAGGTTGTGGAGCACAGAAGCACCAAATCTGATCAAAGATTGGAGATCACCTTCTGTGATTCTGAGCTCCTCAACCTCCCTGGGCAACCTGTGCCAGTGTCTCACCACTCTCACTGTAAAGAACTTTTTCCTAACACCCAGTTTCAATCTGCCCTCTGCCAGTTCAAACCGATTCCACCTGGTCCTGTCATTACAAGACCTTGTCAGTAGTCCCTCCCCAGCCCTCCTGGAGCCCCCTCCAGACATTGAAGTCCACATGGCTGTGACTGTGGCTGGCTTCAAGAGGGACTGCCAGAGGAGAGCCCTGGCAGGAGCATCACTGTGTGCAGCCATGGTGCTGGTGGAACAGCTCAGAGGTGTGGGCTGGTGCGGAGCCGTTGCCCTTGGCCCCTGCTTACAGGGTACCTGGTTTGTGACACAAAGGCTGAGGCAGTGAGAGCCAAGAGCCAAGCAGCAACAGGATGCAGAGAGCTTGGCAGAGCTGTACCACCCTCCCCTGGCCTCAGCAGGGCAGAGGTCACCTGCTCTGCATGGGCAGCCACCAGCATAGCTCTGCCAGGATGTCTGGCAATTCCTGCTGGCAGCCCCAGCCTCTGCTGGGCAGGGGAGGTGAGGCAGCCTGGTTCTCCCCAGCATCACCAGATGAACTCTGCATGGCAGGGACAGCCATTCTCCTCTGCACTTTGCTGCCAGAGGGGCAGTTTTGCCACGAGTGCTGCGCTTGTGACCATGCCTCCCTCCTCCCAGGCTCTCTCCCACCTCTGCTGTTTACTGTCATCACTCACCAAGGAGCAGGTGTGGCCTTCACCTCTCCTCTGTGGTCCCTCCCTCCTCAGGCTGGCCAGCAGCAGGCCCTTCAGAGCACCTCCAGAGTGATATGGGAGCCTCTCACCTCCTTGCACGAAGCTGACTTCAGACACCAGTTGCTCACAGCAATTTCTTATGGTCAGGAGCATCCAACTCCAATCACCTCTGCAACAGCTCCCTTAGACTTCAAGTTGCCTTTGGAGCAAGGCAGTGCACAGAGAGAGGGCAGTGCCTGCCCAGGCACAGCACCACAGGTAAAGCTCTAACAAGCTGCTCATCAGTCCTGCTGAATGGTAAGCAGCATGCCAGGACCTGCCCAGTTTGGCCATGAAGCAATAGGACTGGAAGAGAACTGCTGGTCTCAAATGTCCCCATAACATACATGCAAGGCAAGTACCCAAAGCAGCCCGAGGTTGCCAGTCCAGCCACCACTCAGACCAGGCTGCAGAGAAGCAGTAATAGCAAGGAAACCATTGGTGCAGTGCCCCAGGCCTCTGATGGAGGTTAGTCTGTCTAGCAAACTTCCTCACCCTGCAGCCCAAGCTAGTGCTCACAGACATGTGCATTGGCTAGGGCTGAGCTCCAGCTCCTGACACCTCTCCCAGATACCTGCATCGGTAGCTTTGGGGATTAGCTCCAAGTAATGATGCCAGGATGCAATCTGCAAAGGAGATCCATACAGGAGGTCACAGTGCTGGGCCTAAGGTTACATCACAGATGTCTTCAGGAGCCATGCTGCAGTGGGGACCTGAAGGACACAACGGCACAGCAACAACAACAGAGCTGTCTGCAGCAGTACTACCATGGGCTGCAGCTCCAGCCCTGATGGGAATCATTTCTCCTTCAGACCCACACCGTGGAGAGCCCTGTCCAGCTCCATCCCTTTCTGGTGCTGAGCCCCACAGAAGCAGAGCACACCCTGGGCACTCTGTGCCCGAGGGACTGTACCTGCATGGGTGGCAGGTTGAGGGAAAGGCTGCAAAGTGCTTTCTGCTCCCTGCAGTCCCAGATGCCCCCAGGAGCTGGCCCTGCCCCTGCCTTTCATCCCTGTCATGCTGCAGGTGGTGACCCGGCTCTCACAGCTGCTCACTTCTACAACCAGTTGCCTTGAGTTAGCCTCTCACGTTTTTCCTGCTAGAATCTGCCTGCTGTCCCAAAACAATCAAGGCAGAATTCAGGGGGTCTGGCTCCTCTCAGGACTGTGCTGCCTCAAACTCTGCAGAAGGTGCTCTCTGCGTTGGTCTTGTTCTCTTCCCCCTCCCCCTTTCCTCGGCTTGCCTTCGCAGGGTTCCTTTCCCCGTGGTTGCTTTCTATTTTTGCATGAGCTCAGCTCAACACATGACACCTAAGACTTCCCTCATTCTACCCCCACCCCCTCCTCTCACTCCCAGCCAAGATACACGGACAGAGATTTCCTCTCACCCAGGGATAATGAGTCACGAAGTCTGGATGATTAGAAGGCAGGGTTAGGGTTTCACCTGCCTTTTGGGAGATCATTCTCTCTTCGGATACCAGTCCTAATCCTGCACTCACTGCAGACGCAGTCTGCCACAGGGCCTGCACAAGCGAGTCCTCTGGAGACTGCAGTGCTGCTCCTGCCTTTCTGGGAGGTATTTCTGCCTCAGTTACCCCTGAAGGATTAGGGCTGCCACCTGGCACTGAAACTTGTTCAGCCTTTCCTTTTGTTTAGAGTTTCAGTACAGCCGAACTGCTGAGGTAGTCCTGGCTCCTATGGGCAGCAGCAGCAGCGGGGCAGCCATGCTGCTTAGCCAGCAGGCTCCCTGGCATTGTTGTGGGGGTTAGCTGTTATGCAGGCTCTGCAGATGCATTTAGGCTGGCTCCACACGAGATCAGCTGCCGTGCGGCCACAGAGCACAGCAGCTCAGCAGCCTTGCAGGCGGAGCAGTGCTCCGTGCTGTGGCAGCGTTAATGCTGACAGTAACCGAGCCGGGAAGCTGTGCACCTCAGCTCCTTGCCTGGCACTGCGGCCCCACTGGTTTGCCCTTCGCCTCGGCAAGGAATGCTGAGCTACAGCATGTGAGACCCGGGGCAAAATTATTCCCTGGAAAACAAACTGGCAGCTGAGGTCCCTGCTTATGACGAGGTCTTTCTGCAACGCCACAAGTGTGTGTTTTAAGCTTTAAGTCAGCCCCGGTCACCACCTATGTGGCTGTGGGGTCTGGGCACTGCAGTATAGGATGGGCTGTTGGCAGTGACTGGGAGCCCTTCCTGCAGCCAAACGCTGGATGGTCTGTGATGGAGAAGAGCTTCACACTACTGCATTGCTGAAGACGGCAATGAGCAAATGAAGCAATCCACTAACCACAGGGAATCATTAGCACCTCCACACATGCACCCAATGCCTTCCTAGCAGAGCAGCGCCTCTGAGCCCTCTGACAGTGCCCGCTGCTAGGGATGGGGCTCAGAGGAGCAATAAATGAGGCACAAGGACAGATACTCCGATGCCACCCATGTGAATCCCTTCAGAGCACTCAGTTGCAGCCTGCCCACAGAGACCTCACCACACTCCTGCTTCTGACTCCCCACCTGCCCCGTGGCAGCTGGAGTGCTTGGTTACAGGACAAAACAACGGTGCTGCCTAAGAGCAAGGCACAGTGACAAGAAACTTGGGGTTATGAAATCTTTGGACCATCTCCTGTTTGCTTTCTGTCCTGTTTGGTTTTCCCATGCGCAGGATTTTCCATTTTCTGGGGCTGAATCTTTCACTTGCAGCTTTCCCTTACTCTGTCGCCTGCTTTCCAGCATGCAATTTCTTTCCGTGTGCTTAGGATCCAGTGTCAGCATCAGCATTTGCCCTGGCTCCAACTGACAGCAGTGCAGCACCTCCCTGCCCCAGCACTGAGTGTAAGGAAGTGTCACAGGGATGCAGCAGAAAGTCTGCAGCTCACAGACTAAGCTCCTGCCATCTGGTAGTAGGAAAGCATAGAGTCTGATTTTTTAGTGACTTTTTTTTTACTTCCCATGGTAAGACAAAGCACTTTAGAGCCCTAGCACCTCCCCCACTGTTGTGAGGGCTGGAGACAGTTTCTGTTCTGACAGTGGTGCAAACATTTGATCACATAGCCAGGGCCTCATGTCCACAGTCTGTGAAGAATCTGTGTGAATCAGCCTCTGTCTTTCTTCTCTCAGTGCAGAAGAAGCACAGAGTGCCATCATGCTTACCACTTGAACAGTTCAGGTCAGGTAAAATTAGTCCTGCCCAATATCAGAACAGATATCAAATGTTCTTTCTCCTCCCTCCACTGCATTACTAAAAACCTAGAGAATGGTCCCTGCAAAATTATGTGCACAATAAATGCTAAACACTGCAAGCAGGCTGTGAGGTTAGTCTGCACAGTTCATTTGCAAATAAACTCTTACCCCATTTCTAGGGCACTTAAACCAATTTTCCTGCAGCTGGAGGATTCTGTCAGCCACATGACAACAGGTAGTTGGAGGGAAGCTGTGAGGACCCTTCACAAGGCCTCATGAGCCAGCAGTGTGCCCAGGTAGCAAAGAAAGCCAAAGGCATCCTGGCTTGTATTAGACATGTAGAGTGTATTGGAACTGATGTGGCCAGCAGGAGCAGGGAGGGGATTGTGCCCTTGGACTGGGCTCTGGTGAGCCCACAGCTCTAGTGTTGTGTTCAGTGTTGGGCACTGCAATACAGGAGAACTGTGGAGGTGCTGGAGTGGGTCCAGAGGAGGACAAGGAAGCTGGGGAAGGGCACGGAGAGTAAATTTTATGAAGAGCAATTGAGGGAGCTGGGGATGGTTAGTGTGAGGAAGAGGAGGCTGAAAGCAGACCTCATTGCTGTGTACAGCTACCTGAAAAGATGTTGTGGAGAGGCTGCTGCTGGCTCTGCTCACAGGCAGAGACAGAACAAGACAGAATGGCCTCAAGCTGCCACTGGGTAGGTTTAGACTGGATATTAGGAAACATTTTTCCCAGCAAGAGTGGTCAGGGACTGGAATGGGCTGCCAGGGAGGTGTTCAGTCACCAGCCCTGAGTGTGTTTAGAAGTGGTTTGGATGTGGTGCTTGGGGCTATGGTTTAAGNGCAGACCTCATTGCTGTGTACAGCTACCTGAAAAGATGTTGTGGAGAGGCTGCTGCTGGCTCTGCTCACAGGCAGAGACAGAACAAGACAGAATGGCCTCAAGCTGCCACTGGGTAGGTTTAGACTGGATATTAGGAAACATTTTTCCCAGCAAGAGTGGTCAGGGACTGGAATGGGCTGCCAGGGAGGTGTTCAGTCACCAGCCCTGAGTGTGTTTAGAAGTGGTTTGGATGTGGTGCTTGGGGCTATGGTTTAAGGGTGAACTCTGCAGAGTAGGGATATGGGTTGGACTTGGTGATCCTGAGGGCTTTCCCAATAGGAATGTTTCTGTGACTCTACTGTGCAAAGGTGTGAGCCAGCCAGTTGGTAGTTTCATTTATCACTCTTGCTCTAGTGTCTGTGAAGTGCCCTAGATGTGCAAGGGACACTACACCCAAGTAAGGCATGCAGAGTGCCCCATGTGGGATTAAAGCATGCCAGGACCAATGGAGGGCTAGAATGAGCAGGGGAAAAGTGCAAGCTCCCAGGTCTTTGCACCATACTGAACTGTCATTTCCACCCTTTTCAGAGCCTCTTTTCCCTGAAGGATCCAGGGAGAACTATAAAGCTTACTGAGGGGGGGCAGGGCTCCCCAAAAGACCCTTTGTGTCTCCCGCTTGGAAAGAAGGGAGGGGACTGGCATGTGTGGGATGCAGCTGGCATGGGTACCCAGACCCAGCAGCTCTCAGACGTTGGCTCTGCCCGTGTCGCTGTTGGGGGGCTCCAGGCCAGCCTTGGAGAGGAGTGCAAGGGCTGTGCAGCAGTGAATCAACTGCCAACAAGGGGCTTCTGTGGTTGCCTTTGGCTATAACTGAGTCTCCCAGGGAGTGAATGATACAAACCTGGGAGACAGAGTGCTGCCCCGGAGCATCTGCCCTGGAGCATCTGCTCTTCAGCCTCACTGCATTTCTGAGTCCCAACCCATGCTCCCAGCACATATTGCAAAAAACAAGAGTCACCCTCAACACTGATAGGCTTGGAAGAGCCCAGAGAGGAGGGAGTTAACAGCCTGATCTTGCCATGCACATGGTGGCCTGCTTCCTTTTGGTCTTACTGTTAAGAGAAGTGCAGGATGCATAAATAGAAACACTGAATATAGACTGTGGAAGGTTATTTTAGCACAGATGAAGACACGATGCCAGCAAACCTGTCATTTGAATGTATATTCTTCTGCAAGCTCTGGTGTTCTGTTTCACACACAGGCACATGCAGCCAGAGCAAGCAGCCTTGGCTCTGGCCACCTCTGTAGTCTTCTGAGGAAGACAACAAAATGCTGCACGCTGTTGAGAAAGCAGTTTAAATTAAGCAACAATGCCTGGAGAAAACAGCTTGTGACCTGTAGCAGAAAGGGGATCGAGGGCAAGGGGAACTGCACTCAAGTGCCCTGGTTTGGAGAAAACAGAAAAGTTCTAAGCCACAAATGGAGTTGAGCTTCAACTAACTGAGCAATTCAACTTGTTGAGTAGTTTAACTGCAAGAAGAATAACCCACGGTACCCAAGGCTTCCTGAAGCTGACATGGACACTAGCAGGGCACACATGGATACTGCACCAGCTGCCAGAGGAACACCCACAATAATCCATGTGTGAAATGAAGTAACAGGGCCACAGGAAAACCATCTGTAATGTTTTAGCAGGAGTCAGGCAAAGCGTTGGGCATCCCAGCTGCCTCCTGCTCCTGCTGCTAAGGAAAAGAACCCAGGTGTACCTTTTGGGCATTTTCCATTCCAAGGTTCCTTCATCCCTATTGCCCAAGGAGCTCTTCGCATTAGAATGTGTCGATGGGCACACTATTTTATTAATAAATAAACCTCATCATTTGGTATATATCTGACCCTAGTGCCATTGTCTAGAACCAGGTAAATTACACCAGTTCAGAAACAGCTGTCTCAAAAGAAGCCTTTCCCTTCCCTTCCTTTCCCTTCCCTCACACAGAGAGGCAGGCTTGGAGGGGAGTGCAGGTGGGGAAATGTGGGGAGCTCTTCCCACCGAGCTGGCCAGAGTTTAGCAGCCCATGGCCCTGCCGAGCACACCCCACTTTCTGCAGCTCAGTCACCTCCCCAGCTCTTTTGTCTCTTTCAGCTTAACGAGATTATTTTCCCTTGGTGTTTGGCAGGTTCTTCCTGTCCCTCCTCGCTTTCCAAATGAGCATTCATGCTTACTGACATCTTATCCAAATGGCCAAGACTTAAGCACAGCTCTGGAAATCTTGTGTGCTGCGAGCTTTCCTTGGCCTGTTTGTGCCTGCCTCTAGATGATGAACAGGCAATGTCAGACATCCACAGCTGAACCCACCCAGCACTGCTGAGCGTCCATTAGCACAGCTAAAGACAAGGTCTGGGTGTCAGTGCACAAAGCAGCAGCCAGACCAAGTCTTTTCAAGCTGCCCAAAAACGTCCACCTGTGGTCTGTGGAGAGCTGCCTGGTCGTCCCCGTGGGCCTGTCTGATCACATGCTGCTGGCTCCTCAGCCTTTCCAGCTGCTAGCTGCTAATAAAAGCAGGGGGAAACCATATTCCACAGAAACCATGAATCCAGCTGCCCCAGGAGTGTCGTCTGAGCGCGGGCTGGGGAAAAAATGATCCCACAGCCCTGAGAGCAGGGGAAACAGGACTTGCTGATCTGCCATCTACCACCTGGAAAAGCTGGGCATGGGAGTGGCCTTCCAGATCCTAGCTTGATTAACCTCTCCAGGGACATTCTTTACCCTGGTTTTCCTCCCTGCAGTTGCCATACCCTGTTATTGAGTGCTTTTCCCTGGAGGTGCTAGATCCCTGGGAACCACATGCAGGATGAGACCCTGAGCTCCAGAGGCAGGGCCATTTCTCTGCCAGAGCAGAGCTTTTTAAGTCTTAATTATTTTCTCCAACCTAGTTCAACATTTTCTCATCTAATGAAGCATTCAAAGAAAACTGCAGGCTGTGTGAATAAGCCAGCCAGATGGAAATTTTCTCTGCGTAAAGGTCAGGTTTGGCCTCTGAAGATCAGCCTGCGTAGTAATGAGCATTTGGTGCCCTTGCAAAGGGGCACTGTATGGAAATGTCACAAGAATACCTGTATCTTTAGTAAGGGCACGGGGGCTGCCTCGGCTGCTGCAAGCCACATGGCTCAGGCAGTCTACAGGGCAGCTGTTACAGATGACTCCAACACAACAACTCCCTGACAACCAAAGGCAGGCATGGAAAGCAGCAGATCTCCAGATAAGACAAGAGATCAGCTGGAGCCGTGCTCATGCTTGTCACCACTTCTTTTCAGAGAAAGACATGGGTCAGACCCTGCTCTGACACCCGCGGAACTGCACTGCAGGCTGGAGGGCTGAGTGGCTCAGCCCTTACCTGCGGCCCATCACGGGGCTGCCCTGGGCTCAACCTCCTGGCACCCCATTCAGGTCCGGGCACCGAAGGTAGGGAGAACTGCTCAGCCAGTGCCCCACGCCAAGTTCAAGGTCCTCTCTGCAACTTGCCTGCAGCTCGTCCCCTTCTCCCCATAGCGAATCCTCACCCTGGCGTGTTCTTAGGGCTTCAAGAGTTTTCTTTCAGGTGAACAAAACAGAGAAGAGAGACTGCAGTACCTTCCACCGGTGAGCAGACAGCTTTCATTCCCAGAACACACACGGCGTGGAGAAACGACTCCCCGGACAGAGGCTTGCGGAGACCTCAGGCGATGTTCACACTCAGCACGGTTCCCACCGCTGCCCTGGCACCTGCTGGCGGCACCCCGGGCGGCGCGGAGCGGACCCGGGGCGGCTCTCACCGCGGAATGCCAGCGAGGTCAACTGCACGGACAAAGCCTGTCTCGGAGCCGTGTCCGGCCTCGGCCCGCTCTCAGGCAGCTCCACAGCACGGCCGTCCGCAGGCACAAGCCCCACCTGTGGCTGGTTCCGAGCAGCCGCCGCAGGTGACCCGCAGCGGGAGCAGGCCCCGAGGCACCGCGCTGCGGCCGCAGCTGCGCAGGGGAGAGGAGACCTGCGGGAACGGCAGCGAACGCAGCGAGCCGGATGGCCTGGCAGGGTGCCGGAGGCGGATAGGATGAACCCGGCCGAGGCTGCGGGGGCACCTTGCCGTCCCATTGCCATGCCACTGCCGTTCCGCTTCAGGCCCGGCTGTGTGCTTGCAGGCGTAGCGCCAGCTCCGCTCACTGCCTGGCTGCTCGTTTGTTACTGGAGCCCACCGCAGACTGCGGCCGGGATTTACCTGAACGCTCAGCGGTCACTTGTGACATCTTTTAATTCCACAATCATAGGAATTGGAGGCTGTAAGGTCTTGACAACGAGAGAGCCCTTCAGAAACTCGCAGACACACAGAGCAATGTTCTCGGGAGGTTACAGACGACTCTCCAGGTACAGTCAAGTGTAATCAATGTACAACACTGGTGCACAAAAAAGGGAGGCAGACAAAACCTATTTGCTTTTAAAGGCCTGTTGGCAACTAACATAAGATCAAAATGCAGGTTTTGAAACCCAGTACATTTTATCAAGCAAAATCTAAGGAGACTGATTTTTCAAAAACCTAGCACAATTATAGTGATTGGGAGAGCAATTTGGGTAATTAGATGTGGAAATGACCATCATTAGCCAGGAACCAGAAAAACCCCTGCAAATGTTCCCATACAGGAGGTTTTCTTTACCCCTCTGAGAGATGTTCAGTGCTCAGAACAAGTTCCTTTATTTAACCAGAGCAAAGGAGTGGTTAGATCAAAGGAAGGGGCTCCAGTATGTTTATAAATGTCTTACAACTCAGGCAGACAAAAGCCCCAGACCTGGGGACAGGTTCTGAATAGTCACACAGCACCGGTGGGGTCTGGGGGGAAGGCTGCCCAGTGACACATAGAGTGGCATTTCAGTGTGCAAGTGTGGAGGGGAAGGAACTGTGCAGTTTGTATGGAAGTTCTGCCGGGCATCATGTCAAAAAGTTAATTTCGGTGTGGTAGAAGAACAAAGAACAATTTTAGGAAGGGTTTGATATTTTATTCATATTTAGATTAGGTCCAGAGAGATGATGGGAATGTTAATTGGTCTCTCTGAAGAGACAGATTCTCACCAAGAAGAAAAATCATCTCGAGTGATTTGTTTGGGGTTTTTTGTTTTTCGGGTTTTTTTTCTTTCTTTCTTTTTTCTCTTTTACTCTCCTTCAGCCAGAAAGAAGCTGAAGAAAGACAGGGCACACAGGAACTGGGACAGCAGGGTCAGTAATCAAAGCAGCTTCGGTCTTTCTGGATAGAAATGGGTTGGGCAGGACCTTTCCTAGCAGTTCATGGGCTGTTACTGTTGGTGTTATCATTAGAGATCTCTAAAGAGAGAGGAAAGCAGCTGATGGAAACGACGACTTTAGGGATGAAATGGTGGAAACTTTTCCTGGTAAAAAGCCACAATGGGAGGCTGCAAGAACCTCCTCTGTTTAAACTGGCAGTCCTGCTGATAAAGGCCTCCCAGCAGGACACTCAGAACAACAGCCCAAGGCAACCAGCACTGTAAACCTGCCAGCAGAGTTGTTTTGGCCCAAACTCACCCCCTCCTCCACCAACACCGAGAACTTCCTCTGTGAAACTCATCCCACCCAGCAGGACAGAGTTTGTAGAATAAATACTGCAGAGTGGATTAGCTATAAAGCTCCAGCTGAGAGGTAGAAAAGCCGGGGGGTGGGTGTGCGGGCTGGCTGTGCTGGAGCCCTTCTCTCCGGGCAGGCTATCTCCCAGACTAAGAGCAATTTTCCAGTGGTCACTGTTATTTCAGTTGGCTGCAGCACTCCTGTTTCCTCATGCTGTTCCATCTCTGCTAACGTTTTATAGCTACCTTTGGACTGTTTTTTTCCACTGAGCTCTCCTGCTTTAGTGTTGCTGCTAAGCAGGAGCAGGAGCCTGCTAGGTGTTTTGCAGGGCTGTTGATTTTGCGAGGACCTGATGCCCCATTCTGTCCCACCATCATGACATTCATCAAGGCCAAGTGTAAGGTCCTGCACCTGGGTAGGCACAATCCCAAGCACAGCTCCAGGCTGGGTGGGGAATGGCTGAGAGCAGCCCTGAGGAACAGGCCCTGGGGGTCTGGGGTGATGAAAAGCTCAACATGAGGCTGCAGTGCGAGTGCAGCCCAGACAGCAACTGTGTGCTGGGCTGCAGCAAGAGCAGTGTGGGCAGCAGGGCAAGGGAGGGGATTGTGCCCCTTTGCTCTGCTTTCCTCAGACCCCAGCTGCAGTCCTGTGTGCAGTTCTGGAGCCCCCAGCACAGGAAGGACATGGAAGTGTTGGAGGGGGTCCAGAGGAGGCCATGAAGATGCTCAGAGAGCTGCAGCAGCTCTGCTGTGAGGACAGGCTGAGAGAGTTGGGGCTTTGCAGTCTGGGGAGGAGAAGGCTTCCAGGAGACCTTGAAGTGGCCTTTCAGTGTCTGAAGGGGGCTACAGGGGGGGCCGCAGAGGGACTATTGACAAGGTCTTGTAATGACAGGAGGAGTGGGTTTGAACTGGCAGAGGGCAGATTGAAACTCGATGTTAGGAAAAAGTTGTTTGCAGTGAGGGTGGTGAGACACTGGCACAAGTTGCCCAGGGAGGTTGTGAAGCACAGAATCACAGAAGGTGATCTTTGATCTTCAATCACATTGCGTGATTCTGTGCTCCACAACCTCCCTGGAGATGTTTGAGGCCAGGTTGGACAAGGCCTTGAGTGACCTGTACTAGTGGGAAGTGTCCCTGCCTGTGGCACAGGGGGGTTGGAACTGGATGAGCTTTGAGATCCTTCCAGCCTAAACCATTTTATGAAGGTCTGGCTGAACCTACCTCTGGTAGTCAGAGGAAGAAGAGCAGCTATGATATAACCTAACATAAAGTGAATTTGGGCTAAATTTGCTTCTGGCTTCTGCTGCCAGAAGAACAAGATGTGAGAGTTGTCTGTGTAGACACCACTGAAACACAAGCAAGCCAGAGTGTAACCTTCGGGTTTAAGTGAGAAACGTTCACTCCAGCGGAAATGCTCAGTTTGCTGCTAGGGAAATGCTTAGTTCGAGGCTTCAGGGAGTGAGTGGATCAGAGCTTCATCTGGTGCAGCCCTGCGTGACTCCATCCAAGAGTCCTTATGGTGCACACCAACAAAAGCGCTGGTTCCAGGGCTCTGATGACTTTGGACCTACATTACCCATCCTTGCTCTGCAAATGAAGTGAGTCGGCTGCCAAAGTAAACACCCACCCAGCTCCATCAAAGACCTGGGAAGCAGCAGTGCCTGCCTGCGATGCCTCCCGTGTAGCTCAGTTTCGGGTGTAGGTGTTGACACACCATCTTTTGTGGGCTGCTTGGGACACATCAGACCTGTATCATCTCCTCTCCTGTTAAAGGGCCCCTGAGCCTGGTCCAGCTGTTTGAACCCCAGCCCCAGCAGAGTCTTTTGTGAGCTTTTTCTTCACTTGCTGTGGCAAACTTTCATAACCTAGAGAAGTTCTGCAGCAGTTAGCTTCGGCAGTGTAAAATTAATTACTTTTGCATGTTCCTGTGCCGTAGGCGCTGGGTGTAGCCTGTGCGCTGCAATATCAGATGAAACCCAGCAGATTATTAGCTTAATCAATGATTCATTGCAATGCTAATGCCAGAGAAAGGACAGAGAGCAGCCCTTAGCCAGCTCCTCTCCCAAACGCTGCTGCAGCGCTCAGGCTGGAACGGCCTGTACCGAGGAACACAGCGGCAGAGATCTCCTGAGTGCCTGTGTTTGGAATGGGCTAGATCAGAAACGGGGAAAAAACTCAGACTGTCAGCGCAGACTAAAGGTGCTTCAGAGGGCACTCGGGCAGCCAGGACTGATGCCAAGTTCAAGTACAGAGCACCGGTGGCACCGACATGCTCCTGTGGGTGCGTGATGGCTGCAGCAACTGCATGCAGCCGTGGGGTGAAGCTGACCGAAGAGAGGAGCCAGGCAAGCAGCCTGCGAGCCTCCTGGCAGCCATCCCCGACCCGCATGCCCTGCAGGTGCTGGCAGGAGCTGCCTCCTGGACTGGTGGGCCCGGCAGGTCCCTCCACTGGAAGCCATTCCTCTTTCCCTCAGCCTCCACAGCAAGGCCTGGGGGCAGGGTGGGCATTCGGAGTGCTCTTGGTATGTAGGGGAATGCTAACTGCTAACAGAATAAAGAGGGATTGTTTTCCTTCCCCTGTCGGGTCAGGATGAAAAGGGGTATTTGGAAGAACAGGCTTTAGGTGGGGCAGGTGCACTACACAGCTTGGAGGCTCCTGGGTCTGTCTGAAAGCTGAGGCACTGGGCTGTGACTTGCACGTTTGTCAATGAGTGTGCATCCACCCCCGTGGGACTGAATCAGACCCACTACACCAGTCTGCCGCTGGCACAACCACTGACTTCAGGCACAACAGCCTTCATTTACCCCGGTGAGTGTGAGCAAGGGCAGGTTTGCTCAGCACAGCAGCTGACACCAGCCCAAGGGAGGCATTAGTCAGCACTGCAGGCACTCTGTTTTGTTAGCCTGCACACAGGTGAGGTAAAAGAGCCAACTGCCCACTGCCAAAACGAACGCAGGAAACACCAGAAACAAATCACGCTGGGAACTGGAAGCAAGGGCTGCTGTGAGGGAGTCTGAGGAGGTGATGCAGGAGTCCCAGGAGCAGCTCCCAGGGCTTTACGGGCCCTGAAGGGTGGGAGGAGGACCCCAAGTCTGTGGGCTCTGCTACTCATTGCTCCCTGGTAGTTGTTTGCCTCCCGCAGCTCAAAGCCCTTCTAAGCAAATAAAGAGCTGTTAACGATAACAGTTATGGTACTGGGGGCTTGTAGCCCTGCTGCTGTCCTCTGACCCAGGACTTGGGGATTCGGCAAACCACGAGTAAGAAAATTAAACTTCCTGAGGTTAGGTTTCATTTTGCTGCAGATAAATCTGTGCTTCTACTGGGAAACCTGCAGGGTTGAGTGACTCAAACACCAGTGACAGTACTGAGTGCCACCCAGTGCCATTTCCAGAGAGTAAATGATATTAGGTAAATGAGACCCAAATCATCAGAGCTAGAGATTTAGTCCAAACAGAATCACAGAGCACTTGAGGTGGGAAGGGACCTCTGGAGGTCATTGCCCAGCTCCCCTGGTCAAGTACAGCTACTTAGAAGCAGTTGCCCAGCACAGATTTAGTCCAGTCTGCTTTTGAACGTCTCCAAGGATGGAGACCTCTGCACAGATACTTGCAAGCTTGCTTTATTCCTCCTCCATCCTCTTCCTCAGACACTAAGGGCAAGCACAGCTGGGACACTGATGGGTCACACAGCAGCCTCTCACCTGGGCAACCTGTGCCAGTGCTTGGTCATCCTCACCGTGAAAAAGTGTTTTCTTATGTTAAACCTCATACATTAAGTCTCGATTTTCCTTCAATGCATACTGGAAACTAAAAAACAATGAAGTTTTGCTCTCCCTCCTTCGAGTAAGCAAAACAGACAATTTCTACAAAAAACAAATAAACACATTAACAAATAATTTCCTTTAGAAATGCCCCTTCAAAACATTTCCAGACAAACCTCATGAGAAAGGCAATTTCCTGGAAAATGTTCCCATTTCCTTCAGAAAACATTCCCATTCCTTTCCCACACCGTTCTGCAAGTTCACTGCACCTCACCTTTCTTAGGGAGCATGTCCCTGGAGAGGTCTGGAAGGCCTTGCCTTTGACACACCTTCTACAGCTGGCTGATGCCACAGTGTCAGGACAGCCAAGCCCTGAAGGTTCGCTAGGCCAGGAGGCAGTGCTTCATCACACACACACAGAGAACTGTGGACATTCTGCCTCTGCGCAGCCATCTCAGCTGCTGAGTGTCTGAGGCAGTGCCCAACTGGCAGACCTCTGCACAGATACTTGCAAGCTTGTTTTATTCCTCCTCCATCCTCTTCCTCAGACACTAAGGGCAAGCACAGCTGGGACACTGATGGGTCACACAGCAGCCTCTCACCTGGGCACAGCACCTACTTGCTCTGATGCTTTTCCTCCAGCTCAGCCAAGGTGGTGGCACTGCTCAGGGCAGACTCACAGGTCTTGGGGCACATGAGGAGCAAGTGCCAGGTCCAAGGCTACCTGTGTACAGCCACAGTGCCAAAGGGCCTAGGGGTGTGACACGCTCATCTGCCAGGCTGTGCCTTCTCTGGCTCTTTCGCAATAACAAACCAGAACCCAGGGCAATAAACGAGGCTGAAACGCCCTAAGCACCGTGTGAGGTCAGGCTCTCAAGCAAGTCAAGCAGGCACTCTGCCCGGTGCCTTGCTGTGTCCTCACGTCCAGCTGGTGTGCTTTTCACCTCTGTATCACCTCTTGGTTCTGCTGAGAGGTCCCCTGGGATGGCTGAAAGGGCACTGTAAGACCTCTCCTGCCTTTCACCTCCTCTCTGTGACAGAGCAGTGCAGCACTCTGTGCCCAGCCTTTCCCTTCCTCCTCCACCTGCGCCTCCAGCCTTTTCTTGTGCAAAGAGGTTGGATCTCGGTGACAGGAGCCCTGTGGCCCGTCCCTGGTGACCTCGAGCATGGATGCCACAGCAGCTGATGCTGATAAGGAGCAAGGAAGCTGTGGCCCTCGTAAAGCCGCGAATGGTGCACACATAGGGATTTCCTCCCCCTGCTACAGCCTTGTCTGCTGCACAAGCACAGTGTGAGAGAGCTGAGCTCCTGAGGCACAGCTCAGCGCCAGCCAGGTACAGCTCAGCTGAAAAGCAGCACACCCGGGGAGGCACTGCACCACCTTTAGTGTCGCCAGAAGGAATCCCCAAAGCATTGGGATGCTGGCAGAGGATGACCTCCCTACAGCTGTCCCAAGGCAACAGTGGCTATGTGCTCACAGTAAGGCTTCCTGTGGCAGCAACCACCTGCCTCTGCCTTTTGCTCTGCAGGGTGAGGCCCTGCCCTCTGGCTGGGCTCTGCTGCCTCCCTCAATAGATTCTGCACGTTTACAACTGGTTCAGCAGTCTCCTCCCCATGACCCATCACATCACCATCATCTTCCTCATTAATCACACCTGACAGTCACTTGGCAGGTTTTGGCAATTACAGCTGAGGCCTGAGCTGCTTGACCTCATGACTGCCCTCCTGGGCCTTGTGGACACTTGGGTGGAATGTGCTAACAAACACCTTCCCCCCAGCAGCCCTGTCCTAGGGCTCACATCAGCCATCCGGTGGACCCAGGTCTCAGATGTGGCACTGTCTCGCAGCGGCAAGCTGGGGTACACCTGCAACTCACCCCTGCATGGCAGAGTCTGAGGAGGGAGGGCTGCCACATGAAGAGTTTAGCCCTCCTGTGCAGGGCTTGCAAGGGAAGCTTCTGGAGGGCTGAGGCTTCCCAAGCCACCACAAGGCACTAGAGAAGATGCAAAGACCAAGCAAAACCATGCAGGTGCCCTGGGAGGGCAATGTCCCTGAGCCAGCTGCGGTGTGCTGTGCCTACAGACCCAGCCCATGCACAAGAGCTTTGGTGTGCTCTGGGGCACACTGTGTCCACTTTCTCCAAGCCTGCTGGCAGTTTGCCAGGCTGTCAGTGAGGTTACACAAATTTTACAGGGGCTGCCTGTACCTTCCCTACTGCCAGGCTGTCCTGGAAGAGGCAACCATGAGTTTTTTGTACCTCCCCCTGGTGACACATTTTGTAACCCACAGAGCTGCTCTGCTCCAGAGGACAGCAAGAACCTGGCTGTGCTTTTCCCTTTAGACCCCCTGGCAGCTATGCACACTGCCAGCCCTGCCCCTGGGGCCACTGCTCACAGCTCCTGCCGGCGGGCTGGGGGCTTTGCTACAGCTCTCGCCTCCTTCCCTCACCTTCACCCACAGAGATGTCCTCACCCTCGAGCCTTGGCTGCTTTGGGGGGCTGCAGCTGCTGCCATACCTCAATCTGAACCTTCCATGTGTACAGGAACTTGGCCTGATGTGAGCCTTGTGCTGCTGCTTCCTCATGTTCCTCCTCTGCAGTCAGGCTGGCCGACAGAGCTTCTGCAACGTGATGCTGCTGTTCCATGACCCACATGGACAAGACACAGTTGGACAAACTGCTCCATGAGTCACTGAAGCTGCCTCTGCCTTGGGGTTCGTGGCAGGACAAAGGCGAGCTCCATCTTGCTCATCCTGCTGCCACATGTGTCAGAGGAGGAACCCTTGGAGGTCTGCTGATTCAAAGGGAGATGACCTGGGCTTGTTCACGTAGCTGCTGCTGCTGCAGCTTTGGGTGTTGATTTCAACCGCTGGAGCAGATGGGGTAAGGAAGGTTGTGCTTGTTCCCTGCTCCCTGCCTGTTTCTGCATGTGGCCCCGGGAATATCTTTTTGGTGATAGCCAAAGCATTCTGCCTGGCAGCCTCCCTGAGAAGGTTGCCTCTGCTGTCCAGCAAGGACTTTGGAGTGGCTGTTTCAAGGCAGCAGCAAGAATCTGTCCCAGGCTTCCCACGGGGCACCATGGCAGGAGCCACTCTGGGTTTCAGGCACTGAAAAGGCATCTTTCCACGGTTATGTTCTTGACCTCACTGGGAGGGAATGGAAGTTTTCAGCTGCCAGCAACTGCAGAGTGCTCTGCAGTAGCATTGCTGCTGGTCAGCCATGCAGAAGCCACCCCTGTAGCCAGACTCCGTGACATGAGTCCCCAGGCTTCTGATGGCAGGAGGCTACCCGAGCACCATGGGGTGTGCCCCTCCACCTCTTCTAGAGGCATGCCAGGGCCCTCTGTGCCTATCAGATGTCTCTGAGCCAGGGAGCCACTGCCTGGGCCAGTGACCCAGAAGCATGCCCGACCCCTTACCTTTATCACAGGCCATCAGCTGTCCATCAGAGAATGCTACCAGCAAGGGCTGCAGCTCTCCCTCAGACAGAATGCAGCTGCCTCACACTGACACGCCTGCAGGGCCTTCCACTTGTGCCTCTCTCCTCTTCACCTGCTCCTTGCTGCAGCACTGTGTAGAGGTAAAGTGAGCAGGTTTGCTTTCTCCTACCCACTCGAGTGCCTGACCACACTCCCAAACACATATCCTCTTCACTCTTCTCCTGCTTTCTGAAGGCTTCCAATTTCTCTAAGCTCAGTTGTTTCCTCCCTTCCTCCTCTGCCCTTCAGGGTCATGCTCAGCAACAAGTGTGAGCTCTGCAGCTGTGTGCTAGTCTCCCTCAGGTGTAACAGATAACAGCCTCACTTCTGCCCAGATCCACTGCCAGTGATGAGGATGTGAATAGTGCATGAGCTCAGCTGAGTTATGATGTGCTCCTGTGCTTTAGGGTGGGTGAAGACAGTCCCTTTACAGCTGCTTGGGACTTTTGTCTTCTCTTCCCAGGCAGCTTGCACCCGAATGTGCTCACAAGATAACATCTTAATTAATCACGGTCCCTCGCTTCCCTTCAGGGTTTGCTCCACCTTGTTGGTTAAACAGTTGAGGTCTCCCTGGTCCAGGATCTCAGCAGAGGCAGTGGGAGGTGGGTGACAATGGCTGTGTCACTGCAGTAGGGCAAGCAAGGTTTCAGGTATAAGGGGGAGATTGTTCCCATCTCTTTGTCTCTCTCCTTGCTCAGAAGTGCCCTGAATAATACAGCCTAAACCATCCCCACCTTGAGGCCTACGGATCCCTCAGAATGCAAAGAGCTCGGCCCAGGCAGGATGCCAGCAGCAGGGAAAGGAAGCAGACATTTCCCTCTCCAGAGTGTGCTGACTGTGCCTCACTTTCAGGTTTTCATGTAAGGCCAACTGAGGGGCAAATGAGACACAACACAAAGCCACCACAACTGCCACTTTTGGACACTTGTGTGTTCAGCTGTTGCAAGTGTGCCTCTGTCGGTCTCTCCCCGTGTGCTGGTGCAGCTTGCAGAGGCAGACCCCCAGGCTGGCGAGGCTCCTTCTTCCTCCAGCACAAAAGGCTCCTGTGCCCCGGCTGCCCGGCGCTGGGCTGGCTCCAGCACGCCGGACACACACGAGTCAAATGCCTCTGCTGCTGCTTCTCAGCTGGTGCACCACCAACACACTGATGCCTGCCGGCGCTCTCCTCGCAGCCCAACGCGGGCAGCGCTGCAGGGCAGCAACAGCTCAGGCCAGCAGGCTTTGGTTTGCAAATCCCCTCCCCAGGGATGACTCAGCCCCAGGACAGCCACCAGCTTAAATGGAGGGGCACCATCATCACACTGCCATCCCTCCCAGACTGGGCACTGCCGGCAGTAGGGTGAGTGTCAGAGGATCAAAGGCAGTAGGCAGGTGAAGTCCCCAGGCCCTTCCACTGTCCTAAGGAGTGCTGCAAGATTCCCACTCAGGTATTCTGGGAACAGAGGCAGACAGGCCCATCCCCGGGGCTGTGCCCTTTCTCCCTGTGACTAGGATGCTGTGCGGGGTCCAAGCAGGGCTCCTTGCCTCGGAGCACTGCTTCTGGTGCAGGAGCAGAGGCGCAGGCTCCCTGCGGGGCAGGCAAGCAGCCGTGAGCCGTGGGGTGAGGGCTTGCACAGGGCATTTGCTGCGCTGCTGGGTGCCTGGGCGCAGCACTGGCTCCTGCTGAGGGCGAGGTGAAACCTGCTGCCTAGGTGCAGCACCGGCTCCTGCTGAGGGCAAGGTGAAGCCTGCTGCCCAGGCACAGTGCTTCTTCAGCTGTGGGCAATTTCTGGCAGTGCTTCAGCTCATCTTCCTCAACGTGGCATCTGATTTCTGTCCCCCACGAAGTCACTGCTTTGTTCCTGGTCACAGCTCCAGGAGCCACACCGCACTGCAGTGCTCCCACTGAAGCTGCCCTTCCTTCAGGAGGGTCGGGTCTCTGGCACTCGCTCCTGCTGTCCTTGGGTCATCTGTGAGTGCAGGCTTACACAGGCACTGACACAGGCCCTCTAGCCAGAGCAGATGTGGGCAGAATGTGGGCAGAATGTGGGCAGATGAGGGCAGAAGGGACCTGTGTGTGTCTCACGATGACTCTGCAAAGCAATGTGCATTTTCTTTAGCTTTGCAAGGGGGAGAGGCTTCTGACTTGGCCACCCACATAGAGTGTTTCTCACCACTTTGAAGAAAAAAGTCAAAATCAAGATCAATAAAAGAGAAGGAGTTGGAAAGATTATGATAAGTCAGTGCCCAGGCAGGAGCAGAGCATGGCACAGGCCGAGCTCTGGCAGTCACTCAGGGAGATGATGTGAGAAGCCTTCCAACCTGGGGAGCCTGCAGATCCCCTGTGGCTTGGAGCCATACAAATGAGAGCAGGAGGCAGATTTCAGGGAAGCAGAAGTACAGGAGTGCTGCTGGCTCTTCCTGTGTCCCTTAGGGCACAACTCAGCAGCAACTGGATCCTATTTATCTGTGGTCACTACAAATCCCTTTTTACCTTTGCTGAGAAAAGCAATGTTTTGTCCAGCACTCCCACAGCAGCCTTCATTTGGTGGCACTCTTCTGGCTGACGTGTTCTCTGAGGTGTTGGGAGTCCATCCTGCACCCAGCACTCCCACAGCTTTCCTGGGCAATGCACTGTGAATATCTGTATCTGTAAATGCCAGTTGGGATCCTTGCTGGATTCCTGCAGGAAGCATTCCCAGCTGCAGCCCTGGATGCAGGCACCTCCCAGCGCCACTGGCTGAGCTGTGCCATGAGCAGCTACCAGCTCCACTGCCGTCTCCATGCAGGCTACAACTGCTATATCAGAGACATGCAGGCACCCAGCTGAGCTGCAGGCTTACCTCTGCCACACCCACCCTAGCCCTGCAGTGCTGAAAGCTCCTGCCATAACAAATGCCAGCCTCTTCCAGGATGGACACCAGGCATTCCAAGTGTTCCCACATGTCTCCGCCCTCTATGGACTTCTCTATTATTGTGCATTTTGAGCCTGAAGCAGCACAGCCTACCAGTAGCAAAGCACCCGCATGGCTTCTACATCAGTGCTCAAAAAAACAGACCCCAAACCAGGGAACAAGGGAGGGGAGCTGAAAGAGGGAAGGTTTTTCATGACATGTAATGGTATCTCCTAACACTTGAAATGTTAGAAGATGAAGCAACATCTTCTGCATCTGCAGCAGAAAAGGAAATAGTTGTAGTTCCAATTTAAAACCCTAAAGCTCACAAAGCGACAAATTGTGTTTATCCTATCCGGAAAAAATGTTATTCTTAATTGTAATCCTGTCACTGCTGCCAGCTCTCACGGCCTCAGTGTGTGGCTCATGACAAATGGTGTCTCCTCAAGCTCTGTTTTGATTACAGCAATCTCAACAATGCTCTTTTCTACAGCTTGAAAGTATATCCCAGAGCAGAACTCCAAGGCTAAAAAATGGAAGCCAGAGAATTCAGCTTATACTGACATTTAAAATCTCTGAATTTTTAAGGAAAGGTAATCATTGCTTCTTATTTTTCACTCTTCCAAGCTAGTAACACCAGCGTGGCAGAGGAAGGCAGGACATGGGAACAGCCTGGCACAGACACAGCCCTGACACTGCTGCAGTGTCTCTCCTTTGGTCTGCGTTGCTCGGCTCAGACAGGCATGGCTGTGCTCACACACCTGCTGACCTCAAGCTGGGCAGGGCCCGTCACGTCTGCTGGACTAGCCTGGGAAGATGCAGACCATAATACCCCAAAGAGTATTCACATCACACGATTGGGAGCAGGAACAGAGGACAAGGCATGGCCCTGCTGCCAGAGGCACTGTGCCTCCAGCTTCTGTCCAAGGCGAGCAGCTCCTTTTCTCCACACACTCAGCATCTCAGAGCGGAAGATGCTGAGGCCATGGTGCCCTAAGGTCTCTGGGTACAGTTTTGTCCCTGTGCTGCTCTGGGCCTTTGCTCTTGAGCGAAGCCTTTCCATCATTATGGCTCTGCTGCAGGTGAAAACCAGGCGATTGTAAGGGTTGGTGCAGGAGCTCAGGCTGCCCGCTGTGGTCCCAGCAGAGCCCATCTGCACATAGAGCAATGCACAGAAATACAGAGATCCCCTCTGGGTTGCCAGCAGAAGAGGAAAGCAGAAACTCCTGAGGAGTTCCTGCTGCCAGAAGAGCTGTGTACTCCAGCACAAGGCACCCCCCACCCTTTTCTCTGGCCTCCTTCAGCATGACTCACGCAGATTCCTGCTGGCAGTTGCCTTCCACCACCCCAGCGAGTCTGCTGTGTGCAGTCCTTCTCCTCTTGAACTCCCTCGGAGCATTCAGCCAGCCCCAGCTCACTGCAGCTGTGAACCAAGGCGCCCACCACGGGGCAGCTTGCAGAGGAGCTCCCCAGCCCTGGTGCTCAGACAGCTTTCTCTGCTGACTCCTTGTGCAGCTGCTCTGCTGCACACCTCTAACACTTGGGGGGCCAGCAGGCACAGGGATATTTGCCACCAGCTCCAGCCATGCGGGGTCTACCACAAGTCCCGAGGCAAACACAGAACACTGTACACACAGAGAAAGCTGCAAAGGCTGCTTCATTGGGCCAGGGGGCCTGGGGCTGCCACTGCTGCTCCTGGCACTCAAGGCTGTCCTGGCTGAAACGGGAAGGGGCAAAACTAGGGGAGGTAAAAGGTTCAGCATCTCCAAAGATGCTCAGTATGTGGAGCAGATCATAG
This sequence comes from Eubucco bourcierii, assembly GCA_013396675.1. Classification (NCBI taxonomy): domain Eukaryota; kingdom Metazoa; phylum Chordata; class Aves; order Piciformes; family Ramphastidae; genus Eubucco; species Eubucco bourcierii. The sequence continues at coordinate 135,869 of VWZE01013305.1, forward strand.
AATCATGGAATCATTGAATCACAGAATCAGCCAGGTTGGAAGAGACCTCCAAGCTCACCCAGCCCAACCTAGCACTCGGTCCTAGCCAATCAACCAGATCAGGGCACTAAGTGCCCCAGCCAGGGTTGTCTTCAACATCTCCAGGGATGGTGACTCCACCACCTCCCTGGGCAGCCCATTCCAATGCCAATCACTCTCTCTGGCAAGAACTTCCTCCTAACACCCAGACTGAACCTGACCTGGCACAGCTTGAGGCTGTGTCCCCTCGTTCTGTCCCTGGCTGCCTGGCAGCAGAGCCCAACCCCACCTGGCTACAACCTCCCCTAAGGTAGCTGCAGAAAGCAATGAGGTCTGCCCCGAGCCTCCTCTTCTGCAGGCTGCGCACCCCCAGCTCCCTCAGCCTCTCCTCACAGGGCTGTGCTCCAGGCCCCCCACCATCCTTGCTGCCCTTCTCTGGGCACCTTCCAGCACCTCAACATCTCTCTTGAATTGAGTGGCCCAGAAGTGGACACAGCACTCCAGGTGTGGCCTGAGCAGTACTGAGCACAGGGGCAGAAGAACCTCCCTGCTCCTGCTGGCCACACTGCTCCTGATCCAGGCCAGGATGCCATGGGCTCTGCTGCCCACCTGGGCACACTGCTGGCTCATCTTCAGCTACTCTCTACCAGCACCCCCAGGTCCCTCTCTGCCTGGCTGCTCTCCAGCGCCTCTGTCCCCAGCCTGTAGCACTGCTTGGGGTTGTTGTTGGGGTTGCTGGGGATGTGGCACTTGCCCTCTGCTTAGGCCTGCAAAATGGAGAGAAGGTCACACCAAGAACTCAAGTACAAGCTTGAGCTGAGAAATAGCTATGAAGGGGATCCTGAGAGCAGCTGCTAGGGAGGAGCAGGAGGATGTGTCCAGAAATCGGCCTGCCCTTTGGCACTGAACAGCACAAATGCATTCTTGAAGAGAGCTGCTCTGCATGGGAGAGTGAAGGGAAAGGGGACAAAGGGGTTTGGTGATGAGAAAGCCCCACTGTGGTCAGCGCAGGGCTGAAGAAAGTGTGGGATGAGGGAAGACTTGCTTTGGGAAGGCTTCCAGCTGAGCTAGGGTGTTACTAAAAAAAACTCTTCTGGAGCTTGCAGAAGGATTGGGAGGCAGTTTCTAGAATTCCAGGGAAAAGGGAAACCAAAGCAGCAGCATCCAGTAAAATCTTTTCTGTCTGCTTCTGTGAGCAGTAAGATCTGAAGTGAGAAACCAAAGTGCCTGTGCTGGGGCTGCAGCATGCTGCCTTCTGACTGCCAGTGAGAGCATTCCCAGTGATGCCTTTGAACCACCTAAGAAGTGCTGCAGCAGAGGCAGCGAAGGTGCAGGATGATAAGCAGTGAGAGAGAGCAAGACCAGGAAGGCAGAACAAAGGTTCTGCCCCCCACCTTGTTTTGAAATACACTCTAAAGAGCGTAAAGGGCATGCAGATAATTTCTTCTCCTTTGGGACACAAACACAAAACACACAGAGGCCAGGCTCTCAAAACAAGCTGTGCAGAGGCCTGGAGCCAAGGCCTGGCTCTGTTGGAAATGCCTCAGCTTCTTCCCAAGCTAAAGCCTCAGCACTACTGCACACCCACGGGCCAGGTCAGGCCCTGTCTCAAGAGTGATAGAGGACAAATTTGGCTGCCTGCAGAACACAAGACCTTGCTTAGTCATCTGCAGAGCCTCCCAGGCACGGGGTGGGATGAGATCAGAGGAACAGCCCTGGCGACAACAAGTTCCTTTGGGGAACTACCAACACTGTCTACAGAGCCTCTGGCTTCCTGGAGACAACTGCTTTGCACCAGGCACTCCCTCACACCAGGTGCCCAGATTTTGCACCCAGCCACTCCTCAAAGGTTAGGTCTGGGCCGTGCCCCAGCCACCTCCTCTCTGATGTAAGCAATCCTGGCTTTCCAGGAAATGGATTCTCTTGGCTCTTTTGGTTGCCCTTCTCTAACCCTCTGTGTTTTTCGGATGCAGAGAGAAGAAAGCCAGGCACTGCCCAAGGCGTGGTGCACCAGGCTGGAGCCTTCTGCTTTCTTCTCAGTAGCCTCCCTGAGGACACTTACAACTGTTCTGGCTCTCCAGCTGCTGTGGCCACAGAGCTGGAATTATTAGGGAGCTGTCAATGAGGACTCGAAGAGCTTTTGCGGAGAGGCAGCTTCCAGTCATGAGGTCACCACTACGTAACCATGATTCAGGGTATTGTACCCCAGGTACCATCCTACCCTTGCGTAGGTTGAAGTTTCATGTGCCACACTTCTGCCCTCTGACTTGGTTTTAGTCAGTCCTCCTGGAGTGCCTCTCAGACAGCTCAGCACTTCCCCAGACAAGTGAGCTTGCTGCTGGCTGCAGGACACTGCCACAGCCTCCCTGTAGGCTCAGTTCACACGCTCTGGCCAGCAGTTCTGTAGCTTCACCTGTGGGCTATGGTGGAAGTGGTGCCTGGTCCTGCTGGTCTACTGACCTCCTTCTGACCTGTTTGGTATGATCTGTCCCATGGACTCTGTTCAGACTGCTCCAGCTCTTCTGGTGAAATGCCAGTAGTCTTCTTTTCTCTAAAGGGAATTGCCTAGCTTTCAGCTTGTGCTCTCTGTCTCTTGTCCTTTCACCTAATGACATCGGGAAGAGGCTGGCTCCGTCTTCTTTCCCCTGGCTTGTCCAGAGTGTGTTCAGCTGAGAGAAAGGGTTAGAAACATGCTAACTGAACCACAGACCCAAAGCATGGTTTGCACTGGAAATGACCTTTGAAAGCCACCTACTCCAACCCCCTGCAATAAGCAGGGACATCTTTAACTAGAGCAGGTTGCTCAGAGCCCCATCCAACCTGACTTTGAATGTTTCCAGGGAAGGAATCCTCCCCCTCCTTGGGCAACCTGTTGCAGTCTCACCACCCTCATGGTAGAAGCTGGTTTGCTTCTATCTGTGTGAATGTACCCTCCTTTAGCCTAAATCCACTCCCCTTGCCCTGTCACAGGAGGCCTCACTGCAAAATCTGTCCCTGGCCTCCTCCTGAGCCTCCTTCAATAAACTGCAGTGCTGGAGCTCTCAGAGAGCTCAGCATTGCCTGGGCAGGTTCTTAGTTCACAACAGAGGAACCCCTCTGCTCCATACTCACAGGAGTGTGCTTGGAGAGCTGTCTCCAGTTCCAGTGAGAGAAAGACATTGGTAGAGTGGGGAGCACAGCTGAGTGTCACCAAGACAGCCACAGTGCTGCAGCACAGCCTGGGAGGGAGGGACTGGGAAACTGGGTTGGGTCAAGCCTGAGGAACAGGTGGCTGAGGGAAGGTCCTCGTGCTGCTTGCCTCTGCCTAGCAGGGAGCTACAGCAATGTTTGAGGTCTGTGCTCCTTGGACATGCATAGCACAGGAGCAGGTGTGCTTACAAGTCACAAGAGAAATTCCAGATGGACACATGGGAAAAACTGCCACCGCAGCACTCCACCAGTGGGACAGGCTGTCCATAAAAAGTGCTGGGATCTCCATACTCAGACCCAACGCCTGGCTGAGCTAGGCCTTGAGAATTCAGTTATGCTTTGAGCAGCAATTCTTCCTCCAGCTGCAGCCTTTGGCAGACCCTTTCCTGAAGCTCACCTCTTACCTATGGCAAGGTCATTGCCTTCTCTGGGCACAAGCACTGGGCAATGCCAGGCTTCATTACCAGACCCTGCAGAGCACATGTAACGATGCAGCTCTCTGCTAACAGAGCACGTTTGGCATCTCACAGTGCCTGGAAACACAAAGCTGAGTGCCCTCTAGGGCAGCGCCAGCAAGTTCGGGACCCGTACCTCCTCACTGCAAGGATGCAGCACAGACATCAGCACATCACTCCTTTGAGGCAAACTAATCCCTGCTTTGCCACCCTTTCATGCCAGCTGCCCACAACAGAAAGCTGCTAACTAGGGCTTGGGAAGTCAGATGTGCATTCAAGGAATGGGTTTGGCAGAGGGAACATCTGGTTGTGAGTAACTTCTTGTTCTGTGCATATGACAGAGGTTATGGATTAGCGTGCAGGAGCCTGAGCTGGTTACAGCTCCTAGGAGCTGTATGTTTTCAATCATGAATAAGGAATGGTTTTAAATGCAGAATTTCTCATCACTATGAGTGTTGCTGTTTTTCCACCCCCTAAATAGGTGCAATGCAGTTTGCAAATTAAATATCAATGAGATGCAGTCCGCGTTGCTCTCAGCAGCCACAGAGCTCACGCTTTGGCAGTCACAGTCTGTTCTGTTTACTGTGTTACTATTCATGGCAGCTACCTGGCCACACCAGAACTATTTCCACAGGATCTCTACTCCAGGCCCCAAAGGAAGCAGGAAATGTTTACTGGGAAGGGGGTGCATCTGCTTGTTTCAAACAAAGCTGGGAAATAAAGAGCCTGCAGTGGGATTCTGCCCAGCACGGAACTGTTAGCACTTCTTTCTCCTTACACCAGGGAGTCTCCCCAAGAGAGGTGGCTTAGCCAGAAGACCAATGTAGAGGGCTTCCCCTTAACGAGGTTTCCACAGTCCATTTCTCACCTAGCTCAGCTCAGATGTTTTCCACTCTGCTCTTTAGAAAGCCCATTCTAGCGTGGGGCTATGCTCTTCAAAAGCAACAGAGAGAACTGCTTAGTAGAAGTGTGTGTGAGCCCCAGCTACAGTGGCACTGAGTGGTCTCTGCCCAATGCACTCCTGCAGAGCTGTGGATCTGCAGGCAGTGCCTGGCCTGTGCTGCTCCCTGGCATTTCCATGCAGTGCTGCCCCTGCCCTGATCCTTATTTTCTCTAGATTGCAACGGGAGCCCCTCCAGTGCTGCCACTCCTGTGTGTGACTGGGAGGTCTGCATTCCAGCTCCCCTCTGAAGTCTGTCAGAGCTGGGAGCAGGAACAGTCCATGACATACTGCAGCAGGAATGCCTTTTAAAATGGGATTTCTGGCAAGGCTCCAAGCAAAGCAAGTGCGGGATGGGGATCTGATTTCACCTCCAGTGCAAGAAATGCTCATGTGAAAACTTCTCTTCCAGAAAAGGGACTGCAAGGACAGTTAATAGCTGTAATTCGTTTCCTGCACAGTGTTATTTTGATAAGCAAATGCCTACACCACACCCACTCATCTCCACATCATGCCCAGCCACAGCCAAGCTGCCCTGCAGGGACTCAGGAGAGTGCTTCTCCATGTGTCAGGAAGATACTCAGAATGAGGTGGGATGGCTGGACCAGCTGGGCAGGAGACAAGGCCAAGTACTGAAGCTAGCAGAAAATCCCCGTGCCTGTCTTTGGGACTTCTCATCACTGTTTTTCCCAGGGCAGACCTAGAGGGGGCAGCTCCAGCCGGGAGGTGCTGCAGGCTGGGAGAAGGGAGGCCTGGCACTGCCCAGCAGCATGGCCCCTCTAGGACAACCTGTCAGACAGCTTCCTGCCAGAGCAGTCTGTCACCAAGCAGCTCCACTCACTGCTGGAGACAGACCTGCCAAGATGAGTCTAGAACATAACGTTCACCTCTACCAGCTGCTGCAGTCCAGTTGATCAGCAGGGTCACAGGTTCCAGGCATATCACCTCTGTCACCTCTCCCCTTGCCAACACTGTGCACCGGAGGTGTCATTACCATAGGCTGCTGAAATGACTTCATTTCCAATCAGTACCAGGAAACTTGCAGCTCCTGACCCAGCTCTAAAGCAAAGATTTCTGTGTGGCTATGAGTGCACAGGTTGCTCTCAGGGAAGCTCAGACCTCCAGTGCTGGTGTCCTCCTTCTTGTGTCCCTAGACCTTCAGAGCCAGTACAGTGCCAGGTAACATCAGGGCTGGATGTAGCCCTCTTATGTCACTGTAGAAAAGCTCAGGCTCCCTCCTAGAACCAAATCACTCAAACAGGGAAGCTTTTGCCTTCTCACAAAGGCAGAGTGGCTCCTGTCCTCTCTCTGGAGCTTTGTAAGAATGCAAAAGACATGCAGAGAGACACAGCAGAGAGAAAAAGATAGCAGCTGAGCACAGACAATCAGGGGAAAGCCCTCAGCCTAGTGCACCTCCTGGCTGACAGTGTCTTTGTTCCCAGCTCCATCATCCTGGCACTGCCACTTCTGCTGCTCTAAAAGAACCAGACTCCTGCAGGTGCTTTTTAAATGCAAGAGGCTGGACTACCAAACCTGCTTATTGTTATTTTCCCTTCCTGGCAGAAACTGCCTGCAGGGTCTCCTCTCTCAGCCAACAGCTTGACAGACAGCAGCAGTAGCATGCTGAAGGGGCTGGATGTGCTACCTTCTCCATCTTGGCCACTAGTGACCCAAAAGGAGAAGTGTTGGGTGGCTGCTGGAGCACCTAAGCAAAGGCTGTCAGCTTTGGAACTGATCTGAGATTGGAGCTTTGAGAACTCCGCAGATAAATGTTCCAAGAAGAACTCTGCAGATAAATGTTCCCTATGTAGGATACAGCCTGCAGTGGCTGTTAAGCATGAGAAGCCCTCTTGAAAACGTCACATCTACCTCCTCCTTTAGGGAGATCTGCACAGTAAAAATCCAGTCACAAACACAAAACCATTTCCTCTCACCTTCCAAAAACAAGGTCACATATCAGAATGTTATAATCCAGCTATAAAGCTCACTAAAGACAGAAAAAGCTTGAGAAGATTTCCATCCAGAAGCTCAAGAAGAACAATCCACATAGCTGGATGGATCTAGAGGCACATCTGCTTCCAGGTAGAAGATGCAGAAGGTGGTGAGATGAGACATTCTGAACTACCAGAAGCTGCAGATACCTTTCCTAAGGGCATCTCCTGCAGTGCTGGACACATATAATCTCAAAATGCAATCAAACTCAAACCATCTCTGCCTTGCTCCCCATGGTCATCTTTCCCCTGGTGAAGACCCCAGCGTCAGAGATGTGAAACAAGACCACGGGAGAGAGTAACTGTGCTAACATCAGCTCTAATGACAACTACCCCAGGAGCACTGCTGCTGTTCAGATGCGAGGTGCCAGGGCAGCCGGGTGCCTGCTCCTGTCCCTGGACTCTCCATTGTGAGGCACTCTCGGTGTTTTAACTGTGGATGTGGCCTTATGGCTGCTGCCATGGGCTGATCACAGATGCTGCTCTTACCACCCAGAGACAAAGGTGTTTATTAAGACAAATATTCTACCAACTAGCACCCCCCTGCCAAGCTGTGCACAGCCTCTCACACACACAGTTTTCCTAAGCCTAGAGATTAATCCGAAGGGGAAAAAGAAATGAGAACAGCAGGGTGATGGGAAGCAAACAAAAGCCCTTGGACACGGTCACCCCTCTGAATGTGCCAGGCAGTACCTCTGCTGCAGGCAGCTGCAGCAGGCAGAGCTGGAGCAGGCTGCAGGCTGTGGGCAGTGGCTACGCACAAGACAAGAACCGCTCTGGAACAGGGCAGCTGTGCCATAGCCCCTGGCACAGGCAGCAGAGAGCAGCGGGGCAGAGGGAAGGAGCCTGCTGGAAGCGGGGTGTGCAGCTGGGACAGGGCCTGTGCTAACTCCTGAAGACACAAATGGCATTTCCAAACCTCCCTCTGATGGTCTGAGAGGACACAGGCTTGGCAAACACGTGCCACTAGAGCTCTTCAAAACCTTTCCTTGCCTGATCTGAGCACAGTAGCCCTGCCGAGGAAGAGATATTCTGCTCTGCAGAAACATCCAGGCCTTAGACGTGGCAGTTTGCTGAGAAGAACTTTTGTTACCAGTCTGGCAGGGACATGCTTCCCCTCTTCACCTCAGTGTGCAGGGTGGGTGCAGGGCCAGAGCCAAGGGTTGGAGCAGGAAATGAAGAGCCAGGAAAGGGGTGAGGCTCAGGACAGAAGCAGGGACCCAGGATGGTGTCTAAGCAGAACCAGAGTGGAGGCAATACATCTGTGGGAAGCCAAGTGCTCTGGGACATGCCTGTTATGGCAAAGGGCAGCTTTAAGCCTCCTGGGGCCTCATCTGAGTGTCATCCAGCCACAAGTCTGGATGGTCAATCTGTGACCATCAGCTCCAGGCAGCAAACCCCTGCCTGTAGTGACTGAGCTCCTTGGGCGCTGGGTCGCAAGTGGCTGTAACGCTGGCAGGCAGCAGCAGTGTGGAGGCACAGCTCTTGCCGTGCTCGTGCTCTCCCCAGACCTCTGCCATTACCAACAGCACACCAACCACTTCCTGCTGGACTGCCCTTCCCACTATCCACAGCACAGCTGTGCCCACATCTGGGTGCCTGGGGATAAGTACTAGGCCACTGCAGCAGTGCCCAGGAAGTTGCTATGGTTGGCACTGGTCACCCAGGCAGAGGCAATGCCCTGAAGAGCTCAAGACTGCAAAGATTAAAATAGAAAGAGAAAAGGTGACATTGTCAGCTGCACGCTGTCTGGAGCCAGCCGAGAGAGGCAGTAACAGTCAACAGGGGTAGTTTTTCCCTTTTCAGAGTTGCACAACAGGATGATGCCTAGGACACTGTCAAGCAGATGAGAGGATTCTCCAGCTGTAACTAACCACCTCCCCCAAGCCAAGTGGCACAGACCCAGCAGATCTGTGATGCGGTATCTAGGACAGATTTCTGTCTCTGTGCAGTGTTTGAGTCTTCAGCACTGGAAGTCTGCAGATGGAAGCACTCCAGTCACAAGGTGCCTGATGGCCAGATGAGCTGACAGCCTGAACTCTCATGCTTGCTTTTTTTCCTGTGGGAAGTCCCTGCTCAGATGAAATCCAGCACTGCTGTGTGAGACACAACAGTAAAGCTCCATCATCTATGGTTACACTCTGCCTTGGGCCACATTCCCCATCTCAGGGGTGCTGATCCCAAAGTACTGGCCAACTGCTCTGGCCTTGCCACTTCCCTCTCTTTCACAAATGCAAGAGTTGCACTGAGCCTGGGGTTTGTCTTTGTTCTAAAGCTGCTGTGTGGTCCTGCATTGGCCCAAGAAGGACACCACTGGGAGAAGCCTGCTACCAAAAGCATTTTGTACTGCTGATCCCAACCTTTGGAGTCAGGCAGCCCAAGCAATCTTCCAGCCACTTCACTGCCACTTCCCCAGCCAATAGCTCACCTCCTCACAGAGGCACAGGGAAGGTTTGGGAGTGTTTTTAAGATGCTCTGAGAGCTGTTGCCCTGTGTAAAAAAGAGCCATTAAACTTGGACAGGGATGCATTTGTAACATTTTGTGAGTGCTTGACTTGGCGAATTAGCTGAGATTTGGCTTGCACAACCTTACTTGTGATTTCACCACGTGAAAGTGTTGATTTGAGACTCAAACCCTTTCAAATATTGGGAGCTCTTTAGTGCTTGCTTTGTTGGGTTTTGTCTTGTAGCAGCTTTGCGATCCCATAGCCAAGAGGTGCTGCAGGAATAACTGTGAGTGCTTGCTCCTGCCAAGTCTCACTGCAGCCACAGTGATCAATGACCTCAATGCTGCCGGCTGTGGTGGGCTGGGTGCTTTGGCAGGTTCCTCTCCCTTGGCCTGTGCAGCTCCATGCCTGCTTTTCCTCTGTGCTCCCTGTGGCTCATGGAGACAGCCCTCCCAGCTGCAGTAGGCACTGCCCTCCTGGGTGAGCCCCTGGACTGCCAGAACAGGGGCAGAATAGGACAAACACAGCAATGCCAGGCCAAAGACAGAACCTCCTTCTAAAACTCGTCTGCACCTTGTGGGAGTCAGAGTAACTGTGGGGACGGAGCAGCCCGAGGAAAGGCTGCAGAGCACTGCACACAGTCTGGCCTGGTTGCTGAGCCTGGGGCTGCACTGCCAGACCTGGTTTCCAAGTGCTGTTCTTAAGCCATGTGCTGAGAATGGAGAAATGTCACTGAGGACCTTCCAAAGGACCTTGGGGTCTGGGTTGATGAAAAGCTCAACATGAGCCTGCAGTGTGCACATGCAGCCCAGACAGCAACCGAGTCCTAGGCTGCATCAAGAGCAGTGTGGGCAGCAGGGCAAGGGAGGGGATTCTGCCCCTTTACTCTGCTCTCGTCAGACCCCACCTGGAGTACTGTGTGCAGTTCTGGAGCCCTCAGCACAGGAAGGACATGGAAGTGTTGGAGCAGGTCCAGAGGAGGGCCATGAAGATGATCAGAGGGCTGCAGCAGCTCTGCTGTGAGAACAGGCTGAGAGAGTTGGGGCTCTTCAGCCTGGAGAGGAGAAGGTTTCCAGGAGACCTGATAGTAGCCTTCCAGTATCTGAAGGGGGCTACAGGAAGGCTGGGGAGGGATTATTTACAAGGTCTTGCAATGATAGGACAAGGGGCAATGGGTTTGAACTGGCAGAGGGGAGATTTAGACTGGATGTTAGGAGGAAGTTCTTTCCAGTGAGGGTGGTGAGACACTGGCACAGGTTGCCCAGGGAGTTTGTGGCTGCTCCCTCCATGGAGGGGTTCAAGGCCAGGTTGGACGAGGTCTTGAGTGACCTGTGCTAGTGGGAGGTGTCCCTGCCTATGGCAGGGGGTTGGAACTAGGTGATCTTGAGGTCCCTTCCAACCTTACCATTCTTTGATTCTACTACTGATAGCAGTGAATGGGAGCCAGCTGATAACTCTCTCTCCAAAACGTGGTAAAGTTTTCAGCACAGGCGAGGCAAGGCAGATAAAGACACCTGGTGAATAGTAAGGGTTCAAGTGCAAAATGAGCAAGCGTGTTGCAAGCTATGGGGATGCCAAAAGGCAACCAAAGCAAAAGAAGAAAAATGATTTGTGACAGCCTCAAGCCTAGGTGAGGTATGGTAGAGAAGGAGAGGGCAGATGAAACCAGCAGGGGCAGAGACAGGAAGGATGCAGTGGGAGTGCGAAGAAACCTCAGGTAGGGATAAGTGACACAGCTCCCTGGTTTGGGCCCTTGGGGCAGATGTGTGCTAGCACTAGGGCCAGGGCTGGGACAGCAACCACATGCTGAAGGAAGGAACAGCTGCCTAGTGTGGGCCAGAGGTGAAGTCTTCTGCCTTGTGCCCCTTAGTTAAGATTTTAAACTGGCTTGCATTAGATTGGTTTCTTGGCTCAAAAGTACATCTAAAGTGTTCCAAATTGCTCTGCTGGAGCAGAATTTGCTGTCTGCTTTCCAAACTGTACATCTCTGAATTCCAGAACATTCATTAAGACCAAAAGCTTCTACAAAGCTACTGTCCTTCTGGCAAGTGACTCCAAGTGTTCAATATGGAGCTCCCAGAGTCCTGGAGAGCCTGCAGATGCAGGGAACAGACATCTCTCCATCTCTGTTCCCTCACAGCCTTTTAAACCTCGAAGTGCTTGCTCCATCTGCAGAGGCTTTCTGGAACAAGCAGTTAAGCCCAGGCCAACAGTTCCCCTAAGCACTGCTGTATTTCACACAAAACACAGAGAAAATGGCCAAGGCTTTAGCCAAACAAGCTCCAATATATTAGCAAACAAGTTGCTCCCTAACATCTTGAAAGTGAAAAATTCACTCTCTATCAGAACCAGGTTGCTGGATGGGTGAAACATCCCTTTGTAATGGGGACTGTGTCACCGAGACAAAGCAACTATGTCAGCCAATGCAATGGACAAAACCAGAGCTGCTGGTGCACTACATACCAATCTGATGACAGATGACACAAAGCAGAATTCCTAGTGTCAGGCTGATCTCACTGGAGGCCTTGCTTGCTGTTCCTAAGCCTCCCTGCGGCACAGGAGTGCTCAGAGTAAGGACACTCACACTCCTGATCCGCACACATCTGCGGCCTGCGCCTCCAGCAAGCGTCAGATGAAGGACAGGAGTTCCCTGACTTCTGCAGCAAAGAATAAAGCACTTCCCTTGAGACTGCTGAAAGCAGCCTCTGGCTCAAGGCCTTTTTAACCACTGAGGCTGACTGACTGACACCAAGACTCAAACCAGCCCCACAGAAGGGAAACCCACCAGTTCTGTCAGCAGCACATCTGGTAGTGCTGAGCAGTGCCCACACAAGCTGCCCTGACTTCCAGTGGGGCACACTCCACTATTCTTTATGTCTGCCATAGGAACTACATCTGCCAGCTTGGATCTGCCAATCTCCTACCTGGGAAGACCTATAGAGACCCAAGGCAAGCCACAGGACACTGCAGTTCTTAGACCCAAGCAGAAACCCACACTCGTTATTAACTAGTTTGGTTTCAACAGCTGCACTTCATGAAGCCAGCACAACCTTTGAATACCACTAGCCTGGTACCACTGCAAGGCTCTGCCAGCCCTCCCACTACAAAGCTGACCTGCCAGAGAAGACACTGCTTGAAAAGTTCTGCATCCTAAGGAATTTGGCTCAAAAAGTAATCAGTATTTTACAGTTCCAAACAAACTGCTGAGATTTTCTTCTTGCTTTGCATTAAGAGGATGTGGTCTGCTGGTTTTCCTCTGTCAAAGGAGAATCAGGTATTATTGCACATATTTATCCTTCACCTGGATTCCTGCCTCCTGGTATCTAGATAAATGCAATTAACACACTAGAAACATTCACTGGTTTACAAAGAGCTTCTGCAGAAGGACTCTGTGTAAGAGGAACCTGCTGAGCTTCCACAGCAGCAGCTGCTAATGCAGGCACACACTCAAGCATGCAGCTGTCTAAAATAGTAGTGCTCTAGACGTTGAAAGTCAAGAAGGGCCAGATCAGGTTGCGTGGCTTCATGGCCAGCCCTGGGAGATGCTGTAACCACAAGCCAGTGAGACCCTTCCCCTGCGAGGAGGCTGTGAGTGGTCACTCCTTGCACTTCTCACAAGCACTGGGCTTGGCCTTTAAGCTCTGATTCATGGAGGCTCTGCCTCCCTTAGTGCTGCTTTAGCTCACTGCATTCACTTCCCTCCTATTTTCTGCAAAGTATACATGCCACAGCACCAGCTCTGTTCCAAAGATCTCCTCGTGTTCCCTATCCAGGAGATAGTTTAAAGCCAAAGGGAAGGAATGTGTCACTTGAAGCCACAGCTGTGACTTGCTCACACTTTGACTTCAGAAGAAATTCTGATCTGCTGCTTTTGAGCCAAGGCATTTGCAGTAGATTTCCCACTCCCCTGGCAGTGGTGAGGAAAGACGAGTTTGCCTCATCGGTCACTGGGACATCTTGGGTGCTCAGTGCTCAGCTCCAGCAGTGATTTACAACCCCTAAATGCCTATGGCTCAGACACACTTTTTGGGGCTCTGCACACAGGCTGCTCCAGCTGCCACACTGAGCAGAGTAAGAGCAGAGGCACCACCAGATCCCTGTCATTTGGAGACTGCTGGTGTCAGTCCCATACTCCTCTGGGAACACTTTGCTTCCCAGCAATAAAACGACCTGCTAATTACTTGTACTCGTTTCCTAACACAGATTTTAAAAGGGATTCTCTCGGGAAGCTTTTGTAAGGAACACACAAAATGATGCCAGGTGAGAGGAAATTCAGCTGAGGCACTTCAGCATATTTAAGATCCTAGAATCACAGAATGGTCTGGGTTGGAAAGGACCTCCAAAGCTCATCTAGTCCAACCCCTCCTGCAGTCAGCAGGGACATCCTCCACTAGACCAGGCTGCCCAGGGCCCTGTCGATCCTCACTTTCAGTGCCTCCAGGAATGGAGCCTCAAAACACCTCCCTGGACAACCTGTTGCAGTGTTTCACTACCTCATGGTGCACAACTTGTTCCTAGCATCCAGTCTAAACCTGCCCTTCTCTATTTGAAGCCACTGCCCCTTGTCCTCTCCCTGGAGCCTCTCTGCAGTCTTTTTGTAGGCCCTTTGGGTACTGGAAGGCTGCCATTAGGTGTCCCTAGAGCCTTCTCTTCTCCACGTGCTTCACGGTGCCCTGCAGGTGCAGGTGCAAAGTTATCTCTACTGGCATCAGCGATCAAATTGGTACTATTACAGAAACTCAAGAATCACAGAATGGGAAGGTTGGAAGGGACCTCAAGGATCATCTAGTTCCAACCCCCTGCCATAGGCAGGGACACCTCCCACTAGTACAGGTTACTCAAGGCCTCATCCAACCTGGCCTTGAACACCTCCAGGGAGGGAGCATCCACAACCTCCCTGGGCAACCTGTGCCAGTGTCTCACCACCCTCACTGTAAAGAACTTCCTCCTAACATCCAGTCTAAATCTCCCCTCTGCCAGTTTAAACCCATTTCCCCTTGTCCTGTCGTTGCAAGACCTTGTAAATAATCCCTCCCCAGCCTTCCTGTAGCCCCCTTCAGCATTCTGACCCAATCTTCACATCATTTAAGACTTATTTTACTGACCAATTCAAAGATAAATTTAACAATGAGCTGGCTTTGCAGAAAGGAACAACTTTGGAAACATTCAGAAACCTTCCAGCTTCAGAAGCCTTCAGAAAAAAGTGAACTTGTGAGACAGCTGAGGAAGAAGGCAGAGCAGCTCAAAGGCAGCTTCAGGTGGCAGTTAAACACAGGCTAGAGTTTTTAAAGTTCCAAATGTGACAGCAGATTATTTGTATTTCTAGTCTGCAGGAGAACTTGCACTGCCATTTGTACTTTGTAGTACTGCTTTAGAATGGACTTCTGAGTAAATGGCTTCGTTTGTGCTTCTCTCATGTATTATGACCAAACAGATTTTGATCAGAGTCAGAGCTACCTACCTGCCTGGCTCGTCTACAACACACTGATGGGCTTTAAAGACATTGAGGGAGATTGGTTGAATCACGCTAAAAGCAAAGCCCAGGTAAGCTGCAGATCCACAAACAGCCCAGCTCTTGTTCCAACAGCTCAAGGTGAAAGCACTTCTTACCCAGGAGCTTTCAGCGGTGGAACTCACTGTGCCAGACCATGTCCAGGAATGAAATGCCTGCTGCATTGTGACAACCAGAAAAAACCCAAGGCAGCCTAGCCCCTCTGCAAAGCACACTGCCACAGAGGATTGTCCACACCTTGGCAATGCACATTCTGAAAGGGCCCGTTCACACAGCAAAGCACGGCAAAGTGCAGCAAAGCAGGAAAGGCTACTTAAGGCTCCAGCCTGGTTTTCGTGCTTGTGTGTTGTGCTCTCTCTCAATCTCAAATCCAGAGGGGCTCCTAGATCCCATGTTCAACACCGGGAATCTGAGATAAGCGAGAGCCAGCAGCAACCAGGCAGCAACTGATGCAGTGACAATGCTGAAAATCAAGGAGGCGAGCCTGGAGGCACTGCCCGAACCGTCACTGACAGCAGCAGGGTGGGGAGGAGCCTCCCGGTTCCTGCCCTGCCCATCCACACACACCAAAATAAGGCACTGCAGCGGGGCAGCAACATCACCTCTGTGCCAATGTAGTAACAAACCAACAGACACTTACCACAGAGATTTGTTTGTGCTGTTCACCCAGACTGAGAGCACAGGTACAAGTTCTGCAGGCAGCACAGACACAACAGCAACAGTATTCCAGATGCAGAGATTGAGATGTGGATGGGCCTTGAGTTCACACTGTTCTGTGCACAGCAACTGAAATATCCAGGAAGTTGCTCTGGCGTTTGCTTGCTGTGCTTTTAAGAGGTTTTTCCTTTCTGTGGCACTGTGGTTCCCATGAAAATATAATTTCATTAATCTCTGTGTCAAGAAACAAGCTCAAGAATTAGTCTGATGCAGCACAGAAGGGAGCCCAGCCCAGCCGAGCCCCTGTCACACATCAAGGACAAGAACCCTTCTCACTCAGACCCACAGACAGGACAGAAATGCAGGTGGTATCAGAACAGAGATGTGGCTATTTATTGTAGCTTTTAACTTTACAAACGTTTGATACTATTCAGCAACAACTTAGGAGTGGCTAAGTTAAAAAAAAAAGAAAAAAGATTCATTAGGGTTGCAGAATTCTTTTTGTTTGGGATTTTCAAGGCAATGGGAACAAAGGGAGTTAGATGTCAAAACAGCACAGGAGAGGAGGATCTGCTTGCTTTGAAAACCTCCAGCCAAATACATGTAGTACTCTTCTGGAATTCTCAAAAGAGTCCTACCCAGAGTTATTTACAGAGGATTTCACAGCTAGGTACAGACTGGGCCAGGGTTTCATTTCACACAATGTTCCCAAATAGTAACATCTTAAATACTTTTATTCTATATACTCAGAAAATAACTCCTGAGCCTGTGTTGCTCGCTGCCAACAACTGAAATGCAAAGCAGATCCAGAGAGGAATTCTGCTCAACCCAGTCCTCCCCACAAACAGGAGAGCAACACAATTACCTGTTTGGTGCTGGTGGGAGGAAGAAAAAGTGATCTGTCATTACATGTTTCACAAAGACAATGGCATCACAGTGTTGTTGTTATTATATACGGAGCAGAACACCTAAACCACTTCACCACCCTGACAAAGAAAGGTTTTGCTTAGTAACAAATCACCAAAAATGCAACATTGCAGCCTAAAGCTCAACCAACCTTACTGCCAAAGCACAACAGCCAGCTTTGTTCCACAGGAGGTACTCAGGCAGGTGGTAACAGCACTAAATTCTGCTGGGAAGAAAGCACATGAACCTAGCAAAGGAGGGAGCAACACAGTACAGACACAGCAAAGCTTCAGCTAGTTCTCATTCTGCTTATCAACCAGCAGATAGGAAATTATGGAGAGGTATTAAAGGAGCTGTGAGGGTTTAAAATGAGTAATGAGATTATTCAGATTGTTGGAGGAAGACTTTTAAAAGAGTTTTTCTTTCAAGTGAAACACACACAAAAAAGAGCCCAGCAACAGAGGTACCTCTTTCCATAAGCACAATAAATCAAATTTGCTTCTGTACTAGGATGTGTCCTTCATGCCCAGGAATTTAATATTCATTATGAAAGGCCTTTCCTGATCGTAATGCTTTATCATCAGAGAGGATCATAGAATCATAGAATGGTAAGGTTGGAAGGGACCTCAAGGATCATCTAGTTCCAACCCCCTGCCATAGGCAGGGACACCTCCCACTAGTACAGGTTACTCAAGGCTTCAAGGATTACCTTCACATCTTGCTCACAAATCAAGGTTAAGTCAGAGGTAGCTTAGGAATGTTTTAGGATTTAGTGTTTTACTTGAAATGAACGAATCCCTCTTTCAAAAGGGTAGGAAGGGCAAACCGCAGGTGCAGCTGCCACTGCCTGCGCCGAGAGGAGAGCACAGAGCAGCCCCCAGTGAGAGCGGAGCAGGGGAAAGCAGAGTGCTCTGTGGCTGCCTCAGTGCACCAGCTCGGGCTGGTTTTCTACGAAAGGGAGCACGCCACTGACGTAGTAGGCGATGCCAAGGGACAGCAGGGCAATGACAATGATGAGCAGCAGCACCCTCCAGAAGCCCAGGTCTTCCACAAACTCTTGCCAGGTCGTGCGGAAACTGGAGAGAACTCCCTCACCTTGCTGCAGGTTTGGATTGAGGAGGGAATGGCTTTCCATGGCACTACAAAGGATTAAAAATACGTTAGAGCAGAAGAAAACACCTTTGAGTATGACAGTAATCTTGCTGAGAACCACCCAAACGCTACGCTGAGAACTGCAGACTGCCAGCAGTGCCTCTGCCAAGCCAAGCCAGAGCAGAGCCAGGAAAGGCTCTCACCCCAAACTGCAGCTGGCTGCAGTGCTGTTTAATGAGCTGCTGCACAACTGCCCTGGCTTTGCAGCCTTGCCACCCGGGGCCTTCACAGGTCAGTTTCCCCAGTTCCTGCTAAATGTGGCTGGGCAAAGTTCACTGAGGCACAGCTAAAACCCCGAAGGGCACCAGCTCCTGTTCATACAACAGCAAATCATGATTTAAAAATAAACTGCTAAATAAAAAGTAAACTTTGGAAACCAACAGAATTGAGATTCAGAACCCTGCAGTGATCTTTACTACGCTCCTGCATGCCTGTCACAGATGCCTCTTCTCAAGCATGAAGATATAACAGAAGACAATAAATTTGGGTAACAAGAAGATTAGAGACTTTCTGATCTTCAAGACACGCTGGCACTGCTGTGTTTGCTGCCATATGGTCCTCAGCAGCTGCTATGATGTTTTAACATTCCACTATCAACTCATCAGGTCCCCTTTAAACTGCCAGGCTATAAACTAGGGACTGGAACTCTCACTTTTAAAGGAGATACAAATATGAAATTAGAATGGTGCAGTCATCCTGACAGGGAATTGCCTTTAGGAACAAAACTCGTAGCTGGTTCAAAGGCTGTATGGGTTCTTGCATCACTCTCCTAGCTTGGCTGGCTCCACACTTGGTTTACAAGTGGAAACTTTCTTCACTGCTATATGGAAAAGCTCACAAAGGACAGGAAATGGTTCAGGTTGGAAGGGACCTCAGAGATCATCTCCTCCAACCATGGGCACGGACACCTTTCAACTAGACTTGGCTGCTCAAAGGCCTTATCTAGCCTGGCCCTGAACACCCCCAAGAGGTGGTTCTCCTCTCAGCACCCTCACACTCACAACTTCTTCCTCAGCTCCACTTTAACCCTGCTCTGCCTCAGCTTCAAACCATTCCCCCATGGCCTGTCTCAGACACCCTCAGGAACAGTGTCTCTGCAGCCTTCCTGCAGGATCCCTTCAGGTACTGAGCACTCCTGCAACTGGTTTGAATGGGGTTGTCAGCATTATAAAAGGTGCTGGCCAGCAGGAGTTAACCACTGCTCTTCACTGCAGCAGGGACAGCTTTCCTTACCTAGTGGAGACAGCTCACTGTGTGTGCTGCAGGACTTCACTGCCTGTTCCAGGGTAGCACCAACTCCTGGAGCTAATGCCTCAAAGCCTCTTCTCCTGCACCTTGATTTTCATTAGGTAAATAAGATTGCATTTTGTGCTGCTGACTCACAATTCTTTTGTATTAATTGCCTGCCCCTGGTCACCACAGGTTTTGTACAAACCACCCCAGCTGTGCCCCTGGCTGCCTGTACCTCACCTCCTGGTATCACCGGCATGCTGCTGCTTCCTATGGCAGCAGCACTGCTCAAAGTCCTAAGCAAACAGAGCCTGAGAAATAGGCCTTCCAGAATTCATTAGGAGCTTCCCTCTAACCCAATGCTCCCCTGAAATTGTCAGCAGTTCTCCTGAATTCCTCAGCTGTCCTTTAGCCCTCTCTTCAGCCACCATGACACTTTTACTTCATTCTCCATCTGTTTTAGGACCAGAACTGAGAGAAATTTCATATGTGGCATTATATAAAGCCCTTTACTCAGGGTCACATATACCTGCCAAGCCTGTTAGCCCTTCTGTGCACAGACTGCCCATCCTCCCAAAGGGATAGAAACATAGGATCATAGAATGGTAAGGTTGGAAGGGACCTCAAGGATCATCCAGTTCCAACCCCCTGCCATAGGCAGGGACACCTCCCACTAGTACAGGTTGCTCAAGGCCTCATCCAACCTGGCCTTGAACACCTCCAGGGAGGGAGCAGCCACAACCTCCCTGAGCAGTCTGTGCCAGTGCCTCACCACCCTCACTGTAAAGAACTTCCTCCTAACATCCAGTCTAAATCTCCCCTCTGCCAGTTCAAACCCATTGCCCCTTGTCCTGTCATTGCAAGACCTTGTCAATAGTCCCTCCCCAGCCCCTTTCAGATCCTGGAATTCTACTCTAAGGTCTCCTGGAAGCCTTCTCTTCTCCAGGCTGCAGAGCCTCAACTCTTGTAGCCTGTCCTGGTGGGGTCTGACAAGAGCAGAGTAAAGGGGCAGAATCCCCTCCCTTGCCCTGCTGCCCACACTGCTCTTGATGCAGCCCAGCACACAGTTGCTGTCTGGGCTGCATGTGCACACTGCAGGCTCATGTTGAGCTTTTCATCAACCCAGACTCCAAGGTCCTTTTCCTCAGGGCTGCTCTCAGCCATTCACCACCCAGCCTGTATTTGTGCTTGGGACTGTGCCTACCCAAGTGCAGGACCTTAAACTTGGCCTTGTTGAATTTGTGATGTGAGGCTAGCCTGGGATACTGGCACCCTGCATCTCGCTAGGCCCTTGGCTCTGTGACAAGTGGTAGAATTTTGGGCAGTCTATAATGGAAAATAAGTAACTACTTTGTTTTTTTAATTTCTACCATAAAATGAAAATCTCAATAGAAAAAAAAATAATTTCTGTTCTCATATGTGATTTGTTCAAAGAGACTTTTTTTCAAGATGTAGTATTTTATTTTGGTCTGATAACACCAGGCCAGAGTTGCCTTTATGTGTTTTGAGGAATAACCAATCAGATCGACCACAAAAATACAGAAGTCATCAACATTAACTCTGCTAGTAATGATTTTTGGTTGTAAATACCTTTCACTTTCAGCAGTCTGCATGGTTTCCAGCTTGGAGTGAGTTCCTCTGTTGAATCCTTTCACCTCTTGCTCCTCTAAAGACTCCAGCAGTCTAATCACATCTTTATTCACACCCCTCCGCTTCGCCAGAACAAGCGGTGTTGCACCTTGGTGGTTGCTAAAGTAACCCCATGAAGGGACAGGAGAAGAGAAGCTGTTAATAGGGAAACCTTGCAACACCTTGGCGTGACACATGACAACTTCCTAAGTACTCAGAACTGTTTGCTGTTATATCAGACAGCAAGAAACTCCTGTCTACACAAATTAGAGCACAGCTGGCTACTGAAGAAAGTCAGTATGTTCAGCTTTGAGGCTGCACAACTCTTTTTCCACTAAATAAAATAAAAACTCCTTCTACTCTAATGGAATCTCTGAGTGTTACAACAGAAAATAAACTGTAGATTCATGACAATGCTCAGGATTAAGTTTAATTTGGAGAAGGAACTGTGCAAATCTATTTCCTGATAGTTTACTTTCCATGTGGGTATGAGGACATCAGGTAAAAATGAAATAAAATACAGATGGTCCCTCTGCTATTAATACTGAAGAGAAGCAGAGATGCCTTCAGAGTGGTTTGGAAGGAGGAAAAAGCCCCAAAGCACAACCCATAAAGATGCCAGGCTGCCAGTAACTGGTTGTGCTGCCTTAGAAACATTAGATGAGACAGGTGAAAAAAGGGCAGAGATCAAACCCCAAAAAGCTTTCAAAGTTACTGCTGGTTTGCATGTGTGATGGGAACAGGCAAACAAAGCAATTCATCTCCTGCAGGGGAGCAGCCATTTAATTTATAGCTTGAGAGCTTACAGCCGAGCACTGGCACCCAACAGCTGCTGGAAGCCAGAAAGAATATCCAACATGTAAAAGAAAGGCTGAGTCACAGGGTGTGGGGGAGCAGGCAAACACTGAAAGGAAGCATTGTCACCGAAGGAGGGTGGGAATGAACTGACACACAACTGTATTTTCTTCTCTTATACACTACCACAATTAAAACAATACAACTGTGCTGGAGAAGACTCTTCTAAAGCAGTCAGCGTGATTTGTTTCCTTTGCTGCCAACCATCCACACCTGGCTGTCTGGCCAACCCAGGATGGCAGTGTCATCAGTGAGACAGAATTAGCCACAGCAGCCCACACCAGCAGCTGCTATTTCTGTTTGCTGCCCTTGTCGAATAGACTAGTAGAAGTGGCCTCTTGCTGCTCTCCTGCCCTCTTACTTTGTGTTTTTATTCAGTGATATCCTCAAAAGCTGAATTGCACCAAACACACTAAAATATAATACAATGCATGCTGTAAAAAGAGAAAAGTGACTTACCAGATATCAATTTTCAGCCCATTGGAAACCAGGAACTGGATGGTGTCCACGTGGCCGCAGAGGTGGAGGGCTGTGTTACCCTGGTAATCGGTGGCTAGGAGGTCGGCACCGAATTTGTGCAGCAGCTGACAGATGTCCACGTTTCCCCTGGCTGCAGCCAGGTGCAGGCCAGTTCGGCCCCGGCTGTCTCGGATGTTGGGGTCGAAGCCGCTCTCCAGCAGCCGTTTGGAGTAGTTGAAGTCTCCATCGATGCAAGCCTGCAGCAGCGGCACGTTGGTCTGCGAGGAGTCGTTAACGAACACGTAGGACATCGCTCCGAGGCTCTGGAGCAGGTGGCAGACCTGTGGGCGGCAGCGGGAAGCAGCGCTGGGGGGAAACGGGCAGCGAGCACAAGCCGAACGCTCGGCAGGCTGCTCCGCTTCTCCCTCAAGAACGCGAAGCGGCTCACAGAGCAGCTCTGGAAGCGTCCTGCGGTGCACCTTACCTCGGGGCGCTGCTGCTGCTGCTGCTTCCGACAGGACCAGGGCTCCTGCTGCTCTTACACCTCTGGCCACAACAGCAAAGCTTCCTTATTGCAGAAAACCACTAAGATCAGAGCCACAAATGCAAGACAGGTGAGCAGCTTTCACCTGCCAGGAGACCACAGCTACTAACCCTGACAGGGCAAACCACTGTGCATCAGAAGTGAAAGGGAGAGCAAGTACCATAAAGTGGGCAAGCATCAGTGGTGTTAGCTGCACTCCTCACTGCTGTAAGCAAAGCTACTCCAGCAGGATTCTCACTGCCTGAACTTGAACTTGGGTGTACAAAGCGCAGTTAGCTGCTGAAAATACTTGGTAATTATAAATACCAATTCCTTCTGCAAGAAATATTTTCCAATACACCTTGCAGAACACTACTTCTATAGTGCCACAGACAAACCAGTGATCAACCCAGAACAGAAAACTGAGTGCATTATGTGAAATTGCCCCTCTGGACCTGAAAACTGGAATTGAGTACAAGGACTATGGCAAAAGCAGGTATGAAACTATCCTGGGTCCTTCTGGAACCCCAATGCAGAGAAGTACAAAGGCAGTTTGTCTGGTTTCATAAAAGATAAACTCTTTCTGTGTCAGGACCTAAAAGAAGGAGATAAACGTTTTGCTCTGGATTTCTTGCTATAGAATATTCCACGGACTATGGTTAACTCTTCAGAAGACCATTTTAAGGATGAGCCAAATAAGGAGGGTAGGAGGATGTTGTGTGTTTACAGGATACAGAAGACAATAATGAGGAAAGAGAATAGCTGTGCAAGAGCAGGATAAAATGTGTGAAGAGATGGTAAGAAATTAAAACATCTAGGAGGCTGGACAGCAAAGCTCTGAACTGCCTCCGAGATGAAGGAAAAAATCATCACCTAAAACAGTAAAAATGCTTAGAAGAAATACCCATACAGATACAAAACAGCTCAACAGGCAGGAAAGAAAAGTGGATTTGCTAGCTGCCTTTGAATAGGAACTGAAATTCACTTGAAGCAGTGTGTCCCATGTGCCCAGGGTCTGTACTCTGGGATCATGCTATAGCAGTGTTGACTGACTGCAGGAAGCTCCTCCTAAGACAGCCACACGTGGATGTGCATTTTCTCATCTATATAAGGTATCCTTCCACAACAGTGCACTCTTTCAGCTGGGAGAATGGAAACATGGCCATCAGCCAAAGAACTTGATTTCAGACCTCTCCTTTTCCTGAGAGTTTATCATGCCTGCACTTCATAGCTCTTCCCCCATATTTTAGATCAAATTCAAGATCAAAGTACCTACAGAAGTAATTTCAAAACATGTGCACACCGAAGTGATGAGCAGCCAGAGCATCTGGGGCTGGTGGAGCTCATCGTATTTAAAGCTCAGTAGATCTGATGCTCTGTCTGCCCAGATTCTGCTACATGTGTGAATGCTGTGCAGGCTCCTAGTGCAAGAGGGCACAACGATTTCACTTTCTTGAATGCAGAAGAGGCAGAGATGGGAACAGGTTCTGCATTCTGCTATCTTGACAAGGAATGATTTTAAGCAGCGCTCCATGCCCCTAGGCTGCAAGCCTGCTTGTTAACATGTGCTGGTAATATCACTGGCTCAACAATCACTTCCAATAGCCAAAGGCCACTTCACTGATGCTGCAAAACTTTCAGTGCAAGGCTGGCATCGTTCTGGGCACCAACAGCTCGCTTTGTAAGTCTGCACAAGGAGGCAGGACAAGGCACCTGCTCCTCTTTCTACCGAATATGGTACAACCTCCTGGATGTTGCATAGTCAGGATTCCCAGACGACAGCAATCGCAATTTTCTCGCCCACTTCCCACCCAAGTTGTGAAGGATTGAGAATTCTTCTTCAGCTCTGCCAGGTCAATTTTCTTTAAGAGAAATATCATGCCCAGTTTCTTTAAAATGTAATTGTAGCCTTTATGTTCCACACTAAATCTTCCCTAAAGCAGTATCGTAAATCATTTACAAACCTCCAATTACCCGCCATAGGAACAGCAAAAACCCCTAATCATACTTGATAAAAAGACCGTGGTTGGCCTGTAAAATAATGTTGCAGTGTGTGAACAAGGCCTAACAGAAATCCACAAGAGATGATCTCAGAGACGCAAGCTATTTGAGAAACACTGTGGCATGCCCTGGTAAATGCATACTTTCATACTGGAAGTGTATGCCTGCTAAAGCCTCAAAGAAGTCCCCACCACCTCAACCAGCTCTGGTGAAACATCATCATGTAGTACCAGGAAAAAACAACAGGAAAGAGCTCTTTATCTTCCCAGGAAGGGACAGAAAAGTTCAGCAGCTCTCAGAAAGTGTAACTGGAAGCAATTCTGATTCAGAAGGTACCATCACTAGAATCTTTCCAAACTGACTGCTGAAGTGTAGAAGACTGAAGTGAAACCTTAGCATTTCACAGTAAAAAAAGAAAAAAACCCAACACATCTTTTCAAGTGCTGAGAAGACTCACGGACTAAGCAAATGCATTCATACACACACAAAACATAAACCATCTGGTTTGATTGATCTTTGTGATGAAAATGACATTTCCTACAAAGACAATTCCATTTCACATACAGCTGCCTAACTCCTGCCAGGTGCCAGCTGCAGGCAAAGCTGAACTCTGCACCGTCTGTAAGTTGTCAGTCCCCACATCTAACCTAATGCTCCTAACAAAGCCCAGCAAAAAATGACACTAGGCTACTTCACTCTATCTGAATGTACAAACTGCCCTTACTTTTCTGACCATGGGAAAGGTCAGGATTCCTATTGCTGTAGTGAGGTTCTGGTGAGAGTTTGTGCTGGTTTAAGGCTAATTGGAATATTTTAAAAGAGAAAATTATATTATAGGCTGTGAAAAGGAAACAATGGTGATGTTTACTTCACTCATAGGCTTGCTGAGATGTTTAAGGAAAGAACTCAAAACATAGATAACACAGAGTCTCTGGGGCACAGTGTCTTGGTCTCTCTAGCTTCTCACCTTCTCCTCTCTGCGGAGTAACCTCACTAACCACTTTCCTTCTAACCCCCCTGGTTGATCCTCCAAACTCACCTTGTGTGTAAGGCAAACCTTGGGGTAAGGTATAGAGGTGGGGAGAAGGTGGAAGGGTGGTTGGGAGCCCCTCCTGGGGTCTCTGATCTCTGGGAGGGGAGTTGTGTTTCTGTATTACCTTCAACTTGTCTATGTCTGTAACTATTCCTGTCTATAGTGTATATCTCTGCTGTACATTGTGCTGAGCTGTAAACAGAGCTTCAGTCCTTAACTTCCAGCTGGCTGAGTTCTAGTCTGGGTCATTTTACAAAGCGTGGAGGGGCAGGGAACTCCCAAACCATCACAGAGTTTGAAACAGAATTCCAAACCATTACCCATTCTCCTTGAATTGCTTCTGAAAGGTGCCAGGGATAACTCTGACCCTGCCTGGCAGCTGGCACACCTACCATTAAGCAGCAATGTCACAGGCACAAATCTGGACAAAGGAACCTGCATTAGTAACACAATCCAGAGGCGCTGCAAAGTGAGCATTCTGAATATCCCTCTGCATCACTGCTGCTGGAGTTAAATACATCTAATTCAGTTCAGTAAGTGACTGCTCCTAGAAACACATCACTATCTACTGAAAATGCCTCTTTTAAATTACATTTCTGTTCAAAATATAAAACAGGTTTGCTGTTGATAACTTGGTACTTTGACAGAAAACTAATTACGTGGAGGGAAAAAAAGTAAATTCAAAGATGTCCTTCCCATTAGAAAGGCATAGTGTTAAGAACAGACCTTCCCTACATTTACACAGCTGGATATAGCCTGAGCACAGTGTGCTTTTATTAATAATGGCAAAAATTATGCTTCAAGTAACTTCTGCAGTGACAGGTAGGCTAGCACAGGGTAAGAAAATCTAACTGAGCTGTTCTGTCTCCAAAAGCAGTGCTCATATGAGGTGATCCTGTAAGAATTACTATTTCTTTATTAGAAGTCATCTGTGTCTCTGTTCTGGGCACAAGAGCAACTCAGTGTCACACACTGATCTGCTGTATAACGTGTTTACACCTGCAGAAGCCAGGAGAGATGCAGAGTACTTCAAACCACAGAGCTAGATGCGAGTGCTGTTGCTTTTTAAACCAGTCCTAAATTTGCACTAACTGTGGATGGGTTTATTTCACAATAAACATGTTGCTGTCTCTGCCTTCTCTACCAAACAGCTCCAGAAGAAAGGAATACCTAGACTGTAAGGCAGAACCACTAATGGGACCGGTTTCTCCACTGCAAAAATATTAATGAGCCTAGCAAGTTGCAGTTAATCATGCAGGCTGCAGAACTGCAGCATTTCCAAGAACAGTCAGGAAACCTCAATTGTCCCAATTTCAAAGAACAGCAGAACAGTATCAGATTGGTCAGTAATTGAGATTTCTCAGTATCAGGACACACTGACACATACAACCTAAGCAGCAATAAGACTGCCACTGCCAAGCAATGGGGACTACAACCAAACCAAGAACAACTAACAGGCACCACCCCGTGCCAGAACACAAAATGTGTTACTTCTAAAACCTACACTGGCCAACTCCCTTGTGGCAAACAGCTTCCTCTTTCAGAAATATGCTTTCAGGGTGGCAGTGTCTTTCCAAGTTCTTCCTTTTCAGGCTCCAAATGAATGAAAAACATTCCAGTGGTTTGCTTATACTGCAGGTGCCCATCTCGGAAGGCAGCTCTCTGGTCAGGTGGGCTTGTTCCCTTAAAACCACCATGTGAACACAACCTCTCTTTGGACACACAAAAGAAAACTGTTTTAAGGTGTAATTTAATGATTAAAACAAATCCACACTGCCTTGCTTGTCTACCCTCTGAACACTAAGCAGTTCTTGAAACATAAATCCAGTAATATTTTAATTCCCCGAGTAGTTGGAGGGAGAAATCTCTTCTTGCCACACGCGCTCGTATTGATGTGCAAGTTACTAAGAAGTCATTTAACTGAATTAAGGCTACATTTAGTTAAAAAACCTCATGAACTGTCATTTTGGTTTGGGAAAGAATCCCCCTGGCCACATTAAGTTCCATGAGAGTTTTGCATCACCTGTGAAAAACCTTCACCCTGTCCAACTGGCTCTGCTGCTGGCTTTGCTGCTAGGAACAGCATCTCCAGTTCAGCACAGTGAGATGTGTGTTTCACACTGCATCTCCCTTCCTAACTTCAGCCATCTTTTCAGCAGTTCCTGAATCCAAGGTATCACAGAGTGTTCACAAGACCTCTCTCTCATGTCTCTAGCCAGACACACGGGTCAGTGGTGAGACAAGAACATCATTCATGCCATCTGCTTTCTGTTATCCCCCTTCCCTTCCGCAGACGTCACACAGAGATATTCTTTTGATGTCAGGACATGTTGCCATGCTACACAGACCTTGTACTTTGCACAAACGGGTTACTAAGTGCTTTGGGAGAAAAAATACAAATTATTGCTGCTGTTTAGAAATCGGCCAAGGCACTGAGAAACAATGAGCTTTGTTCATCACTCTGTAGCAGGTCAACAGCACAAGATAAAAATCAACAAGATCTCAATGCCCATCGAGGCTGCCAAATGCTTCCCCAGATAAATACACAGTGCATGTACTATACCACACACACAGCATTAGGGAATGATAGGAAAGCGACCAATCTGTTAACACACCTTCATTGACAAGCAGAGCCACAGATTTTATCCTTATTCTTTATACACTTAACTTACAATTCAGCTGCCTTCCACGTTACAGCACACTTAACTTCTATCATATATACAGCAAGGTACGTTTGGACCTTGCTCAATTTTCATCTTCTGCAAAAGAACTCTTGGAGCAGAACGGCAATTCAGACATTTCTTCAGATCGTCTGTAACTCTAATTCTTCACAACTGGCTCAGGGGAATCAGCAGGTAACTGCAATAACTCCCCGATCACTGTGGGGATACACCTGCTTTCATAGGGAGTTACTGAATGGCTTCCATGGGTCATAATTATCAACCTCTCCACAAATTTGTGCTCCAATTCCTTCTCTGTCCCTCGTGGGCACACATAGCACAACAACCCATGCTGGTCAAGAAGCTATTCAGAGGTCACCAGCACGCTCCTTGTGGTTGGTTTATCTGTTTGCTTAATAAACTAGAGAGAATTCGTTCCAATGCCAATGAAGTGTTGGTGTTTACGTTTGCTGCAGACCTCGAAGCAGTCTCCCGAAGAGCAGTAACCGAGCAACGAGAGCCCGCGGCGCCGCCTGGCTCGGCACCGCCACCGCGTGGGCTGCCGCCTCCCTGCCCGCCTCAAGGCCACGGCCTCGGGCACACCTCCGCTACGTGTCGTGCTACAGAAACCACGCCAAGCGCGCAAGTAAGATTTTATTCCGAAACTCTAAAATCCAAAGCGCTATTGCCCTGCGGGAGCCGCCCCGTTCGGAGCCGCTATCAGTGAAAGGCGAGCTTCAGCCTGCGGCTCGGCTTGTGAACACAAAGCTGCTGCTTTTAACAAAGAAGGCACTTGTGGCCCTTTCTTTACAAACTTCAAAGACTAAACCCAAAATGCCACACGCACACAAAAAGCCCAGTCCTCACCTAGGCAAACAAGAAGTCTGACGAGTTCACCGAAATAGGAAAAGCTTTCTGCATCCAGCAGGAATGATCACAAGTGAGCTCAGCTTTATCCCAGCGACAAAACAAACTAAGAATCAAGAACCTATCACTGAGCTGCTTATTACACAGCCCATACGTTCTTATGTAATTTCTTATGATGCATGCAGCAGCACAGCGTTGGCGACATGGCCCCAGTAAGGTATGCCACAGCAAAGCCAGGTTAAAACAGCTACAAGAAGCAGGGCACTTTAAAAAGCAGACATCTCCTGCACCTCTAAGTCACTGATATGCACCTGCACCTTTGACTTCACCTTTAAAATGAAAGACTGCTCTGCTTGTTGCCTAGTTTGTTACTTGACATAATAGCAGCGGTAAGACATGATACATGGCTCCTGCTACACCTGCTGGGCACAGGCACTTATCAGTTTTCTAGCATCTCAAATATTCCAAACATCTATCAACTCAGCATGACTTCAAACACTCAACTGAATCATGTTGGATCATGTTGTGTGACAGGGTAAGGCCAAATGGTAGAACTAAGGTTGTATTTCTAATTAATACATACATGTCTTCTTTTCACTAACGAATCTCTTCTATGCTGTAAGTTGTTGTCTTTTAATGCTTCCTGGAAATCCAAGTAAACTGTACAAATCACAACACCTGCAACTGCAGTCCTGCTTGGTAAACTCCAGTAAAAGCTTACAAGCCTCAGGTGTAGCAAACCTCTAGGAATATATCCATTAACATTAGCAGATCTATTCCTTTAAGTTTATGTCCCACGACCCAGCTGATGTAGCTGTATCACTTGGGTGTGAGAACTTTGCTGAGTGACAAAACTGGTGTTTAAAGCAGTTAGTCAACTGAAATTCTATCACTAGATTTAAAAGAGAGAAATGCCACCGGGAAAAATGGTGTTGACACATGAAGTTAAGCCAGAATCTGAGTTCCACAAGCATAGATAGGGCTGCAGTGAGGTACTGCATGAGATCAAACTTTTTTCTATGTGTTTAGTAGGTATAACCTTTATACAGCAAATCAAACCACAACAAACCTGAGCTAATCAGTATTTCTGCTGTGCCTTAGGTGGCAGCAGAATCTCAGCAAACACCAGCGACTGCAGTGTGGCGGAGCAGGACATGGGCGAAGCCAGGTCCACTGGCCCATGCACTAACAGTAGGCTACCGATGGCCTCCACAGAAAGCTGAGGGCATCAGGGGATCATGTATTGCACACAACAGGGATACACCAGTGCCCTCTGAAATCCCCTAACAGGGATAAAACAGTGTGCTTAGTAACTGACACGTGTGAAGTGGAGTGCTCACAGTGGAGATCATGTTAGAGGGTGACCAACTGACTGATCAAAATTAAAAGCAGCTCTCAAAAACTCCAGCACAGCCAAATCCCTAGAAGAGCCACTACCAGTTAAGTCCTTGAATGAGCAGGGATCCCGACCCTGGGCTTGAAGGTCATATATATTCAGAAAGCAACTGCACAAGAATATGAGGTGGGATGATACAGTCAGCTTAAGGCACCACTGTGAATCCCTTGCTCTTGCTGATGAGGGCATACCCCTGAGGGCAGCAGCGCTGATTTGTACAGACCACTTGTGCCAAGGCAATCAGCATTCCTCTGGAAAAATGACAGCAGATGTAGAGAGTGCACATCTTCTAAAACACACATTTACCAAGTTTTTGTTAGAAATCTGTTTCACAAGCAAAGGAAGAGCTACGAAGTCTAGACGTAACATTAAGCTTATTGCCCTGCTGCAGAAAACAAAAACATTACTTTTACAAAACCGTCACATCTCACCTGTTGGGGTTTTGCTCATTGACCTTTTGGAGGGCTGCTCCTCAACGTCAGTGCTCTCTGATGGTAAGACATTTTCACACGTTAACCTTTTAATTTACATTATTCATGTATCAACACCATTCTTTAGCTCCATGTATTCCCTTGCCTTGGTGGTTCAATAGAAAGTGAAGGCCTTTACTCTGCAAAACTGAAAAAGCCAAATGCTTCCTCTGAGAGACTTTAAATTTCCCTGCCCGTCCTAAGCACATCTCCCTGTGCCGTATCTACTTTAGGTTTTCACTTGACAGTGATTAACATTACACAAAGTATTCCAGACTCCTGCTTGTGGGTAGCAGTAACTCCCATTTCTGGATCATCAGCCATCAGCATTCACTGCTTCTCTTGTAACCACCTAACCTGTACTCAGGTTTGTGTTGCTCTCAACTAGTAAGAATTGAGTAAATTGTGTGCTGATGAGTTTGCAACTGCAAACTCTTGCTCCTTGTTACCGTACTTCTTCCCTGCTCTAGTTGTCAGGACCATCAGATCCTTCCTGCACACCACAGCTCCCACTTCTACATTGCCAACACCTCCCGGCTCTCCATCACTACCAAATTAAAGCAGTAAAGTTTTAATGGCTGCATCAATATACTTATCAAGCATTTAGCAAGACTGGTTTTGAGACAGATCTTCAAATAAGTAATTTAATAATCTTTTACACACAAATTTGATGGATTCTCTTTCGAATATTCGCTGCCACTGTCTGTCCCTAGTTTCTCCCCTTCACACTTCACAACCTGGGCGTTATCCCTCTCTTCTCAACGCAGTTACAGTTTCCCCTGCAGCCCCTGATGCAAAACTCGACTCTTGTCTAGGATAAAGAGAACTACCCCGCTCCCCTTGAAACCCGAAGAAGGCTGAGAGCAAGGTAAAAGCAGCTCTTCTGGCAAAACTAAGCACGACCTTTTCACTTCGCCGACCTTCGGAGCCTCCTCCTCGGATGCACGCTGCGCGGCAGCGCGGGGCAGGGGCTGCACTCTCACCGACGCCAGTTGCGCAGCCGCCTGCCTGTCTCGGCTGCCCTCCCTCCCCGCGTTACCGGCGGGCGGCGCACCCGCGGCTCTCCCACCCCACAGCGCCAACCGCTGCCCCTCCTCAGGTCCCGGCCCAAGCGCTCCCCAGGCGCCGGTCGGTTTCGTCGCCGCTTGCGGTGTCGGTCACCGCCGGGCCCGCCGCTCTCGTGCCGTCCCGTCACCGGTCCCCTACGGCGGCGCCCCCCGACCCTGCCTACGGCCTTGTCTTGGCGGTTCCCTCCCCGCCGCCGCTCTAGCGACGGTGTCACGGCCTCGGGGCAGGCTATGCCAGTGCCGCTGCCTCCCTCGACGCTGCCCATCACCCCCTGCGCCGTGCGTGTCGCTCGGCGAAGCCCGGGCCCGCCGCACACACCGACGGGNNNNTCAGAGCCGCGGCACGCAGAGGCTGCCGGGCTCGGGCCGCGCAACGGGGCGGGCGGAGGCGGCGCGGAGGCCGTGCGCGCCCCCTGCCGGGCGGAGGCCACCCCCACAGCCACTCGTCCGCCGCCGACAGCGGCCGAGTCCGCGCTCCCCGCAAACGCCGACTCGAGCCGGGGCACCGCGGGACCGCCCCCCGAGCGCTTCGCCGTGCGCCGCAGACCAGCAGGCAGCGGGGACGGGGACTCTCCCGATCAGCGGTAATACTGCCGCCTCCGCAGGGCCGGGCTGGGCGAGGCGAAGCTTCCTCCGGCTTCGAAACGAAGCTGTTTACAGCCCTGCTTTTGGGCCCGGAACCACCGCCCCGGCTGGCGCGGAAAGGCTTCGGCAGCACGGGTTAAGTAAACTCTGCACGGAGAACGCAGCCACGGTCTGCAGCGGGACCTTCCGCCCGCCCCTCGCACCCGTACAGCCGGGGCCGGGTCGGGACTGCACAGCGAGAACACAGGCAGGGGTGCGGAGGTGGGCGGCGAGAGGTCGGCATCAGGTAGGGATGGGACAAGAACCTTTAGCGAAAAGAATCAGGCTTCCGATTTAAGGGTTGGCTGTTTTTATTAAATACGAGTTGTCAACGCTCTGCCTCTCAGGGATGCCTTTTCCTGAACTTGTGTGTGTGCTACCTCCGAAACAGAAGGAGCATGCTGGAAATCCAGGCAAGGGTGGGTCCATTCCTCTGCATCTAGAGCACAAACTTAGGAGGGACACCGTTAAATAAAAAAGGGGGAGCCAAGACTGACTTATCCAAAAATAGTAAAGCTTTAGAATTTTTTCTTTCCTCGTTCTTGCCTCTGATCCTGCCTTTCAGAGCAAGGGCAGCACAAAGAATCAAAGATCCTTCACACATGGTATGGAGCACTGTGGTTTAGGCACTTCACTGTCCTTGCAGTACAAACAGCTCAGTGCTGTGGTTGAGGGCACGTCTGCCTTCACCCAGCTACATCAGGGACTTGGTTATCCCATTGCCACCAACGCAAACCGGCTCCTTTGGGGATGCACTGTTACCTTTGCCTGGAGGAACTGGTCCCAGCTGTGCTGGTTTGAGGCTAATTAGAATATTTTAATAGAGAAAATTACACTCTAGGCTGTGAAAGGACAACATCCTGATGTCTACTTCACTCATAGGCTTGCTGGAGAATTGTTTGGGAACACTAACCAAAACAATTGATAAGTGAGTCTCTGTCGCTTGCTGGAACAGGAGCTGCTGGTGGGATCTAGCAGCTTCTGGGCTCTGACTCCTCTGCTGATTAATCCTCACTAACCACTTTTCTTCTAACCCCCCTGGCTGATCCTCNTAGCTTTTACTTGTATATTTCTGTAAATATTCTGTATATAGTGTAAATATCTGCTGTACATTGAGCAAAGCTGTAAATAGAGCTTCATCATTTAACTTCCAGCCGACTGAGTGCTAGTCTGGGTCATTTTACAAAGTGTGGGGGGGCGGGGAACTCCCAAACCTTCACACCAGCATTGCCTCCGGTGGTGCAAACCCTGTGCAGAACAAAGCCAGGCAGGGGCTGGCTGCATCAGCCAGCCAATGGTAACTGCAGTGACTGCTCTGCAGCCACCCCTCAGTCCAACCCAGGAGAGAGAAGGCATGTTCAGCTTGCTCATACCTATGGTCAGCTGAGAACCACCTCCACCAACTCGGACTGCACAGGCACCACACAAGTGCAGTGCACCATTTTCTGTAGGGTGAGAGGCAGTTGCAGGTTCCTGTAACAAAGGTGACTGCCCACCTGGCAGGTGCATCCTTTGTTACTGCTGCTACCATTAGGAGGGAAAGGCTTTAGCCTCACTCAGGGGCACACACTTGCAGTTACACAAAGCATGCAGAGCCATTGCTGGTTCTTTCCTTGCCTAAGAAGGGAATGCCGGCTGAGAGTCTCAAACACAAGCCAGTGTGATGTTAACACTTGGGTGCCACTGGTTTCAAAATGGAACTAGCAATTGCTTGCTGTGTGTATTGCAACAGCCATTGCAGAGCCAGGGCACTAGGGCTACACCAGTACTGCAAAGGCAGTCCCACACTGCCACAGCAGACCTCAAGGGGTGCAAAATGAGGCAAGGAGAAGCATACAGAAAACTCAAGGCATCAGCTGCACAGTTGAATTTTAACAGCAGTGCACCAACTCAGAAGATACTCTTGTTTGTCTCCTTTCCTTAATTGATCTTCCTTTTTACCCACTGCTCACAAATGGAAAGTGTCAGCACAATTCTACAAACCTCCAATACTCTTTCTGCAGGGTCCCATGTCTGATATCAAGTCTAAGGTTGCTGCCATCAGCAAGGTAAACACACAAGAAGGCCATCTGGGTTTGGATTCTAAGAGTATCCTGCTAGGAAAAAAAACAGAACACTGCTTTGTTGCTTTCTGTATTGCTGGAGCCCTTTGGAGGCTGTTTATGCTCCATTTACCTATTTACTTAAGTCAAATAAACGATTGTGATTACTGTTTGCCAAAAAGCAAGTTGCTAGAGTTTGTATTGAAGCCTGCAGATGACAAAGGCAGCAGATGCAGAACAGCAGGTGGGAAGGTGCTGCAGAATTTGAGCAGGGTCAGTTTGATGGTGAGCCAAGCACATTGTACCTGGCACCTCAGTGCTGGCAGGAATGACCCAGTCACTGTCCTAGGAAGCAGAGACTCCAAAAAGAGGTGGGGGGATAAACAGCTGCATGTGACTCTCCAAAGCAACCATCTTGCCAAAGGAAAAAAATGCACCCCTGTACCTATAGCCAGGAAAAGCTCCAGTGAGAGTGGGCCAGGGTATCCTAACACAGCAAAGCCACTGTGCACTGCCAGAGCCCGAGGTGCAAACCCACTGCAAAGAGAGAGGAGATGGAAGGGAGACACATGGATGCATCCAGGTCATGAGAAAACAAGCCTTGAGTGAGTGACCTCGAAGAGCTGTCTTACATCTAGACAGAAAGGGGCAATTGGCAGTCTGGAAAACTGAAGTACAGGAGCCAAACCCAGTGGCAGTCAGCTAAGGACAGAGGCAGACTCAGAGCAAATCACACCTCTGTGAAAGCGAGGCAGTGCACAATAGGGGGGGAATTCTCCACTGCTTCATACCAGCACTTCAGAGCGTTGAGAGACTTTTCCTGAGCTCAAACTCGGGAAGCTCCATGCTTTGCTGCATCAGAAGTCAGCTGCTTGTTTCAAGCGGTTGAGACTAGCTTGACACCTCTCTTTGGCATGCATCTGCACGAGGTGGCAGAAACTCATTGCTGCAGCTTCTGTTCCTGTTGACTGTCCTGTGTCAGAGGACAGCACTGGTCTCTGGCATTTTTATCAAGGAGATGCATTTCCCTTAAGCTCTGCAGTAGAGAAAAACGCTCTAATTGTACTTACTGCACACAGCATTCACATTTTTTGTAGCTATGCCTGGAAAACATGGGAGGCTCCCTGGGAGCCCTCTCTCAGTACCTTGCTGCAGGGTCTTTGTGGTGCCTGCATACAGGAGCATCTCCTGGCTCCTGCAGTGTAAGCAAGGGCTGACACTTGTGCTCCACTACCCCTTTTTGGGTACCCTGCAGAACATGCTGGGGTTTGTGACTGCAATTCGCTCAGCTCAGACCGGTAACCTTTCTGGGCCAGTAAGACTACCTTTTCCATTAAGTCTGCCTGAAGAGTTAGTGAAAGGTAAGATCAAACACAAACACCAAGTGTTTTCTTCCACAACATCTAAACATTAAGAACATGTTGGCAAGTTTGTGGAATATATATGGGGGGGAAAACAGTCCTGAGGAAAATCAAACCAAAACCACCTTTCTTCTCTAATCAGGCTTCCCATAGATTTCCCTGGCACCTGGTATTTTACCCAGCTGCCTGCCTCCACATCTGAGCACACGTGTTAAAGAACTAGGCAGTGCCGTGCCTGATGTCCTGAGCATCCACACAGATTTATTCTTTATCCCCAGACTACCTTCCTCCTTCTCCAGGAGACAGATCCAGGCATTCCTCTTCATTAAAAAAATGCACTACTTTGCCTCTCTGGAGAGACAAAGTCCCTCTGCCTCTTGCAGCAAGGATCATCTCCTGCACTTACCCGAATACTTTACTGCTCTCCTCAAGTGGAAGGGAGCAGCCACTTCTTCATCACTGCCTCTGGTGCACGTTCTGGTGTGAAGCATTCCCCTGCAATACGAATGTGAACTGTGCAACACACCTGAGTTGCAAACGTCAGACTGAGGTAAGGCACAGAGCTCTCTCTTGCTTCTGCACAGAGGGCAAGCAGGTCCCCGTGCAACCAGCTGCCTGAGCAGAGCTCAGCAGTGCTGGGGGAGGAAGGCACTGCAGGAAGCTCTTTTGGGTGCAGGCTGCCAAGACTGAAGGCCCATAGGGAAAGGACATGGAGGATGTGATACATCTGCTTCTGCCAGATCCTTGCTGCTGCTTCTGTAGCTTTCACGGCCTGGGTCCAGGCTACCTAGTCCACTGTGGCAGCCCAGGGTCAAAGACCCTTTGTTGCTTTACGCTTCTGCCACTCAAAGGGAGGCACAACTGCAGCACTCTGCCCTGTTTGCCAGATCACTACTGAGCAGTTATCAGAGGAAGACAAAAGGCATGGTTCAGACTTTCAAGCTCCTTCCAAGCACATAATGTGATGCATTAGTAAAGAGATTAATTTAAGGATCTCCAGGAAAGGAGGTCTTAGAGAGCAGAAGATCTCGGTCCCATCTAGGACGGTCACATTAATTACCACTGTTCAACACCTAAGCCAGAGGTTTTTAAAACTGCTTTGCCTTATTTGACTCCACTGAACTACAGGCACAGCTTCATTTCATGGTCTTGGGGTCTACTCTCCAACTTTTGATTACTTTTCTCTTGGCTGTCTTTATGTCTATGACATAGCAAACCAAACTTCAACTGCTGAATTTGAGGATATGTCCCCACAACTTTATCAGATGCTTTTACCCTAGAAGGCAGAACTGCTCATACCAACTCTACACATTGTTCAGGGTTATCAACTGCTGTGTTTGGCCTCTTATCAGCAAAATATTGTTAAGACCAGAAGTTACTTACATAAAAACAAAAGGAGGAAGCAGTACAGTCTGCAAGGCAGGAGAGACAGTGTCAAGTGAAGAAATTCAATACAGACAGGTCCCTGAGACAGCAGAAGAGATTCCAACACAAGTTTAATACAAAGGGAAGAACATTGATCAGTGTTAGAGCTAAGTGCACGTGGCAATCCCAACCACTCCCAGAACAAACACAAAAAATACTTTGGAAAGAACACTGCAGCATTCAAAAACGTTCAGATCGTCTGCCAAGCTGCTTAGTTTTGGAAAAGGCAGGCAAGGCAGTGTCTCACCTGCTGAAAGCAGGCAGCAGCAGCACACAGCTGCCGCGTTTTGGCAGAAGCAGAGTCAGGGATGCCTCCTACGCGTTCTGCTCTTGAGAGCCAGGGAACATGGAACAACATCTGGAAACTTCCCTGTGTCCCTGAAAACTGCCCATTGGAACCTTCCCCATACACTGTGACTGCTTTCTGTGCTAAATCTCCTCAAGCATCCACAGCTGCTGCCTACTCTCCACTTGCCTGCCCAGCAGCTTGAAGCACAGCTCGGCCATGGAATACAGAGTGCTGGAGCTGCTAAGGGATAGCCTCGGGGCTTGGGGCTGTTTCTTCGGTTTGAGGTTTGTCTGTCTGGGGGTGGAGTGAGTTTGTTTTCCATTTGTTTTGTTGCTGAGGTTTTGTTTGGTTTTGTGGTGGTATTGTCCTTGCTCTCCAGAGCAAAAAGGCCTCCAGAAAAGAAAAGCTTCAGTACACAACAGCATTTCTGACAACATGCTGTAGACCTCTTTGAACACTGCAAATGTGCATTTGCAAGTGTGACTGCCTGCCAGAAGTTCATCTAAAGTAAGTTGGCAGTGTTTGAGGGCAAACTGCAGGCAGTCCTGATGGATTAAATTTTCTTTAGCAGACTGTTATCAGTCTCAACTAGACTGATAAAGCCTCAGCAGCAGTTCTGGGGAGTTACCTGTACAGACATTGGATCAGGACCAAAGAGAGACTGCTTATAACAAAAGAAACACCAAATCAGAAAGAGGCTTTTCATTCACTATCTTGAGGGGCTTCAGGAGGTCTGAATTTAAGAGACTGTAAATATTTTTATTTAAGAGTAGAAGAATCCTTTCTAGAATTTGTTAGTAATACTTCTCCACGTTTTCTATAGCCTTTCCAAACCTCCCCTTATATATCCTGCTTGCACATGGCAAGGGAGTTTGGTCATGAGAGCAAACTTATTCTGTCCTTCAAAATATTTCCCCTCTCCAGAACAACTCACTGCAAGCAAAGTTACAGCAGCATTAGCAGCATGCCCAGCACTTCCCAGAAAACATATGCAGTATCCCCTCCTTGAAAATGCTGCTGGGACGCAGACTGCACCCTCCTGCTCCAAAACGCTACTGTCCCCACAGGAACCACAGCAGCTGGAGAGCTGGGAAGGGAAGAAAAGGGACAGACAGCACCTTGCAGTAGCCAGAGACAAGCAAGAGCAGTCCAGGCTCCAAGCCTGCCAAAGGAAAGTCATACATGTCATGGACCACGTTAAAATGGATTTCTGAAGCCACGTAGGTTGCACCAACCCAAATACATGGCAGACTCTGCCCATCACTGCTGCTGCAAGGTAAGAGAACATGACATTTTCACAGTAGTCATCAATACACTTATCAGAGCAAAGCACTGACATGACCAAAAAAGCATTTACAGCTGCAGAATCCAAGAATGTGTGTAATCCTTCTATTGAGCTCTGACAAAGACTCTCCTGGGAACCATTTGGGGGCAAAAAGATTAATCAGATATGCCACAGGATATCAAAACAAAGCAAATAGTTCTTCCCATGTGAGAAACAAGTCTGTACAGGGACAAAACAATAGCAACACCATTGTCATTGCTGTCCAGGCAGCACAGAGCACTCTGTCAGCAGCATTTGCTGCTTCACAAGATAGACCAATGCACTAAGAACACAAGAAAGAGAAGGGAGCAGAGGGAGCCTTGAACTCAGGAGGTTCAGAGTGTTTCAGCTCTTTGATGCAACAATTTGGCAAAAAAAAAAAAAAAATCAAAACTTACCTGCTGCAGCTTCTGGAAGAATGCAGTAAGACCTCACCATTGGTAATATTTGAATCCAGGCTAACTTGAAAACAAGAGGAAAACAGCGAGGGAAGAAATGAAACTTAACCAAAAGATGGCAAACATGGCCAGCATCTAAACCCAAGGTGCACACGACAGACTGCAGGTTAAACCATCAGAGCTGACTCCCCCCGCAGCTTCTGCACAGCTCCCTTTGCCAGACCCTTGCTAAATCAGAGCTGTCAGCAGTGCAGAATCAAGGTCGTGCTGCTAGTCTTCCAAAGCAAGGCTGCAGCAAGGTTATCGGCCTCATGACTCCATGGAGTGACTCCCAGACAGTAACTCTAAGCAGATCCCTCCAATACTCAGGGGAAAGGATAATCACTGACTAAGATCTTAAAGACTAATCCTGAGCTTGTTTGCTGAGTCTTGGTATCAAGTATAAGGCCAGAGGCTACAAGACCTGGCTACAAGACCTCTTTAAGCTTGTCCCCTCACACACCGTTCTGAGCAGTTGAAGTGGTTACAGTTTTATTTCTTAGTTTACATGGGACTCACCAGACACCTTCTAGGGACCCTACAGCCCTGGGCTCTAGCATGCCACACTGCCTGGGGTTTAATTTGTCTGCAAACTCTTATAATTCTCACAAGCCTTCCTGGAAGCCCTTGAAGGGAAGAGGTTCCTGCAGAGCCCAGCCCCATGTTACACTTCTGCCTGTCCAAGCACCAGCCTGTTTTGCCTCCCTCTACCTCACCAGCCATGAGTTCTTACACCCAGCTCTAGGAGCTGGGAAGCAGCTTACTGCTGCACAGATTGGCAAAGCTGGCTTTAGTGTCAAACTGCACCCCTGAATGTGGGAAAGCTGCAGACAGGCAGCTGCTTCAGAGACGAGAGAAGGAGGACCTACTGCTGTCCTAGAGCCAGAGAACCCACAGACAGGACAGGGTGGCCGTCCTTGGCCCAGCCCCTTGCTCGGCTCAATGCCCTGCAGTCACAGCTGCAGGCACATGCTCAGAGTTGTAGAAGCTGACCAGGTCACAGCCAGGGTCACCCTTCTGCAGGTACTGCTCCAGCTGAGACCCCTCTCATCTGCCACTACCTCGGTCCTTACCAGGTAAAACTTCGCAGGGAAAAGGGGCACAGCATTCCCAAAGAACTGCATTAGGTGCAAAACAGCCAAAGGAAAGCTGCATGTCAGTGAAGTGTTCGGTTTCCAAGGAGCTTTCACTGCTCTCTCTCAGTGAGATGTATGGACCTACAAAAGATACAGGGCACCCACCCACGACCTCCCTGATGGCACTCAGGGCCCACAGCAAGGACAAAGCCTTTGCCTGGGCAGCTACCAGAAGGCAGCTCAACCCCTTTCGATGGGCTTCTCCCTCTCACAGTCCTGCCACTTCTGAGCTCCTGCTCTGAGCCACAAAACCTCATCATCTAGGTCTTGTACACCTCATGGACAAACAAGAGATGGTGACAGATGTCTTTGCTTTCCCATATGCCCATCCAGGATTTCTTTGGCCGATACCCACATAAGTGTTTTTTAAGATCTGGTGACTTCTGCCCTTGACTTGTGCTCAGGGGGCTTTTATTATTTTGTTCTTGAGAGGCAGCAACTTATGAGAGCTAATATTGTCAAAGGGAAAATTTGACAATGCAGAGCAGCAAAAAGCAGGGACTCTTTCAGGAACACAACCTCTCTGAGAGTTTGACTCTTCCTGTAGCTCTATCAGCTCTGGCTACTAAGTGCCTGATGTCGCTGTACCAACTCCATTTATAAAATGACCTGGAAGGTCCTAAGAACCACAGTCACAGTGTTTTACAATACAAGAAGACAGATTCAGTACAGATTCAGGCAGCAGTTGGTCACTTCAAGTGTAGAAATGAGGAGCTGTGTGTATCTTCCCAACGTGCACACTGCTGAACACAGCAAGTTACAGCTGTTTGTTACAGAGTTTGTGGGGAAATATCCCTTCACCTAAATCAAAACATCTGCAACTCCTGTGGTAGAAGAGGTTTCACCTGGAATCAAGTGCTGCCAAAGGCAGGAGAGATGAGGCTAGCAAAGAGCAGGCAGGTGGCCACTGCTTGCATGGCAGAGCTCAGCACCAGATGCTGCAGCCTGGCCTGCTATGAACGGAAGAGGAGAGAGGGGACATGGGACACAGCACGGACGGGATGGGGCTGGCTGCCGGGGCCCGGCCGGGCCGGGTGCACCCTGCCTGCGGCAAGGGCACTGAGGAGGCTCATACCGAACTGGGCACGAACAACTCGCCGGTCCCATTGCACTCCGGACCTGCGAGGGCCAGAAGAGCCCTCCCGGCCGCGGCTGGCAGCGAGCCGAAGGGCAGCCGGCAGCCCATANTGCCGCGCCGAGCACGAACCCTCCGGGCACGGCGAGTCGTTACACCGCGCCCGGCCCCTCCCGCAGCCCCTCAGCGGCGCTGAAGTCGAAGTGCGGCTCCGCGGGGCCACCGCCTGCCGCCAGCCGCGGGGCCTGCGCTGGGCGGCGGTGTAGGGCGCTCGCGACGCCAGGGGGCGCTGCGGCAGCCCCGGGCCGGGACAGGCCTCCGCGGCGGGACGGCGCCGGCGGCAACGCTGACCCCTGGGCCTCGCCACGAGGGGCAAGAGGAGGTGGAACTCACGGTCAGCAGGCGCCAGGCGGGGCGCAGCACGAGACATAGGGACCCGCGGCCGCCCGGCCGAGAGGCGCGCAGCACGCCCGGGAGGGAGCAAGCCGCTTTTTCACCCAGCGCCGTCCCGGGCGCGGGCCTGTGGCTATCGCCGATTCCCGGGCCACGGAGGGAGCCTCGCTTATGTGACGGCCTCTGCGGCCCGTCCCGGGTGGCCCGGGGAGCGGCGCTGCGAGGGGTTGCGCCTGCTCACGTGGGTCACTGTGGGAGCGCTCGGCAGCGCTGCTGCAGGTGTGCGGTCAGTTGGTCGGCATGGAAGCAGCGCAGCTGTGCTGCCTGCCCTGCGGCCGGCCGCGGCCCCGGCGCACCGCCCCTCCGGGGGCTCTGCTGGAGACACCGAGCGGCCCGCGGGAGAGCCCCCGTTCGTCCGCACACGGGGTTAGCTGTGGGCCTTGCGGAGAAGAGGGGCTAAATAGCATCGTGTAGCGTGTTTGATAGCTCCATTGGTTTGTCTTCGTCTGTGCAGCCAGCTGTAACCAGCCTGACGACTTGAGGAGCCCTGGCACAAACACTCTGTGACAGAGCCAGCGTTGTGGCTGTGCCACAGCTGACCTGTGCACCTCTGAGATGAGGCACCCACATCCTGGGGCTTTCCTTGCCCCTTGTGTTTAGCTGCAAGGACTGAAGCTCTCATTTATTCAAGTGTAAACACCTAATCGGTGTAAACTGGCAGCTGTGATGACATTGCCTGACTCATTCCCGCCACCTTGTCCTCTCCTCCCACAGTGGAATCCACCTTTGCCAGACTGGTGCAGAGCAGCAAAGAGAATAAAAGCAATCTGGAGTAACTGCTGAGTTGGCTGCCCACAGAGCCACGTTCTGCTCGGGAGAGCGGGAGGTGAATGCAGCAGCATCCATTCGTCCAAACCAGTCCCTTCAGGAGAGGGCTTTGGGCTGCTGCTGAACTGAAGCACTTGCTCTGGTTAGAATGGAAGGCAGGGGAGGACTGAAGGAATGAAACCAGAGGATCTGACAAAATCTGCTTAGCACTGGGTGGCTGCAGGGCAGTGGAGGATCAGGGTAAGCCTGTGACACATGCTAGAGGAGTGTGCCAGGAGGGAGTGACTGCCAGATACACTGCTTGTTAACCCAGGGAACAAGGTTCCAGTACTGCTGAACACACACACACACACACACGCACACACACACTTTGTCTGCCTGGTGTGCTGGCTTACAGGAGGTCTCTACATCGATGGGGACATGAACAAAGACACTGTTCACTAGCTTTAAGATTAAAACCAAAACAGTCATTGTGGAATGCAGTAGAGATCGACCACATCATCTTGGGTGGGAAAAGATAAACCAAACCAACCCAGAGGTTTGTTTTCTTAAGCCATTATGATCACCTCAGCACAACTGCCTCACTTTCCTTCCACCACAAAAGCTGCCTGGTATTTCAGGCTGATGCAGATGCTGGTGACTGGCACACCCACAAAAGCCTTGTACAAAGCTGGAAAACCCCCACTTTTCCTCCTGGCCCAGCTTCCCCATATGCAAGAGGTTAAGAAACTTGCTAAACAAAAATCTGTTTGGTCTCACGACAGCAGAGTGAAAGTGCAAAGACACCTGAACTAAGAAACAAGTGAGGTGAGGTCCTGCTTCCCTGCTGGAGCCCCAAAAGTCCTGCACAGTTAGGGCCTGTAGACTTCCCATTAAAGCTTTAATATCAAATTCTAACGTTTTTATAGGGGTACTAAATATTTTTATAGCTGTCTCCAAAGCTGTGATGTTTTTATAGCCCACACAACCTAAACTGAAGTTTGTATATTCAACCTCTCATGTACAGATCTTGTCCAAACAGCCTCCTCTGGAGGATTTACCACCTAGTTTCAGACATTCCTGCAGCTGCTCAGTTCAGCAGGATTGCAAATTAAAGGCTGCCCCAGTCTGCCCCCATCAAGATAGGACCAAGCCGAAGAATCATACAAGCTTAACCTAACCCTTTATAGTGAAGTGAGGGGTTTTGAAGGGGACTCATTTGTGCCAAACCCATTTTACCTCTCTGTGCTGGGCTCATTGCTCAACTTCAGTTGAACTGAAGCATCTGCAGAAGGGGCAAAATTATGGCCCTCAAATTGTCTCTGGGAGTTCAGCAAGCACACTGTGGGGCTTTAAGACTGCAGTAGGTGCTGGGAACACTGGCACTGCTGCCACACAACATGGATTTCAGAGCCTTCCATGACTCCTCACAGACCCCTCCTGTGACTCCACTTTGAAGGCAGCAACTGGAGCCCAGGAGGTTGCAGTGGCTAAGGCTCATGCTTGCTCCCATGCCAGTCTGCCAGGCTCCTCTCTGTTAAAGGAGAACATGCCAGCTTCACTGCTTACTCTCTCCCCCTGCATTATCCATTTTGGTGAAGCACCAAGGGCCAGTTATGGGCTAACCTGGGTAGGAAATGCCTCTCATTTTCCAAGTCTGCAGAAAGCAGTCCCTTGAAGGAAGGGCAAAAGAAAGCACAGCAGCAGCTGTAGGGTAACCCAACTGTAGATGGACTTCAGATGTATCCAACTTAGTCAAAGTCTGGTTTACAACAAAAGCTGGTTACTGTCTGTCTCAATCATGCCTTCAAGTTAGTTCAATTATGCACTTACGGGGTTTAATCCTGCAAAACTGCAGACCCCTCAAGGTCCTGTAGCAAATCAAGAGCTCGTGCTAGGGTCTCTTCTCACTTTTGCTGCCACTAGAGGTTTGCTTGGATGGTTTTAGTAACACACAAGCTGACTTGAAGATCCTATCAGCCCTGGGTGAAGACAGGATTCTTACTGTGGTATTGTGCCCTGGAGCAGCTT
Source organism: Eubucco bourcierii (assembly GCA_013396675.1). Classification (NCBI taxonomy): domain Eukaryota; kingdom Metazoa; phylum Chordata; class Aves; order Piciformes; family Ramphastidae; genus Eubucco; species Eubucco bourcierii. The sequence continues at coordinate 180,270 of VWZE01013305.1, forward strand.
TAGATCAAGCAGCAATTGATTTTAGAAAGGCACCCCCCACTCAGTTGTGTGTTTTAAAGAAATCAAATACAAAGACAAACCAGGATCGTCACCTTTTGAAGGAAGGAGGCACCTGGAGCCAGCAAACTGATTTTTCTTCCCCATTCACAAAAGTTGACACAAAGCACAAAGTTTTGCTGAGCCTACTGCATGCAGAGCTCTGTGCAGAACATCACAACCGGTAGTTACTGACAAGGTCTTTGCAGTGAATATTAAGCAACAGCTTTTCCATTCCAGATTTCTCAGCTTCCAAGTCTGATCTCAAGTTCCCGAACTATTATCAGGAATAATTCAGAAATTATTCCTGAATTAGGAAGGGCAAGATGGGCAAAAAGGATGACCCTGAAAACTACAGAGCAGTCAGCCTCACCTCTGTGCCTGGCAAGATCATGGAGCAGATCCTGCTGAAAGTCCTGCTAAGGCAAATGGCAAACAAAGCAGAGGTGATTGGTGGGAACCAGCAATGGCTGCACCAAGGGCAGATCTTGCCTGGCAAATTTAGTGGCTTTTTATGATGAAGTCACAGCGACAGTGGACAAGGGAAGGGCAACTGATGGCATCTACCTGGACCTGAGTAAGGCATTTGACTCTGTCCCACATGACATCCTGGTCACCAAACTGGAGAAACATGGACTGGATGGGTGGAGCACTGCTGGGTAAGGAATTGGCTGGATGGTGGCACCCAGAGAGTGGTGATCAAGGGCACAATGTCCACCTGGAGACCAGTGCCAAGTGGTGTCCCTCAGGGGTCAGTGCTGGGACCAGTGCTGTTTAACATCTTTGTC
>VWZE01013305.1:181658-196686 GCA_013396675.1 Eubucco bourcierii
AGGTTGCCCAGGGAGGTTGTGGATGCTCCCTGCCTGGAGGTATTCAAGGCCAGGTTGGATGAGGCTTTGAGTGACCTGTACTAGTGGGAGGTGTCCCTGCCTATGGCAGGGGGTTGAAACTAGATGGTCTTGAGGTCCCTTCCAACCTTACCATTCTATGATTCTAATTAAGTTACCTAGGAGCTAGCTGAGACTTGTGCAGTTGCTCAGTACATTGAACAAACCCAAAGCTAGCAAAGCTAAAATCAAACCATACCATCTCTAAGAGAGGAAAAAGCTAACAGCAGCCACCCACTTGTTAGGGAACACAGCACTAGAAATACCTGACCCAGAGGGTTTAGCAGTCCTGGCCACAGCCAGGACTTTTACTCTGTAAGAAGATGACCTTTTCAGTAGTGCAGGTTCAATTTTGGCACACTCCCACCCAAAGCTGCACCTTCTCTGTTCACCTGCAGTGGTGTCCATAGTGATGGAATTCTGCACCTGCTGCAGACAAACCTTGCTCATTGGCCTCTGCCTCCATCTCTGGGTTCACTTGCCATCTGGAAACCCAGCCAGAGGCCTATGCAGAAAGCTTCTTCCACCAAGGCCTGTGCAGGTGGTCAGATGGGATGCTGGCATGTTGGACAATGCCAGCACACAGCCTGGTGCACTAACAGTCCTTGCCGCTCATCAAGGTAGGGCATTTAAAGGCCTGCTTCTAATTAGATGAGAGGAGCTCAGACACCATGCTACTAAGAATTTAAACCCCAGATACAGCTCTTGCTGCTCTGATTTACTGCCCAAGTTCACCTTATGGGTGGCTCAATGTAGGCTAATCTCTAAAACTGCTGAAGCACTCCGCAGAGGGATCGCAGCCTGGGCTCCCAAACGGCAGCCCTGTGGCAGGGCGCCAGACGCAGGAAAGCAGCACAAGTGAGGCAGTGTTTAAGGAATTTTTATTAAACCAAGAATTTTATAATCCAAATTACGGTTCTTTGCTCAGGTATCAATTCCCACTGTCAACTAAAACAGTGGTGATATTCTGAGCTTCTCCACAGTAAAGAATTACAAAATTAAAGAAAGGAATGCTTTAAATTTTTGTACTGTGCTGAAAATTCTTTTCCCCCGGGTTTATAAAACATTAATTTGTATTTTTTAGTTTTACTATTTTTTTTGTAATTTTAAATCAATAAGTAATCTAGGACTAGCATTTCTTTTACTAGCCCCGGCGTTGCTCTGTACATAAGCTTCAAAGTTTCCTTTCCTTTTTTTATTTATTTTATATTTTTGCAATGTTTTTTCTCAATATTTAATATTTTTTCAATGTTTAAATTGTTTTTTCTTCGGTGAAGCGAAGTTCTAGGTTGGAGTCCCGGATCTTTCTGCAAAGAAGAAGAGTGGTGTTAGGCCTGGCAATCAAAGCAGCACTTTTCTCTTCCCACAGGCTTCCTGCCCCTGGAAGCCCTGCCGCACATGGGACTGGCACAGCATCAACCAAAGCTCCTCACAAGCAGTACCAGCGGTACCCTGGGTTTGCAGGGACGTGCGTATCCCAAAGCTGTGACACGTGCCAAGCCAAAACTGAGTCTGGGGCTAAGCAACACCCTGCACAGCACAGCCTCAACTACAGCTGCGCACAGTGGACAATTTGGTACTGCCACTTAACTCGCCTGCAGGCCACCTCTGCTCAAGGGCAGCACACTGAGACTGCCCAAACAATCGTGCCTGGACTATTTCAAATGTTCAGCTTCTGAAGCATCACGGAACACACAGAGTAAGGGTTTCAACGCCTGCCTGTTTTAGTTTAGGACAGACAACTTATCCAGCAGGTCTCTCAGTGTCAAAGGACCACTACCAACCAACCAACAAAAAGCATTACAAAGAACAAACGATTCCACGATTTGTGGAAAAATCAAGTCCCATTCAGTCTCCAAAAGGGAGGTCTTGGAAACAAAGACCAGGGAAAGAGGAAATATTCAGTGGTGTAATGGTAAAGCAGGCAGCTTTCAACTGCCACCTGCACCTGCGGAAAGGAGTCCTCAGGCAAAGCCTGCCCACACTAAATGGAGGCCTCAACATCTTTCACAACTGTACAGCTACCACATTTTGCCTCTGCCACGCAGATTCAATTAAGCCCACAAAAGGCAAGAAAGCAAAGCAGTATTTCAACTGATATCAAGACAGAGACTATGCAGTTAGTTTCTAGTTACTGTGCCACTCTGTATATTGGCACTCAGGTACAAATGGTGGTCTGGATCAGGCATTTCACTTCTGGAAACCCAGGGCTCTGAGCTTACAGCAATTGTCAAGTTCCTTTCCAGCAGTCTGAACAGGACCATTTGACACCACTGCCCCTTTTGCACATATGCCTGTGTGCAGCTACATTTGCTGCTAAGAGCAGTGCTGTGATGCCAGCTAAATATGCAAGTCAGAATGCCAGCAACATTTTCTAACTGAGAGCTACAGGCCTCAGCACAAAGTTGTTTACAGCCATGACTGTACCTGCTGCCTTCTCTGGCTGCAAACCACAGAGCTGGGCAGCAACACTGCTGCCGTGGCCACGGACTAAGCTTTACTGCCCCAGCCCAAAGCACAGTGCTCACCACTTACTTATTAAACACTTGGAACCCCAGTGGGGTTATTAACTGCCTTTTGAGCAGCCTCTTTAGCTTGGTGGGCTTGTAGTACGGCTACAGCTTCATCAACCTGTGAAGTAAAAGACAGCACTCAGTAGGGAGAAGTCTGCAGTTTCTGCATGTTCAAGTTCACCAAGTTTAAGTGCTGCACACAAACAAGGCCTGCTCTGGTAACAAGGACAGCGCTGCAGCACCAGTTCCTGCCAATACAAGTCACTGCACCCTCTGAAAGAGGATTCTACCTTCTTGCCCTGAGCTGCAGCTCCACCGTGCCACCACAGACACCTGTTCAGTAAGGGTGCATTTCACTGCTGCCTGAGCCAGGCAGAGCCCACCCACCTTCGAACGAAGAGACTCAGGAGACTCGAGCATGTGGAGGAGTTCGGAGTTGTCAATCTCCAGCAGCATCCCAGTGATCTTACCCGCCAGAGTCGGGTGCATGCTTTGGATGAGAGGAAAGAGACGTTCGCCTGCAGAGAAGAAAGCTCATCAGTGACCAATCTCATCTGATAAATGGAGCCTAGATCTCAGGGCAGACAAGCACCTTGTTCTGCTGCCACATCTGTTCATTCTGCACTTAAGACTGCTGAGAGAGTACCTTGACTGTCCTGCTACAAGGCACAGAGAGAGGTACTGTGTACATACCTAACATCTGCTTTTGCTCTTGTGGAGGGGCAGAAGCCAACATGGAAGCAGTCAAGGGTTCCTGACCTTGCACATGGACAGCAGGCTGTAAATTAACACCATTTAAAAATTAAATTCTAGTTCACAGTTAGGTGCATCTTCAAATACCCAACGGTGCACAGCTCAGCAGAAACACTGCCTGCACTGGCAGGAACAGAAAGGAAATTATAACTAATGTAATCATAGAATGGTAAGGTTGGAAGGGACCTCAAGGATCATCTAGTTCCAACCCCCTGCCATAGGCAGGGACACCTCCCACTAGTACGGGTTACTCAAGGCCTCATCCAAGTGAATTAGTCCACTAATCAAGTAGTACTGGTTAGAACTGGAGGTTGGCATCCACTGCTCTGTTGTGGAACACACAGAAGGAGAATTCAGGCTAAGGTAACAACAGCAGCAAAACATGAAGTAGCACAGGACCACATCTGAACCACGGGAAAGTGAGGTGTACTTAAACCTCCAAGGCTCTGCTGCCACAGCACAGAGCCTGAATTCTACACTAGCAAAGATAGCCTCTAAGGGTGAGTGCCCTCTCCAACAGCTCCCTCTGCAGAAGCACAGACCTGCTGTGGTCACGACTCACCTGCTGCATAGCAACCTGTGGCTGCGCGTTGAGGTGCTGCTGGGGGTTGCGGACGCCCGCGGCGTATTTGTACTGCGGCACTGTGCGCACAGGAGTGGCGGCGGTGGCAGCTGCGGCGGGGCGGGGGCCCATGGTCTGCGTCGATGTATTGGCTGCAAACACAGCATAGCTGGGCAGTCAGCATCAACAGCTACCAGCACCCTGCCCGCAGGGACACCGCTGCAGCTATTACAGGGCAGATGCTCTTGGTAGTGTCATCAGCTGTCACAGCACTGCTCACAGCTGAAGGGTCACCTCCCGGTCACTTCTCTTATGACTGATCTTCTCACATGCCACTGAAAACACATGTGAGCAAGCATCCACCTCGGCTGAGCATCTCCTGAACTCTGACCTCTAACAACCCTATTGCCTGAGCATGATACACCAACAGGCATCCTAAAAAAAAGGATTTTCATGATGGAGATAGCTAAAAACACTGCTGCCTGACATAGGCAGAGAATCCAGAGTGCATGAAAGCAGATCTGGGTCACCCAGGGATGTGCAGATTATGGATACCTGAGTCCGGTTCATAGTATTCCATGACAAAACAGTGAGACCTCCAGTTGTCTCATCTTGGCATCTCGAGCGCCACAGGGACGTGTGGAGCTGGCAGCAGCTACCATTACCCATACTGGGGCGTTATTTAATGCACATGAAAAGAAATAGAAGACTTATGCTAAAGCAATGGGACTGCAGCAGTAGTCATGGCTGGGGCAGTATTTAAAGCAGCCCCTGAAGGTGACAGCAGCTGACTCATTTAGTAAGAGCCAAGAGGAGGGAAGTGTTACCACATGTCCTGTTGAACTTCAGTGCTTTGGGGAGACCATTCGAAATGAACTAACTTAAATCCCAAAGTCCAACACTTGATTTTGCACAAAGGGAACTCACCAACACGTTGTGTGGACATAACTCGTGGGACTTGTGAAGAAGCTGGTCTCATGGTACTGAAGGGTGGTCTGGGTGCTGCTGGGCGGATAGCACCAGGCATGTTCTGGAATGCTGTGTGGGACAGAAAGCACAGCACAAGTTACAGAAGTGGAACAGCTAACGTGATGCAAGACTGACACTGAAATTGTACCAGAAGTGCAAAAGAAAGCTCTGGAGCTGATGGCAACCACTGGGAGTAGGAAGGAGAGGACTTACGATGAGGTCTGGCACCCTGAGCAGTCCAACGAGGACTAGGTCTGGCAAGCTGGGCGAGCTGGTTGGTGGGATAGTATGCAGCACGGTTCTGAGTCTGTCACAAAACAGTGTGGCACTTAGCTTAGGAGGGCACTCAACAGTCCGCAGCTTCTGCTATGAAATCAGGCTGCTGAAATGCTGAGCGCATGCCAGTAACTGTATTTACTGTTCAATCTGACCAGATTTTCACACAGCACAGCTCTCCTCCTTGTCTCTGCACCTACCTGTGGGATAGCTGCCATGAAGTAACCTGAAGGAGGTGCTGGCTGGTAGGGGTTGATGACAGGGTTGGGTACTGCTCTCACAGTTGCCATTCTCTGCATATACTGGTTGGTGAGATGAGCTTGGCGCTCTTCTTTACGCTGGGCTAGAGCTACATATAATGGTTTAGTAGCCACAATTCTACCATTCATTTCTGTGACAGCTTTGGTGGCTTCCTCTGGTGATGAAAAGCACACGAATCCAAATCCCTTGCTGCGGCCACCTTCCATCATGACCTGCCAACACAAAGTGGACTTTACAACAAAAGAATGCCCTATCTGCCAGACCCACAGCAGCCTGCTGCACATGACACCAAAGGTTTCTGTTACTGGATTGATTTGTAACAAGGAATAGCACTGTTTGTTAACTGTTTACTGAATGCAGATGAAAATGCCAGTGCTGAGCACATTGCTGCACTGCAGAGATGCCATTTTCCTCACACTAATTCAGCACTTAGCTTGCCTCAGGAAAGAATGATTGCAGGAGGTTAGCCCGAGATGAACTACCCTGAAGGAGGCAGATGCCCAGGCACACAGCAGTGAGTAGCAGTGGTCGAGGGGGTCACACCTGTCAGTCAATGAAATAACCTCCCCTTCCCCTTCAGTATCGGAGGAAGAATGAGCAAAGCTCCAAACCTCACCTTTGCACTGGTGATTGTTCCAAATGGGGAGAACTCTTTCCGCAGACGCTCATCATCAATCCCATCATCCAGATTTTTCACGTAAAGGTTGACACCCTGAAAAAAAAGGCAAGTTATTTTTGAAAGCAAGTGGTCATTGTAAATCTAAACCAAATCAGTCCTCTTGCACTGAAACTGGACCTGGTATCTGGTGATCCTGTCCTGCTTCATCTGTTCAAACTTGCGCTTCAGCTCCGTCTGCCTTTCCACCTTTTTCTGAGCCCGGCCAACGTAGATTTGTTTCCCATTGAGCTCCTTCCCATTCATCTCATCCACAGCCTTCATTTAATGAACAAGAGGTTATCAGTGCTTTGTATTCCAGTGTTTTCGGGCATACCAAAACAGAAGTTAATGCAGAGATAGAAAGTCACATAAGGATACCAGAACAAGAGCCAGTCCATCTATCTGAAACAAAACACCCAGAGACTCCCCTTGCTTGCTTTCAATGTGCTTCTGTGAAGGTAAAGAGAAATTACAGGAAGTGATGAAACTCTTCTGAGAGGAAGTATGGAAAAATAACCCAAAAAACCCAAAACACACAAATCAAAAAGCAAGTCACAGATGAAGAGCTGCTTCTCCAGCCTTACCTTGCTAAAGGCACGGAAAAGAACAGTAATTAAGCTGAAGAGCTCTGACTCACTCAAATGACTTCTGTTTTGTAAAGTAAACATTTGAGACTGTCCTGTCACAGTTTCCCCCATGTTAAGCTACAGCTGGCACATTTGGCTTTGTTACATCTTTCATTCAAGAAATACTTGAAGAAAATGTAAGCTTTTATCCTTTGTGCTGTTTGGAGTTACCATTAAGATGTGAAACTCCAGCACAGATGTATTCAATTCATGTAACGCCAGAAGTCTCCAGTTTGTGTATTTTCCTGATCAAAGTCATTAAACACCTTTACTGAGATATTAGAGTTTTATATTATTTAAAACACCCAACCTGGGATTCTAGCTACTGTAAGAGGAACAATTCATCAGCAAACATGTGCAAGACTAAGCAATGCAGATGCAGGACAGACATGGCTCGTTCCCAGCTCTTGCTCATGTACTTGCAGTCCTGACCAGTCACACAAACACCGTCTGAAAGCAAACTTCCTTTATTACCTTGATTTGTTTTGTGTGAGTTTTCCTCCTGATGCCCACTACTGCCACAGCCAACTGATTCCTCAAAAGAGCCAGCTGACAAAGGTTGAAGTTTTGCAGCATGTCAGTGTGCTGTAGCCATGAATTCAAAGTATCTCCCATAGACACTCTTCAGAGTACAAGCCACATTACAGGGTCTATGGCTATTTTCTTACAGCTGTGCCAAACGTGTCCATAAACCACACAGCTTTCCTGCTGACTGTGCAGTGCTGAAGTCTGAAAACACAGTCACTTCTGCCTTGCAAAACTGTTTTGTGCAGCCACACTGGATTCAATGCTTCATCTGGGCTCTGCAGAGCTGTAATAATTTACCATGCCTGCATGATGCCCAGCATCAGGGAGTCCAAATCTTGCTGACACCTTGAACTACCACAGGTTTTTACATCATTCAGGATTCCATTTCTACACTAGTGCCAGATCTGCAGAGCACGCTGACTGAAGCAGCTCCTCAAATCAACTGACATTTGCCCATAAGCAAGCATTTTAAGTGACAGTTGTTTAGGAAGCAGACACCTGTTTCTGCAGTGTCCCTGGCCAATGAAAAGCCCTTAAGGAACTGACAAGGTTTTAAATCACTCAAACAGATTATCTGGGTCTCGGCTACAGAATTCTTAAAATGAAATCCAGATATCTTACTTTTTGGGCATCTTCATGTCTTTCAAAACTAACGAAGCCAAAGCCTTTGGATTTTCCACTCTCATCAGTCATGACTTTCACACTTAGGGCAGGACCTACAAAAAGAGAATTAAATGCTTATGCTTGGTATAGAGAGTGAGTTGGCAACATCCTGTTCACAAGTCTGAACACTGAGTCTGTTTCACTTGTATGGCAAAGGAGCCCAGCATCAGTAAAAGCATCTAGCAACCGTGACCCGTCAGCATAAACCTGCCAGTCTGCTCTGAGCTGCAGCCCTTACAGATCAGCCTACACAGCCACCTCTCCAACACAGCAGTGCCCAGCCTCGGCTGAGACAGGTATCAGCAGCTGAACTTGATCGTGCTTCAACCACAGACCCCAACAGTGGAAAGCAATTTCTGGTACATGCTGCTTAGGGCTGCTATAGAACATCTCATACACAAGGCTTTGTCTTGCTTTACACCATATCCACTGGAGAACAACAAAAGCATGCAGGAGAGAACACAACAAAACAGCTGAGGCTGAAAATCAGAGAATCCCAGAATGTCAGGGGTTGGAAGGGACTGTGCCCTATGAACCAGATGAAGGAGTTTGCCATTTCCTGGTTGGATGTGACACACCTCATACTTTAAAGGAGCACAATCACCTGCCTGCTGGAACTCTGCTCTGTGCCCTACAGCTTGCTGGGAGAGGGTCCCTGTAATTTAGCGTTTGCTCAACAAAGTGACTGAACAGCCAAAGCTCTGAGTAAGGAGAAGTCTGCAGGTCATCAATTGCAAACTCACTTCTCACATATCCTGTAGTGAATTCTTAACATCAGTCTGCACTGAAACACTTCCCTTGGTGACTTTAAAACACATGCAAAACCCACTCAAAAGACTGTCTGGGCCCATTATTGGCAACAATTCTACTGGCAGGATTACACCTGCTGCTTGTCCTCTTTAAAATTCTGCAGTGGCTATCACTGCCTTCTGGATGTGAAACTGGAATGAAGAACCAGCTCTTCAGTACAGTGGTATTCTTTACATCAGCAGCCTGACAGCCGATGCCTTCTACTGCAAGGCACTGTACAGGTAAGATACAAGCAGCACACTGAAATTCACTCATGTTTATATAAACTTAAGAGTTCAAGACATTACCAAACTTGCCAAAGAGTTCCTTAAGTCTCTCATCATCCATGTCTTCTCCAAAGTTCTTGATGTAAACATTGGTGAATTCCTTTGCTCTGGCTCCAAGCTCTGCCTCACGCTCCTTGCGGGATTTAAACCTTCCAACAAATCTAGTTGCAGGACAGAACAGTGTAGATTAATGCAAGTCTGTACTGCTCTTCTCTGGCATCATACTTAACCAGTCTCACTGCCCTCAGATAAAATACTTACAATGGAACTCCACTGCAAAATGAGAGTCACTGTCCTTTGCTCCATCAGTCTGCATACCACAACTAGCAGCACAACACTGTTACCACTGCTGAGACTCTTCACTGAGCCCAAACAACTTCCCACAACAGCAGCTGGGCAGTGGGAGAGGCTAAAGAGAAGCTCGGGATATCAGCACAATCCCTCTGCCATTATGGCAGCCTGGCAGCAGCCACCATTTTCCAGTTCAGGGATATTTATAATTCTCCCACCTTTACATACCTTCCAGCCTATCCAAGTCAACTACTGCATTTGTTTGGGGAATTTAAAAAAAACTTTGTTGTGGGCTTGAAGCTTTTTCATTTGTTTGGTTGGCTTCTTTCTTCGAATAAGCATAAAAAAGTAGTTTGACTTGCCTTTTAATGAAACCCCTCTGCAAACGGGTGGATTCACAACATCACAAAAGAACCCGAGCTGAACATGGCAGCCTGCGACCCAAGGAGCTGCTCTAGCACAGATGTGAGGTACTGATTTCTGACTGTAGCAGACCCAAGGGTAACCTGACCACTCTTCAGGACGGAGTGACTCTGGAGTTTACAGTTTCACCCAAAAATGGACAGCATACCTACCGCACAGCTCTTACCAAGTATCGTCTGGAATACCCTGCACATTGTATTTTATCTTAGAACAGCAAGATTGGAGACCCAGAGAAGCTCCCAAATCCTCACCACAGCACTGGCTGGCAAGCCAACCAATGCAGCAGCCTTTCCCCTAGAGTGCATCGCTAGCCTCTTAGAACTCATCCCACCCTTGGAACAGGCAGGACAGTCTCGAGTGTTCCTAGCACCAGGACTCTGAACCCTCTTTGGCATCCGCAGTGTTGCCCAGGCAGGCTCCAGCAGCTGCAGCGCACTCACACTTTGCGGTCGTTCAGCAGCATCCCATTCATCTTCTCGATGGCTCGCTCTGCGGCCTCTTGTGTCTCAAAGTGCACGAACCCATAGCCCTTGGAGCCATTCTCGTCACACACCACCTGTGGAAGAGAACCTCTGTCAGCCCATGGAGCAGCTGCGGTGCAGATGAGGGCCTGCGCGGCACCGCTCCCTGGCACTGACCTTGCAGGACAGGATGTTCCCGAAGGCGGAGAAGGTGTCGTACAGAGCTTTGTTGTCGATGGACTTATCCAAGTTCTTGATGAAGATGTTCCCCACGCCGCTTTTGCGCAGAGAGGGATCGCGCTGAGACCACATGATGCGCACTGGCTTGCCCTTGATGACATCGAAGTTCATGGTGTCCAAAGCTCGCTCGGCTGCAAAACACACCACAGCATTAGCAGAAACAGGCAAGTCACCTGGACAAGCCACGAGAGGCTTCAGATGCAATGCACCCCACTGGTTTGTGCAAGCACAACTGGCAACGTGCTCCTCAGAACAGCTGCACTCAGCAACTGAGCAGCCTAAAGGACAGGACGGAGAAGAGCTATGCAGTAACAGGGGTGACCTACCCCATCATGCACCAACAAAGATGCCTTTAGGGGTAGAACCTGGGCCTGTATGAGGCCTTCTGCAAATATTAGCAGAAGAACCCCCACACCACCAACAGCCCTCAACTGACAACATTCATTTGCTAGGTACAGTTCAAGTCTGGCTCACACAACCCTTTTGTCAGCGACAAAAAAGATCTGTGGTGGACTTCCAAGCAACAGACAGTTCCAACAGATTTAAAACTAGTATGGTCTTGATTTTGAAAATCTGAAATTAGGCAGCTAGAAGAAGCTTCTGCTGAAACAGCAAGGCTCAAGGAATGAGCGCTAAGAGCACAAAATGAAGTAACACAAACTGGGCTACAGTGGAAAAGCTGTTCCAGCAGAACTCCAGAACTAACTCTCCAAAAGCTGAATTTACCATCTCAGCATATTTAGTTAGGAAGTTTTCAAGTACTTTTTCAAAGTAAAAAGGTATCTCTGATACTGGAAGTCAACAAGGCATTTAAGAATCAGCAACATTTCTCAAACATGGCAAACATTTTAAGGCCGCCTGCACTAGCTCCTTCTCATCAGTGCTCCTGTAGGTCTGGAAGAACACTGAAGAAAGTCCCCATACAAACACCTGAAGTCCACACCCATTGGTACTAATTCTTTTCACTACAATTTGCATGCAGCAGGGCAGTATGGTGTGAACGAGACTGAAATCAGTTTAGTGTCAATTTTAAAATAGTAACCATCTCAGTTAATGGCTTTCTTAGGGGGACTAAGGCTAACCACCTTGTGAAAACCCTCATTTGAGGTGTTTGTTGAGCATTGCTTTTGTCAGCAGCTGTGTTGTTGGGTATGAGGCCTCTGGTTCAGCTGGAACAGTATGTTTTATGTTCCTTCCTAAAGATTATATTCTGAGAAACACATCTGTAGAAGTTAATGAGAGAGACAGCTAACACTTTCTTGTACTGCTATTGACACTATTATGCTCTTTATATGACAGCATCAAGTCAAGAACTGATTTAGGTTGAAGCCACCAACTAAGTTAGCAAAGCTTTCACAGACTGTAATAGGAATTAGGCAGGAGACCCTCATTAAAAAGCATTTAAAGTCTTTTACATTATAAAAGGGAAAAAAACCAACAAACCATGACTGTGGCATCACACTGGTCACAATAGAAGCACCAAATGCCTTGGTACTGCCCTGGAAGTCATTAGAATTATTGCTGCCAGCACCAGCAAAAGTGCCAGCAACAAACAGTTCATTATTTCCAGAAGTAGCAACCAGGCTTCCTTTACTAGGAAAGGGGCTTTTCCAATTCGTGCTAATTGCTTCTAGAATAATCCTGACACTCCTCACATATTTGTGCTCCTGGACACAGTTCCACATGCCTGTCTCCAGCCAGGTCCCTGTCAGCCTTCACAGACCACCATGTTCAGCCAAGGCTAAGCACCTATCTTGGATCGATGCATGTGCTTCACCGAGGCAAGGACAGCTCCTTTCACCTCTCCTACAGAGCACAAGCACAAGGAAATTAAGGATTTATATTTAACCATCACTACTCTGATTCCACAGTGGATTTTAAGACATTACTAGAAACATCTCCAACCAAGTACAAGCCACTCATTAAAATTCTTACCTAGTACGACTGGCTTAATTTTCATTACATTCCAGCCACAAAAGGCTGCATGCTAGTTTGCAGGAGGCAATTCCACTCAGCAGTTAACTTGTTACCAAGAGGACACACCTACCCTTGCTGTGCTTCTGTTGATTGTGCTGGAGCTTTTTACTGGTGAGTCACCAGTTCCCATTTCAGCCCTGAGCCACTGGACACTCCACTTTAGAACAATTTCAAAAGCACCGTCAACGTGCTTCCTACTGAACTGTGCTACAATGGCACAAAGCAACAGCTGTAAAACAATAAAGCTCTGGAAACCTTTCAAGCATCAGATGGCAGAAGTGCAGTTTCAGATTACTCAAGAATATTCCTACTCAATGATTTTAAACACAACTAGCCCAAGTGATTCTCCCCCCTCTACTCCACGCTGCTGAGAACCCCACCTCAAGTACTGCATCCAATTCTGGAGCCTCTGGGACAAGAGGGATGTGGAGATACTGGAGCGTGTCCAGAGAACGGCCACAAGGATGCTTAGAGGGCTGGAGCTGCTCTGCTGTGAGGACAAACTGAAAGAGATAGGGCTGTGCAGTCTGGAGAAGAGGAGGCTCCCAGTGACCTTATTGTGGCCTTCCAGTATCTGAAGGGGGCCTACAAAAGAGCTGGGGAGGGACTTTTTAGGCTATCAGGTAATGACAGGACTAGGGGGAATGGAGCAAAGCTTAAGATGGTGAGATTCAGACTAGACATCAGGAGGAAGTTCTTCAGCATGAGGGTGGTGAGAGCCTGGCATGGGTTGCCCAGGGAGGTGGTTGAGGTCCCATCCCTGGAGGTGTTTAAGGCCAGGCTGGATGAGGCTCTGGGCAGCCTGATCTAGTGTGAGGTGTCCCTGCCCATGGCAAGGGACTTGGAACTGGATGATCCTTGTGGTCCCTTCCAACCCTGCCTGATTCTATGGTTCTAAGTTTCGGTCTGGAGTGTGACTCAAAGCTCAACAGCAGAGCTGTGAAGTGTGTGCATGCCTCACACTTGTCATCAGGCTTCATCAGCTTCTGGAAGAGCTGTGAACACCCTCCTTTACAGACATGCACCTTCAAAGGCCTTCCAAAACCTTAGCCAGTCATTTGTAGGTGTTACTAGTAAGAATGGCAGGAGACTCTGCTAATAGTTAAGCTAAAGCAAGAAACAGCAGCTAGCTTGGGACCAAAACATAAGCAGTGCTGCTGCAGTAACTGTTCCTCCTCAGAGCTCCCTTTCCCAGGTTTCACTGAATGGATAGAACAGTCTATAAAATAAAAAGGTCAGTAAATGCTTTCTAGGCGTTTGCCAGGCACACCAAATTCTGGCAATGTTGCACAAGTCCGATCTTGGGTTCATTTCCGTGTATCTTAACAAGTGCTGCCAGCTAGGTGCCAGATGCAAAGTTTCATGCAGAGCAGAAATAATTTCATCTGGACTGGCCTCAGTGTGGAGTCAAGTGAGCATGCCTCCCAGAGCCTGGAAAACCCAGCACAGGGAGCAGCACCATTTCCATAAGAGGCACGTTCTCAGTTGAAAAAGCTGTGTTTGCTCCCAAATTTGGCTAATTACAAACTAAGTCACAAACCCTGGCATTGAACCGGTTGCTCAACTGCAAAACGCCAAAGCCGTCCCTTACAGAACTCTGCCATTACTAACGAGAAGCACCAGAACCTCCTTCAACTTCTGCTATGACATCATCCTGCCAAGCACTGAACTGTGTTAACCACTTTTTGGGTCGTTTTGTGAGCAAACCTTAGGTTTGTGTTGAATAGAAGCAAAGTGTGCTAAAGCAAGCACTCATACAATCTTATCATACACAATGGCAGAATAAACTGGAAGCCTTCTCCCAGAAAGCTGGGAACAAGCGAGCCATCAGGCTGTTAGAGGAGACAGGAACTTTTACCACTTGCACACAGGTGTCACTCTGCTCTGATACAATGCCAAACCCAACCTTGAAAACCACTTAATGCAATTGCTCGGGAAGTTTGCAATTCCAATCTCTCACTTGCATACAGTCAAAATTAAACCCGGTATAATGGAAAGCAGTTTACTTCCTATCAAGTACGTTCGAGTTGGCGTAAGTATTTTTTCTTTGGATTGTACCCCACGGAAGTTAGAATCCGTTCAGTTCTTTTATGGAAGCAGCCTGCAAACGAACGAACTGGACGCCAAACTTCGTAGAACCACGACCAGAACTGCACGGGAAGTTTCTTTACTGACTCAAGTTTAGAGAACCAACACCACGTTGTGTGAAGCAAGTTTAATAGGAGACAGCGCCAGGCAGCTTGCTGTCAGGAGAGACGGATCAGAACCCAGCTTGCTGCACGGGGAGCGGGCAAAGGAGGCCGAGAAGCTCGCCCCCTCCCCACACGTGACAGCCCTGCCGTAGTGCTGTAGGGTATTGTGCTCGGGCCTGCGCTCTGCCCGGACGGCCCAAACTCCCGAGCCCAGCCGGTGTGTCCTACTTCCTTCTTTCGGCCTCTTAATCGCTCGCACACGCCCAGCTCCTGCGCAGTCGTTAAAAGGTGCTAAGGACCGCGAGCGTTCTCCGAGCCGTCTTCATCTCGCGTCCCCGCCGCCGCGGAGAGGCCGCACGTCCCTACCCTTACCGCGGCCCCCGGGAGCCGCGGCCCCGCCAGGGCTCGGCCTTTTCGGCGAGGGCACCCGGGCCCTTCCTTGCCCGGGGCCCCGCGCCGGCTTTCGGTTCCGGCTGCGGGGCGCGGAAGCGCCTCCCGCCCC
>VWZE01013305.1:198213-239441 GCA_013396675.1 Eubucco bourcierii
CGCTGCCGCCCCGAGGAGCCGGCGGGGCGGGGGCGGGCCCCGGGCCCGAGCAGGCCTCGCCCGGAAGGCGGGCTCGGGCTCGGGCTCGGGCTCGGGCTCCTGCTCCTGTGCCCGCGCTGCCACAAGGGGGGCGAGCGGTCGTCTTCCCGGTGGGGCTCGTCGACGCCGCTCGGTGAGCCGCCGTGCCTCTGCTGGGTGGGGCTTAGTGGTAGGGGCCGCGGCCGCGGCGTCCGTTGGTGGGCTGCAGCGGCACTGGAAAGCTGACGGGGAGCGCGGCGAGGCCTCTCACGAACCCGCTAGCCGCGTCGGCCGCAGCCCCGCTGCGGAGTTTGCTCAAGAAGCAGAACACTGGAGAAAAAAGATGTAAAAGGCCGGAGGAGGATTGTCAGCAGGCCAGCAAAGTCGGGCGTAGCAGAAGCGTGTAGGTGCTGCTCCGGGCGTTCCTGCATTTTAATGTAGTTGTTTGCCACATTCTGTGTTAAAACATTAAAGTTTTTCTGTTAGAGCGAACGGTACCAGGAATTGGGTAACGTTTTTGTACTTCTGGTTTGCATGCGATAGTACCTGCCGGTCCTCAGGCAGCTGTGGGGGGTGAAGGCAACAATGCCCCACTGCAGGCTTGCCAGATAAGCATTGTGAGTTGTGCTGCATGGAGAATCTGTCGAAGGAAGCAGTTGTGCAGGGTTTGGAAACCTTGTGCCAAATGCAGGCTTGCCTTGCTGTGACCCGCAGTCATCACTCCCAGGCAAAATCAGACCTTTCACAAAAACCCACACAAGACCCCAGCAAAACTCACAAACTTTCCGATGGTTCAGTATTCTGGGGAGGTTTTTACTGCTAGCTCATTCAGTGTTTCAGATGCTCACAAAAGAGCAGAACCGTATCAGATGTGCTTTGCTGGTGCTGAACAAATCGGTGCAAACATCGAGGCAGAAGCCTTGCAGGTAACTGCTCCTCCTGGGCCCTGAAGTTTCTGTGCTTTCTGGGGTACTTTGTAATGCACCTCCAATAAATTTCTCTGTGGTTCTGTATCTGATTTTCTTGTGTCATAATTTTCCCTCCCCAGCATTTGCCATCTTGGGTTCAAGCAGAGCCGTGGGAAGGGGTACCTGTAGGATTGTGCTGTCACACGTGAAGGCTTCCACTTGCAGCAGCTGCTGCAGTTCACTGCCTCTTGCTGGAGGTCACCCACGGCAGAACTGGCATCTCCCCACCTGCTCCACAGCAAAGGGACGTCTTGGTGCAGCTCCTGCCCTGCACTCTTCTAAACAGAGGCTGCCTGAGCACTGAGAAGTGAGCCTGCCCTGGCCCGGCCCCCAGCTGTGGCTGTGCAGGGAAGGGAAGCAAACGGCCCGAGGCAGCAGTTTGTGCTGGGGCTTGGTAGGTTAACACCAAGAGAAAACCAAAAATGTTTAGTTTAAATACTGGTTCTAATGCCCTCCCTAGGAGGGGTGTGCACTGCTGCTGTGTCTCCCTCACCTGGTTCTATTCACAACTCTCCCCACATTGCCCCTTCTCGTGCTGCTGCTTCATCTCAGACTTTTCTGTCACTGGCACCTGGGCATACTCTTCCATTTTTCTTCTTACCTAGGCACGTTCTTGCTCTTTCATATGAGTTAGGTGGCTCTGTTTCTGTGCTTACTGCTCCTGGATGGTGGCAGGAAAGAGCTCAGAGTGTGGCAGAATGTTCCTTCTCTTTTGCTCAATTTAAAAACAGAAAACTCAAAGAGTTTTGTTCAGCAGAGGGACTCTGTTGATCTCACTGTTAGCCTCTTAAGGACACATGGCCTCAGAGTTCTACGCCAGGTGCTCCTAGGGCAGTAACAATGCACTCTTCACCTTACATAGCTATCCAGAACAGTTTACATTTAGGATTCAGAAACACTGCAGCCCAGGATGTCTTCTTTACACAAAACAATGTCTGCTGGGGTCTCCTCCTTGTAGATTCCACTGTTTGTTTTGACTTGCAGTGAGGATTTTACATCTGGGAAAGGTTTTGCTGTCTCCTCCCACTTTTCTGCTGTCCTGGAGTGTGAAATGGGAAGAGCGACCCAAAGGAGATGCCATTTGTAAAAGAAAGCCCCTCCACAAGAGGTGCTGAGCACCATTAGCTGATGATGCTCAGAACAGTTGCCTTCTCCTCCTCCTGTCACAAGCATATTACTCTTAGTTCTCCAGGTGTGACCTGGGTGTTGCAAAGCCACAAGAAAGCACAGCTTTGTGGCTGTGGCACCAGACCTGCAGCCAGAGGATTCTGCGAGTCATTTTGGATTAAATCTCGCAGTGGACTCCTTCTGTGTGCTGGCTTCTGCCCGTTATCCACCCAGTCTAGAGCCTCGGGTGAGACTCAGGGTCTGGAAACTGATCCTGGCAGAAGAGTCCTTGTTGAGTGCAATCCGATATGCCCATCTGGGTGTCTCCAAGATGCCCTAGGTCTGCTGCTCTCAAGTTCTGCACCCTGGCTGATAGGAGTTGCCGTAGCATGCTTGTCTTGCCAGCTATTGCCCAGCCCTGCTTTATGCCCCTTTGCTGCAGCTGGCACGCCTGGAGGCTGAGCCTCCCGACAGAAACTGCTTTTGCCTAAACCCCAGGCTTGAGAGGTGGCTGGAAGAGGTAATTCAGTATTTCCTTTGTCAGCTTCAGGGAATCTGAGGCAAACAAGGCTGGATGGGTGCTAATAATGGATGCTAAGTCTTGGCAGTGTTCCAGAGCCCAGGTAAGATGACTGACCCGACGTACATGCCACTTCCTTTCAGCTGAATATAGGAACTGCCACAGGGGAAAAAGGACAAAGTTTACACAGCATTTCTCACTCCCAGCACTTGCTTAGTGTTTGAAAGTTAAATCTCTTTTGGAACTTCCAGTTCACAGCAGAGACAACACTTTCTTTTGTGCTGATGGCAATTAGGATTTGGGAATGCCATTAGTTTTTACTCTAGGTTATCATGGAAATAAAGGAGTTCTGGAAACATGTTCAGACTTCAGTACATTTCCTCTTTGTTGCCTAGGAATTATGACTTTAATTAATTTTAATTATGACACTAAATGTTGCAAACTCAGCTTTGGAGCGAGCCACAGGAAGCCTTTTAAAGTAATCTAAAAAGCATTCGCACTGAAAATCAATTAAACCTCCCCAAACCGCACAACTGGCTTCAGAAAATGGCATTGTTCAGAGTGCTCACCTGTGTTTTCTGGGTTCAGAAGCTACAGGATCTTTCACATCTCAGCCTTTTCCGTGCAGCTACAGAGCACTGCCATGTGCATTGTGAAAGCAAAGCCCTTGATGGTCTGTGCAGGGAGATAAGGAGGAGCTGCACCTTTTGAAGGGGAGTGCCTGCTTCTTTCAGATGAGTGCCCAGCTGATAACACTGTTTGTTTTCCCTTGCCTACTTGGTCCTGAGAGGCGTTTCAGCTGGAGATAATCTTGTGAACAGGGCCAATCCCAAATTCTGAGTAATTTGTTTAATAGAAAAAGAAAAGAAGGGAAAAGCCTACAGCAAGATCTCAGAGCTCTTTCTATTTGAATCTCCTTGAATGCAGGCAAAGCAGTTTTGCTTTCTTGTTTATGGGCCTATTTGAGTGTTCTTCACTCTTACAAAGAACTGTCTGTTACTGAATTAGTGAAGGAGAAGCCATTTGGGCAAGGAGCAGGGGAAGAAGTGTTATACTGGGACAGGCAGGGCAGGGGGGACACAATTATTTACTTTGTAATGTGCCTGGAGCAAAGCAAGCACCAGGTTTGGTGGGGAGATTGTTTGCTGCAATGCCAAACACAGCTGGGGGAAGTGTTCTAAGCTGAGCTTGGTCAGCAGTGCTGCAGCGTTTTCCCCCTGGCATCTCCCCGAGGGTGCACTCACTCTCCTCACTCCTAAGAACAGAGTGAGCCTTAAGCCTTGGGAAATGGTCTCAGGGTTGGAGAGATGGATGGGTAGGAGAAAAGAGGTCCTTCAAGTGCCACACAGGGACCGCAAGTGCTGTGTACCCGGGCGAGTAGGGCTGCTGCTGCCACGTTTCTGTGCAGCCAGGCTGTGGGCTATTGAGGATGTGGATCTGGGCGTAAGGGGGGGAAGAGACAGGAGGGAAGCATGTGAAAGGTCCCAGTCCATTCTCTCCCGCGTGAGGGTTTTTCCAGCTTTTCCACAGAAATCCTTCGAGGAGGCCATGCAGTAATCTCTAAGGCTGTGCTGGGTGGGGCCTTACTCCCCTTAGCCTGGGAAGTCTTTTCCTACTGCATGCCAAGTTCCCATTTTTGCAGCAGTTCCTTCTGGTTCTGTGCCCAAGGGAAGTGCAGAATATTTTAGGGTTCTTCTCAAGCACTTCCCTCCTGGCAAGGCCATGTCTCTCTCTAGTGCAGAGTATGCCTTGGAAGTGGTCACACTGGGCTGCTTGTGCTGGCTCCGTTGTGTCAGACCACAGTGAGCTCTGGCGTGAACAGGCTCCTGTCCCAGATGGGCACTGATGACTTAGAAATACATCACAATGATTTTTGTGCTTGCAGGTGCCAATCCACTCCCTAGGCCAGAGACAGCTGCCAGTGCTCTGCCACGTGCACACCATGTAGGTGATCAATGATATGCTCTGGCTGTAGCTAGCAGTGCCCACCAGGATCAGTGCTGTGCTCACTCTGTTCAACACCTCCATCAGTGACTTGGGTGAAGGGATGGAAGGCACTGTCAGCAGGTCTGCTGTTGGCACCTCTACCCCCTCAGGCTGTGCTGCCATCCCACCAGACTGGACAGGCTGCAGAGGTGTGTGCACAGGAACCTCCCGTAGTTCAACAAGGGCAAGCAGAGTCCCATAGCTAGGGATTAGGAACCCGAGGCGCCAGTACAGGTATGGAGAATAGGATAACCAGGAGGCAGCAATGCACTTCTGTGGCGAGTGGTCACTTGGTGTGCACTGTGAGTGTGGCCAGCAGTGTGAGCAAAGTTGCCCTCCATATGCCCAAGCAGGCATATCTGAGTGTTGTGCCCAGTACTGGGGTACAGAAGTTCCACCTGGATAAGGAAAACTCTTTTCTGTGACAGGCTGCCCACAGAGGCTGGGGAGTCTTCACCTCTGTAGGCTTTCTAAATCAGGCTGGACATGTTCCTGTGCAAGCTGATGTAGGAGAGTCTGCTTTAGCAGGGGGATTGGGCTGGACAATCTCCAGAGGTCCCTTCCAGCCCCTGCCATTCTGTGGTTCTACAATCGGGTGCCAGCCCTTCTGTCTGTATGTTCCCTTTGGTAAAGGTTGATGGTGGTGCTGCCTGAGAGAGAACACAGCCCTGTGCTGGAGCAGCTGCAGTTCACTCAGTTGCCAAGAGATTCAGAAGGACCACACTGCAAAGGATGCTGTGGCCAACTCTTTAGGTGTTCACTATGACTTGGGATTGCCCTTGTGCAGAGCATATTTCTGTTCTGTACACCATGGATGATGCTTTCCTCTAAACTCTTCCCACGGGTCTCAGGCCAGTCCTTTTTAGCCATTTTGTCATAGTCCTGCCACCTTTCAGTCAGTAGCCTGGCATCTCCTGACTCAGTGCTGAAACCCTGCTGGCTGTGAAATGTCATTCTGCAGCTCCTCTGGTGCAGCCCTGCAGGCTCTGGCAGCTTCTAACTAATTATCTCAGCTCACATGGTGAGCCAGAGAGAAGGGCAAGGACTCTTTTGAAAACGAGGTACAAAGACGTAAAACAAGGTACGACTGAACTGAGGTGGAATACAATTCACAGACCTGCAAGAAAATGAGGCAGGAAGGGGACAGAGAGGCAGGCTGGCTGCCAGCTTGGCTGCCGGGGTGGCAGGGCTGCCCTGGTCTGCCTCTTGCAGCCCGGCGCTGCTGCCCCGCTGTGTGCCTATGGTTTACTGCCCTGTATACATGAAGTCCCCCTCTGAACCGGGCAGCTCAGCCCTCTCAGCGGCTTCCTCACAGGGACTCAGCTGGCGTTGTTGCCAGAGCAGAACACAAACGCTCCCCACATCCAAGCGGAAGCCACTGCGGGGTCTCCACAGAATCTAAGGAGAACAGCCTTAGGAAAAGCACCGACGGCCGCCCCGGGCCACGGCAACGCGGGGCTGAGAACCAGGGCTGGCTTCCCGGGGCTCTGCTCTGTCACCGTCTGGGCATCCTGACCACTCCGCGAGTGAAACCAGCCCTGCACCCTGCACCCTGCACCAGAAGGACCAGCCCCGGCGAGTTGTCCCAACAGGGGCTGATCTCTCGTGAGCTCTGCTGCTCCCCGGTGCTCCGGGGCCGCCCTCTGCCGGCCCCCAGCCGGCTGATAAGGCCCTCACAACGGCTGCCTGGGGCCGGAGCACCCCGGACAGGCTTTCCCCTACATTTTGTTCCATTGGAAAGGGATTTATCTCCAATGCCCATACCCGTGCCCATCTCAGCTCTTCGATTTTCTTGCCTATCCCCTCTTCACCAGTCTTCTTACTGCAGCCCACACCCCCCCGCCCCGGAATTGCCCCAAGGCGTTTTTATAGCCAGGATTTATCCACTAACGGCCACTGCCTGGGGAGGTACGCCCCTGGCAGGCATGGCCTGGTCGGTCAGAAAGCAGGGCGGTGCGGTGAGAAACCGCAGTACCGCGCCAGTGGCTGTGCAGCTCCCTGCCCCGGGGGAGCAGCTCGGAGCAGCCGGGCACCCTGCACGCTGGGCACCCTGCTGCCCCCAGCTGAGTAGCTCGGAGCAGCCGGGCACCGGGCACCCTGCACGCTTTCGGCGCTGCTGCCCCCAGCTGCCCCCTGAAGGAAGGGAACGTGGTGTAAGATTTCCTGGAGGCAAAGTCCTGGCTAAGGCAACAGGCCGCTGGCAGTCAGGACACAGTCTCAGGCCACCTCCAAGCACCTCAGAGCAATCTGCAGAAAGTGCTGGGTGCCAGCCAGCGGGCCACGGGGCGAGCCGAACCCAGCTGCCCGGGTGGGTGCAAGCCCTCGCTCAGCTCACCGTCAGCGGCTCCAGCCACTGAAGCTCTCCGCAGCCCCCTTTCTGCCCTCTCCCTGCTCACATCACAGACGACTGCAAGCCTCTCTGCAGCCTGCTCCTCGCCGTCGGCGGAGGACAGGCCCCACCCAAGCGTTTCCTGCTCTCGGAGTTGCTTTTGGTTTGGTTGGCTTAAGTCTCGTTATTGACTTGTCTCTTGCTCCGCTTCGTTCAGGTTCCTGGGTGTTCGCTGGGGCTGTTTGCAGCCCCCGGGGCACTGCCCTGCTCTCTGCTGGCACAGAGGTTTGTGGCCAGGATGTGGTTGCAGAGGAGCCCAGCTCCGAGGCCACACCGCTGCCCATGCCATACCTCTCCACCTGCTGGCAGCTGCCAGGGCAGGGCTGGAGCCACAGCTTGTGTCAAGCCTTTGCTATTGCCAGTGCACAGGTCCTGCCGTGTCGAGTTCTCAGTCACCGAGGAACTCAGCTTTGAAGACAAACTGGGAGCGCAAGGGTCTGGGTTTGGTCTTACCTTCGGGACACAATGTCCCCTCTGCCACCAGGAGTCTGGGGCACACACTGCCTGTGTGTGGAACACTGGAACAGGCTTCCCCGAGGGATGGTGAATGCCCATCCTTGGAAACCTTCACCGTCAAGTCCCCTTTAGGAGAGTGGGCCTCATCTCTCTTACAGGGACAGGCTGAGACTTGGGACTGTTCAGCCTGGATAAGACTGAGAAGGGATCTTATCAGTGCTTATCAATATCTAAAGGATGAGGGTCAAGAGGGTGAGGCCAGACTCTTTTCAGTGGTGCCCAAGTGACAGGACAAGGGGCATCAAGCACCAGCCAGTGGAATGAGCTCTGTCCTGTATGTTCAGCGCAGCTCCTCTTTCTTTTCTGGAGCAGCATGCAAGCAGGCAGTGCTGGCATGGCCAGGCTATGCTACAGGTTGGGTTACACTGCTGGAGTCCTGTTGGGATGTGCAGCTGCTCCCTGCGCCTGTGGCAGTGGTGGGCTGGAAGAGATGTGCTTGGCACTTTTCATTCAATCAACATGATGAGGTCCTGATGCCCTGTGCAGGTGACCTTCACACTGGTGGTGGGGATGAAGTTTGCCTTGGCTGTGGAACCAGAAGTGAATACCTTGGCTGAATACTCAGCTTAGGCTGCGGACAAAGAATTCAAAGCGGTTAACTCAGCATCTTAGAATCGTAGAGCAGTTTGGGTTAGAAGGGACCTTTAAAGCCCATCTGGTCTAAGCTCCCTGCTGTGAGCAGGGACACCTTTAGCTAGATCAGATTGCTCAGAGCTGTGTCCAGGGATGGAGCCTGTTCCCAGGGGTGGAGTGTCTGCCACCACTCTGGGCAACCCCTTCCAGTGTTTCACCCCCCTCATGGTAAAACTATCTTCCTTATATCTGAGTTCCATCCTGTCTGCTGAGCTGGTGCCGACCCTGAGCAAGGTAACTCCTTTTAGGCTACCAAAACTCCCAAGTTACTGTCCATCACGCTGAACCACTGACTGGGACCAGTCTGCTGCCAGTGAAGTGTGCTACCCTGGAACCCAAACAAAGTTAGGAGCCCACCACTACTCACCTGGAACAACCATCTGAGTCTGGGACTCCATGCCCACCCCGTATGGTGAGGGTCATATCCGTGCCCATGTGTGTCACAGAAGTGCCCATACCCACCTGTCTCCAGCATGTTTGAAAAGATAGGCAAGCAGGAGGGGTGGTGCTTGGGCCCCTCTGTGTCCAGCTTTTGTGTCAGAGCCAGCTTACAGGGGCTGCCCTGGCTCTTACCCTGCCAAGGCTGCCCAGACCCCAGATGCAGGGCCAGCACAGCCATCACTTTCTCCAGCTCTGGGCTCTTCCCCTTGCTGAACCAAGAAAATGCATGGCACCCAACAGCAGAGCCTTGTTCTCCTCTGCTCTTCTGACTGGCATCCAGTGGCACTGGCCCCACTGCCTGCTGCATACCCAGCCAAGTGCTGGGCCTGAGGCCTGCCCTGCCCAGCTTGGGGCCTGCCCTGCCCTGCTGGCTGGGATTTTCTGCCCAGCTGCTGCCCCTGCCCTCATCTGTCACTGGCAACAGGAGCCAGAGAGAGGTGGCCGGAGGCAGCGGTGCCAAGATGCAGCTCACAGGCATTAGCACTGCTGGTATTTATAACTTCTCCTGCCTGTACCATGGTGATGAGGGAACAGCAGAGCTGTCTGATTCTAACCACTGCTGTCTCTTGCCTTGTCTCTGGTTCTTGCTCTGTCAGGAAGCCTTCATTTCATCCAACTCCTCACTAATTGCTGTAACTAAGAAGGGTGAGGCACATACTGGAGCAACTTGAGAAGTCTGCAGCGAAAGGCAGTGTAACAGATGGGGCAGAGGTGTACGGCCTGGCAGCTGGCATGGCTCACCCCTTCATGGCTCTGTGGAGCCATACCCAACAATTGCAGCCTCTGCTTCTCGATGTCTCTTCTGTCCTGCTTCTCTGGTAGCCTGGTCTGGAGGGTACCGGCCCCTCACGTTGCCCTCTGCAGGAACCCTCCTGTGCTTTATAGGGGCAAGTCCTCACTGCTGCAGCAAGGCTGGCACGCTTGGGGCATTGTGACAGAGCCTGCGTCAGGCCTGGGGGCACTCTGTGACAGCCTGCAGCAGGCCTGCCAGCAGCACCATCAAATGCTGCCCTTAACCCCAGGAACAACACAGCAGGAGGAGGAAATCCTGCCTGGAGAGCTGTCTGCCAGCCCAGTTTCTCTGTTCTCTTCTTCTGGGGATGGAGCTTCTAAGGCAGTGTTTTGCCCCTGCTGTTGCAGAGAGCCAGAGAGCCCTTGGCAGGCTGTCATGGGGCTGTGGGGGCTGACTGGCTCCTCTGGAAAACCATCCTGTCCTCTCAGCCAGACTACACAGGGGTGAGGGCAGTACGAGGCTCCAAGCATGAGTAGGCAACCCCTGGCAGTGAGGTGCCACCACACAGCAGTGTTGGATTGAGCTCCTGAGGGCTGTTGAGGCCTCATACCCTGGTGCCAGCCCAGCTGCTTTCACTGCACAGGCACAGGCCAGATCTGGCTGCTGGGAGCACCAGCTGCACTCGATGCCCTGTGTTCACCTGGAACAGCCTTGTGCTATGGGGCACTGCTGAGCCCCATGCTGCACAGCAGCATGCAGAGAGCTAGGCAGCATCAGCAGAGAAAAGATAGCAGCTTTCAGACAAGTTGTTTAAGAAGGAAAGAGTGGAACAGTGCAGAAGGCCTCTGTGGGCAGCCCCCTGCTTCTCAGCCATCTGGCCCCAGCCCATGCTGTTGCGTGGCATTGCTCTCACCAAGGGCAGGAGAAAGCACTTGCTCTGCATGGATAGGATGCACCCTACCTGCCTCACTCAGGTCTGGAGGAGAGTTTGTAGTCACTGCAGCGAGAGCCATGCAGGGCTTCAGTAGGCATGAGGGAGGAGTGCTGCAGCTTGTCATCGCCCTGGCTGCCTGGTGCCCCAAATGCTTTCAGCTGTGCTTAAACTGTGGTGGATGGGTTAATTTTCACTTCTGCTGGCACAGCCTGAGCAGGTGGAAGCTGTCTCAGCTTAGCCTCAGTCACTGCCTGCAGCCCACGTTCTGCCGGGTTTGTGGGGAGATCTCTGTCCTCCCTCCCACTCGTGCCAGCTTTGCATCTCTAGCCGGGCTGCTGGGGGCTGGCTGGGATTTCAGGCACTGCCTTATGTAACACTGTTACAGCTGAGTGTCTTCATCCTGAAGGGTAAGGAAAGCTCTGTAAGGAGCTGGAGAGTGCATCCCAGAGGGGCTGGAGGACAGGAGGAGGTGTTTGTCCTGTCTGATGGCTGTGCCATTTCCCACACCGTCTGACCTTCAGTGCTCTGACTCTCTTGCTTGCTTTTCCCACCGTCTCCCTCTCTGGCCTTGCCTGCTCTGTGCCTATCACTCTACAAAGTGGTAAGAAGAGAGAGATAATAGCGTGGCAGTGTGGGCTTCGTCCAGGGGAGTGCCTGGGCTGTTGTATTTCTGTGTGTTTGCTACCCTTCCTATTTAGCTTACTTCAAACCGGCAGAGAGGAGATTTAGACTGGATGTTAGGAAGAAGTTGTTTGCAGTGAGGGTGGTGAGACACTGGCACAGGTTGCCCAAGGATGCTGTGGCCGCTCCCTCCCTGGAGGTGTTCAGGACTAGGTTGGATGAGGCCTTGAGTGACCTGTACTACTGGGAGGTGTCCCTGCCTATCATAGGGAGTTGGAACTGGATGAGCTTTGAGGTCCCTTCCAAACAAAACCATTCTATGATCTACTTTGCAAGCAGTAATTTCACTTCACTCCCAACACCCAGCGGTGGTAAGTTACCTTCACTTCACTTCCAACACCCAGCAGTGTGCTAAGTTCCATCCGTAGGTAATGCCCAAGCTCCAGGTGGTGTGTACCCATCACAGGCAGCCTGTGTGGCTGCAGGGTCTTGGCACAGAAGCAGCTGTGAACAAGCACACTGTTGGCAGGACAATACAAAGCTGCCAAAAACCCCACCCCATGGCTAACCCTGGGGTTAACAGTGCCAGGCCAGGTGCCACTTTGCTGTCTTGCAGCAGCACCTGTACCAGTGTGCCACAGCTGTGTTCCGCAGCATGGCCTCAGCAGCCACAGCTCATCCTTTCCAGGGCACCAGCAGGCTCCCTGTTTGAAAAACAGCTTCTGGTCTCCTCCATTTCTACAGGCACACCAGTGCCCTCTCCCAGCAGCACAGTGCTGAGCAGCAAGTTGTCTTCCTACCCAGGGCCTGTTCACAGAAGCACTTCCCCTGTGGCCTCTGCCTGGCTGTGCCAATGGTCACTGCCCAGCAGGTGCAGGAGGTTGCACGTCACCAGGCCAGCTCAGGTTCCAGCAGGACCTGGGTGCTGCCTGCTCCTGCTTTTCTCCCTGCAGAGGTGCTGGTGGCTGTCTGCCACCTGGAGTCACCGGCTCGTGTGGAACAGGAGGGATGATCTCCCCACGCAGCCGTGGGCAAACCCGGGCAGAGCAGTGCCGGGGCGGCTGCACCCGCAGCATTCCCTCACTCTCCTGGGGCTATAGCTCGGAGATTGGACAGTCCTCAGGCCTCCAGCGACAGACTTCAGTGCCCATAGAGGAAAACCTCACTGGTCCTGCTGTGCTAGGTGGAAAGGCTGAGCACCAGTGCCAGCTCCCCTCTCAGCAGCTGTGAGCTAACAGCAAAGTCTAAAGTAGGAAATGACAAAGAAATGCTTCCAAATAAAAATGTTTTTGGTGTGAATAGAAATGTTTATAACTCTCTGGAGTTTTTTTTTTATGTAGATGTGGCTCACAAAATGTGTTTTGTCAAGGTGACATGCAGCTGAGCTCTAGCAGGTGTACCCATTTCAAGATAAAAGGAACAGAAGCCAATTGCCTGATGAACCTGAAAGCTTTCTTACCATTACAAAAGGAGTAAATGATCTTAATCGAACTGACTCCAGGGCGCTCCCCCAGGCTTCGTGAGCTGCAAACCCGCAGTAAAGAGGGCTTCAGCTGATCTCAAGAGCTCTTCTCAGCAGTACCTTCAAAGCACCTTGGGTTCCATTACGGTCAGACCAGCAGTGTCCCGGCTCAGCAGATGCCCCGAGGAAGCGCAGCTGCTGCGGCGGCTGGGGAAGGAGAGCCCTGGAGAGCCAGCACAGCCCAGCAGTGGGCCGGGGCCTCTGCGTGCTGAGCATCCTGCCCGCTGCCGAGGGCGGCTCCAGTGGCTGCCATGCGGTCATGTTGAAGAACAAAGCCCAGTGCCTGGACTGTACTTTTCCCTCTAGCCCTGCGTTTGCAAAGGCAATTTCTCAGGCTGCCTGCGGGTGTAGGCGAGTGGGGCCACTACATTCTGCCACACTTAACTGGTTCAGCAGCTGGCATCAGTCTTCTTGATTTGGAGAATCAAAGTTGCTTGCCAAGGACTTATTAAAATGCAAAACGATTTTTTTTTTCCTTACTGCATATGTACTTCAGGAGCTGTAGAATATTAAGAACCCCCAGAGACTCCTTTCTTCTCTCCAGTTACCATGGTTCATCCTGACAAGCGGCAGTATCTGCACTTGCAGACAGCTGCTGGCATTGCCATGAGCTCTGGAGAGCAATTAGAGCCAAAGGGAGCAGTCCCAGGCCGCTCCTGGAAGAGGCACTGGAGTCTGGGCACAGCAGTGCGGTTCCGGTGGGTGAAGTGTTTCAAGAAAGACCACGGTGGGGCAGTGGAAAGCAAACGAACTCCTACTCTCCCTGTCCCACTCGCTCTCCCCTGATTGAGCTGCTAGGAGACAGCAAATGCTAGGAACGGTTTGCTCCCCTTGGGCTGTGACCCCGAGTGAAAGTGCACCAGGAAACGCTGTGCCCTCTTCAGCCTGGTAACCTACTGCAGTCTTCCTGACTCGGCTTCTGCCTGCAGCTCATCATGGTTACAGCAGCACACCGCCAAAGCCAGCACCTGAGGGCAAGTGCTCAGAGATCTCATCAGTGAGCAAAGCCAGGAGCGGGAGGAACTCGCTGATGAAAACCTATAGCCAGAAAGCTCACCCTCCTGTCTCCTTAGGGGCAAAGACCCAGCGATGAAGGTGCCTTCTGCACTGCCCAGTTTGGTTGCTTCTCAGGAACAGGAGGGTGAGCTCAGTAACCATAGCTCACACAGGCGCAGCACTCAGCATCACATCACCTCTGTGCCACCCCGGGGTCAATCAGCCCAGTTCAGGCCATGGATGCTCACAGAACATACAGCTCTGCATGCAGCTCTTGCAAGTTTAGGCTCTACATCCAGACTGTAGTTTCCTAATGGGTTGTGATCAGGGAGGGAGGTCTTGTGCTTTTGTAGTGTTGACACTGGTGTCACTCATGTCCTTGTGATCGGGGACCCGACCCAGCAAGAACAAGGATGAGTCTGCAGCTGCATCAGTTCTCTGGTTGTGAAAGCACAGGAAACGCTGTGTAGGAGAGCCCAGCCCTGGGAAAGAGACACGGCAGGACTGTGAAACTTCACTCTGCACTGAGGACAAGGTCAGTGTCGGGACATGCACCTCCCTGTGCAGGCAGCAGCAAGGTGCTGAAGGCATCTGTGCACTGAGCACAAGGAAAGCATGCCCAAGGGCCCAGCTGCAGGTTTGCTGAGTGCCTCTTCTGCCTTCCTCTCAGCACCTCTGCAGGGCATTTTTCTTCAGTGTTCTGCTTTCTGTCTGTCACAGGCTGAAACATAAAGGGTTTGTTACTTGCACATCTCCCGTTTACTCTTAGTACGACGTTGGCAAAAAGATTTTCGCCTTCTTGAGGCCTCAGCGTCCCTCTGAGCACAGAGGGCACTGCAGGCAAGGCCCAGGAGGAGGCACCAGCTGGAATGAGGAGTGGTTGCCCTGCTCTGCTGCCCTCCTGCCCCAGCCACACAAGCACAGAAGTGAGAGAAAGCTAGAGGGGGGTCGCAGGAGCTGCCTGCTGCGTGGCAGCAAGGACCTGGAAACAAACCAACAGGGTCAGTGTCTCCCTGCTCCTCAAGTCACTGTCCCAGCCATGCAGAGGCGGCCCTTTCTGGGAGGGGCTCAGGAGCCTCGATGTGGATTGAAGTGACAAGGCTTCAGTGCTTAGGTCTCTGGAGAGTTCTTCAGTGAGGTTCTGCAGCAGATGGAGCTGCTAGACAGTCACAGAGATCTAACTCCAGCATCATGTCCAGTCTCTGGGGGGAGTTCTGCAGATAAACCAAACAGCAGCTGAGAGTGCAGGCCCCCAAGGGCCTGCTTGGTGTGCCTCTGGAGGGCCCAGTACAGCACTGGTTGCCACTGTCAACAGCACAAACATCTCCCAAGAGCCTTCTGTCTTCTCTAACTCCGTGTTCTGCTGACAATTCTGAGAAGCGACAAACCCTTCTCAATACTGCCTCCTTAGCTACAGAAGAAACAGAGTTCTGCCAACTTTTCCTCAGGCTCTCCACGAGAGATGCAGCTAAAGGTGGGTGCCAGACACTTGCAGTAGCTCTCGAGTAACCAGGGAAGTTCTTGTTTTCCAGCAACAACATAAGCACCACTATCATATTTTGAAAGGCAGCTTTCACTTCTTGCTGTAATGTGCCACTGATCTGGCAGCAGAGTACCTGAGAGCTTCCTGATCTTTTTTACTCCATCTGAGTTAATTTTAATTCTATTCAGCTGCATGTGGTCTTAGCATAAGGAGGTAAACCATAGCACGACTGGAAAGCGTAGCATGAAAAGACACAAAGGGGATCTAACAGTACAAAAAACCCACTACAGCTCATGCTGCAGGGTTAACAGCTCAGAGGAAAATGAGTTATCAGAGTGGAACAGACATTTCTGGAATCAAGCAAAGGTCACCCAGCTCATCCCTCTTCCACACCTTATTTCCTTGTGAAAGATCCTTAACTGATCCTTTAATTGTGCAGGAGCCTTGTTAGGGAGAGTGTGATGGGGCTTTGGTTAGTGTGTGGCAGGCAGCCTGCCCCAAACTCAGCCTGGGATTTTATGTCTGTGAGCTCTTGAAATGCCTTCTCTGAAGAACAGATGTTGTGATCAAACACCTCAGAGGAGTTTGAGTCAAACCTGGCAGCCCTGCAGCGAAGTCCATCCTCTAGACAGGGAACAGCAGCAGGAGCAAGGCAGGCAGGCAGACACCTTAAATTTCTCTGGCAGTGTCTCAGCTGTGACCTTTAGGGACAAAGGAAAGTTAGGCTGGAACTGAAGGTGCTGCTCTGATGGCCCTTGCTGAATGGCTCAGAAGCTGAGTGGCACAGGCTCCTGTGTGCTCTGAGGTTAGGTTCTTGCTGCCTCACTTCCCTATCTCTGACTTCCTTTGGTGGCAGTTTTGTTATTAGCATGTGCTTTGCTCACCTCACCACAGTACCTGTTTGCAGACTGGAAACAAGTTCTTCATCTTCCAGAAGATATAAGCATCAGGGGCTTCTCCTCATCAGCATTTCAGAGGAAGCTGCTCCCACAGCCTCAGCTCTGCAGCCTGCTGTGTTGCTGGGATTAGCATA
This sequence comes from Eubucco bourcierii, assembly GCA_013396675.1. Lineage (NCBI taxonomy): Eukaryota > Metazoa > Chordata > Aves > Piciformes > Ramphastidae > Eubucco > Eubucco bourcierii. The sequence goes on from VWZE01013305.1 coordinate 214,114, forward strand.
TGATGGATTTCAAGCCTGACAAACCAGAATGAAGTAGTACCCAAAATGTTAGATGAGTTAGACTTCAGCAACGCCCATCCTTCTGTCTTGGCAGGTCAGGACTAAAGCTCAGACTGTGCCAGCATTGCAGACTGCCCCTCAGCCTGCTTTGTGGTGGAGGAGCTCACTTGTTAGTGGAGTTTGGTGCTTAGGTGCTAGGCTTACACTGCTCCTTTTTTGCTCTTTTTAGAGGCTTTGTTAAGGTAAAGACTTTGCTTCAGTAAGCCATTTGTCTTCATGGCACTGCTCATGGAGGGCACACACATGGAGGGGAACGTGGGGGCTGAACGCTCTGGATGAACGCTGCAGTGCTTTAGAACCTGTGACTTGCCTAAGTGTAAAGGGTTAACCAAAGCAGTTCACACCTTATTCTTATTGTGCTGTTTTGAGGCTAATTGGAATATTTTAATCAGATAAACTAGATCATTGGTTGTGAAAGTAAGAATGAAGTCTGTATCATTCATTGGTTTGCTGAGAGGGATGAAGTTTAGCCAAAATGTAAATCATCTTTCTCACTTGGGGCTGAGGCGCTGGAACTGCTCCCTTCCTCCTAGCTCCGCTCTGATCTCGGGTAACACAGCAACAAGGTAAGCTCTGCTGGTTCTTTTGTCTGGCTAGCTGGGAAGGGAGACAGAAGGAGAAAGAGGGGGTAAGCTTTGAGCACCTTCTGGGCAGTTCCTTTGTCCAGGAGAGAGTTTGGCTTTCTGTATTATTTCTTATTTGTATACAAGTGTAAATACTTTAAAATATATGTATTGTATATTTGTAAATTAGGCTTCGCTGTAAACAGAGCTTCATCTGGCTTCCAAGTCCTCTGAGCTGGTCTGGTAAATTTCAATAGTGTGTGCAAAGTTCTTAACCCACCTCACAGACTAACCCGGGGACTCCAATAAATAGTATCTACAGCACGAAGTGCAGCTGGATCAGGAAAAAGGCCACTCAAGGCTCCCTCACGTCGGCTATGCCAGCAAGAACTTTGTACCAGTTCCATTTCTCCAGAAGCCTCAGCTCCAGGCAGAGCTGTGTCACTATTTGCAAAGGAGTCTCAGTTTCTCTGCAATTATTTGTTTCAAAGCAAGCATCCACAGATGCCAGAGCTACTCTGTGAACACCATCAGAGCAGACCTGACTGGGGAGGAGGAAAGCAACAGTATCATGACCCTGGGGAGGCTGTGCACAAACTGAGCTGTAGTGAGTGAACCCTTGGAACTCCCCTGGAGTGCCAACAGCAGCAAGCTGCAGAGGTCTAACACCACCCTTCTCAAAGCTTGGCTCCTACAGAACTCTGTATGCCTTTTGTTCTAAGCCTGGGGACCCTGTGCTTGTTAAGCTCTCTCCAGAGCTCCAGACAGTCAGAGAGCTGCCAGCACCTGAAAGCTGTGAAGCAATCGGAGCATTTTCAAGATCAGATACGAAGCACTGAGTCTTGACTGCCCTGAAATGAACTCAATGCCAAAACGTGCACTTGGATTCTTCCACAATAAACCCCCTTCCCTGTGCAGCCTGGGTACGACACACAGGACAGGAAATCTACACCAAAGGTAGTTGAAAAGTCCATTCATAAAACTTTTATTCCACTTACATCAACTTAATACACATGTTCTGAACAGTTATGCTCGGGTTGTTCATGGAAGTCTCATAGGACATTAAACAAAGCTAGCCATCATCTCAAGTTATTTCCCTGTTAACTATTTTTACAGCACATGCATGTTAGGCAAGTATCAAAAAAATAATCACCAAAGCAAAAAACCTAAAAAAAGTTAAATACATGGGATTTTGTCTTGCTGCTGTGCTCGATATACAGTGTCATGATGGATACCAAGCAGCTGAGGTTTACTGCATCTTGGACATTTGTTCTTAGGTTGCTTAAACCATTTAAATACAAATAAAATGTGTAGCAAAAAGAATGAAAGCAACAGCAGGAAACTTTACAAAGAATGGAATGTGAACCGTTTCTGTCCTCCTCCAGAGAAAGCTGTCTGGGCTATCAGGCTGCCTTGCGGAGCGCTTCCGCTGCAATCAGAGGTGTCCACTCCACTGGGAGCCTCCACACGTTTCACACGTTGGCTTGCCACGCACCCACGGGACCTCAGCTGAGCCACAGCCACCCCTGCTCCAGCTCGCGCCGTGCTCACTACGCCCGTGGCTCCAGCTGATGACCCCTCTCTCCCCGTGACAGACAACACACCTGCGGCTGTCTTTGCCTGCCACAGAAAGCTGCTCTGGCACTGACCTCGTGGGAAGCCACCGTGTACCAAGAGCACTACGGCGAACGTGCAGAACGTGTGTCAGAATGGCGCCCCCGGCATGGCCACCTCGGATGGAAACAGATCAACTCCCCAGCCGTAACTGGCTCTATTCCCTAATACCAAACAAAACCACGTGGGAAATACAGAAATCCAAAGAGAAGTAACATAAACCTGTCAAATGGTAAACAAAAACTATCGGTGGGACAGCATGGATGACAGATGGGCTACTGTGTCAATTCAGAATGAGGCAGACCGAGTTGGAAGGCTGGTTAATTCTCCCCTCCCTCTCCTGCTTCGGCTTCATCTCCTTGGGTGTCCGATGTCCACAACTGTTTGGAAGGAAAGAGTGAAATACGCCAGCTATTAGCGTTTGTGAGCAGTTACTAGAAAGAAAGCCTCCTTCTTACAGCCTGACTTTTTATGAGGCCCTACTACCTCCCTGGCAAACTCCAAAGCACCAGGAGCACAAATCTATTCCTTGGCTACTACAGCATGAGAACCCAGCCCTGCTCTGCTTTTCATGAGGAAGTCCTCAGCAGTCAAACCCAAAGTCTTGTATCCACAAGGCTCACTCCAACACGAGCAGGCAAGACTCAGACCTACAGGGCAGATAGGCGAGACCCAAGAACTACCAATGCTCGGTTGTACTTTCTCCTCAGGGCAAGCTTCAGGAACCCTTTCGGAGGCAGAGCCTCAGCAGAGGTCTTTCTGCACCCCGAGCCTTACAGGAAACACTCCCTTTGCCTCAGAACAGGCATCTCATGTGTTTCTGTGGTGAAAAAAACACCATTTCACTCAAACCTCTGTCCCTGGGCTCTAAGCTCCATTCATTCAGTCCTGCTCCTCTTCAGCAACCTCTGGAACACAGAGCTTCCAAAACTGGAGGGCCAGGCAAGGAGGGAGCAAAAACAGGCTAAACATGCAGCATGCACCAAATCTTATTTTCAGCTGTGTCAAATCACACTAAGGAGCCACGTACCAAGACTAGAAGACCAACCAAGGAAACAAAGCATCAATGCCAGAGCAATAGCCAGGACCAAGACATTACCCTGTGAAGCGAGTATTTTGCCAGGTTGGTTGCTCCAAAGTGCTTAGCAGCAGAGAAACCTGTGCAGGACCAGCAGGCTTGCTCTTGCTCTAATACCTGCACTGAATGTTCCTGGACAGAGACATCAAGCAACAAGTTTTTTTACCTGGGACAACAGCACACTGGGCTGTTTGTAGCCCCTGCACTACCCTCTGGACTCTACTATTATACCACCACATTAGTCTCAACATCATTTCTTCTAAGGAACAGCTAGCAGGAATGTATTTTTCAGAGGCTGCTATCCCAAATCCCCACCTCTAGCACACCTGCAGGGGAGTAGGTAGACACACACCTTTAGCCTGATTGCTACAAAAAAAGACTACCAACTGAAAGCAGTTTAATGAATCTCCCGAGTGAAAATAAGAATCCAAACCAACACCTTTAGGAGCAAGGAATGCTTTTTAAAACTTACTTAAGAACACAGAATAATTTCCTAGGCAAGCAAAGAAGGAATTATCCAGCCACGGCAGGAAAACAGACATTGACTTGGTTTGTTGAGCAACCCTCCTAGCACTGCCCTGGTGTCAGCCCCTGCTGAGAATGAACAGGCTCTTCTTTAGCCACACCAGCCTCCACATGAAGCAGTCAGCAGCTGAAGAAGCCACTCCTGCAGGCTGCTAACAGTGCTATTGAGCGCCTGCCCAAAGCCTCCCTCACAGACTGCAAGAGGCTTGCAGCAAAACAGACCTCTGTCACCACTATGAAACCCACTGCAGCCTCGGTCAGTCACATTGATCAGAAGCAGTGGAAAAGCACAGGATCGATGCATTCATCCAAGCACTGCAGGCCAGACATCACATTCAGCCAAGAACAGGGAATCCTGAGGCTGCACACAGCCTTCACCCTTACAACTAAAAGTTCACACTAGTTATCATCCTACTACCACAACTGACACATTGTGGTAGCTCAGGCCAACTTCTGCTCTTCTCTGAAACCATTTTCTTTCCCACTGCTGTGACAAGCTTTGCATTATTTTTACTAGGAAGCCAGCAATGAGAAGCCAGCTTCTATTATTTGCTTCAATAGCACTCATTCAGAGCATAGCTCTGAAGCAATCTCACTCAAGAGGACATTGAGAGCTAAGCAAAGCCTGTATCTGCCTCCATTGCAGAGGTTGAGAAATCTATTCCATTTGTTTTGTAAGCAACAGCTGGAACAATCACAAGTAGTTTTTTCAGTTATGTTAAATTGCCATTGCAGTGGAAAAGGTTCCAAGGAAGAGGGAAATAAAGTGGTAGAAACAAAAGCTGAAACCATGGCAACTCAAATTTTGTGTGACTGTACAACTCCCAGTTTTGTTGGGAGACATTCAGCTGTTTTCTAACTCTCTGAGGTCAGATGCACAGCACATGAACAAGGGGCTACAGCTACTGGCAAGAGGTGCTTCTTATTTCTCCTTCTTGCTTGCAGCCCTTCCTGCCACACAGACCAGAGTGGACACTATGAACGACACTGCTGCATGGCGGCTCACATTTGTGGGCCCACTTGCTTTGGATCCTCATCTTTGCCAGTTCTGAAGTTCAGGGTAGGTTAGAAAACCTCATGTGAAGGATGAAGAATTAGATTAGTCTGACAGAGCAACACAATCATGACCCCTACCTTACACTTCAAAGAGCCCAAGGAAGAAAGCACTGAGAGTGTCGTTCTACAGCTGCCACAGACAGCCTGGCTGGCACCAATTCCAATTTCAGCTGCGTCAAAATGGAAAGCAAACCCCCAACACAGAACCAGAAACCAGGTCCTACAATGGACTTGCTAGCCTGGTTTGCAGTTTTCACATGGGATCCATTCCACGCACAACAGTACAAAGAACAAGCTACATGGAATTTGACAGAAGTATGCACTGCCAAACACTGGCTAACCAAGGGAAGAGCTCTGCTAGTCACAGCCCAAGCTATGTCACTTCAACTTGCTCAGCTCCTGCAATAAAACCCTCTGAAACATTTGTTCCTTTTGTCACCTGTCAGAAAACAGACAAAAGCCCAGGCAGGAGAAGGAGGCCCAGCTCAGAGACATGACACACTGCACACTCACCTGTGGGTGACTGGCAGGCAGCCCCACAGCTAAGCACAGAGGGCAGCCCTGCGGGGAGCTGCACCCATACTCACTGTCAAGTTGTCTCGCAGTAGCTGCATTATTAGCGTGCTGTCTTTGTAGGACTCTTCACTTAATGTATCAAGCTCAGCAATTGCTTCATCAAAAGCCTGGAGACAGAAACACAGCAGTGTGTTGGCCACGTGCCAGAAGGGGATGCAGCCACCCCCAGAGCCCCCAACTCACCGTTTTGGCGAGGGAGCAAGCTTTCTCCGGGGAGTTGAGGATCTCGTAGTAGAACACCGAGAAGTTCAGAGCCAGACCTAATCTGATGGGATGTGTTGGCTGCATCTCCTTTTTACTGATTTCAAAGGCTTCTTGATATGCTTGTTGTGATTGCTCCACTATCCCTTTAGGGACAAAACAAACACAGAAACCCCACCACGAGTAAGTGACTCCCAGGCTGCATTCAGAGGCACTCAGCACTGAGCATGCTGGCATGCACAGAATGCCAGGAGTGAAGGCTGCAAACAGCTTTACTGAACGAGTCCCTGGTTCATGAACTGTCAATTAAATCACACTCTGCAATGACCACCAAAAAAAGGAAGTTGTCACTGACCAGGTTTGAGTCTGTCCCTGCCACCCGGTGCCCCCGTATTTACATCAGTTTTGCAGCACTGAAGGAACATGACTCTAGCACCTCCCTGAGAAGGTACAAAAGGCAAGCTTGAACCACGCCCAGGCTGGAAGGGCACCACAACTTCAAATGCCTTTGGACACTGTGGAGCTTTGCAGACCCACCTCTGAGTCACTGCGAGCTCTGCTGACCTACCACCCAGGCACCCATGACTTACTGCTGAAGCTGCTTGGCAAAGGTAATGGGCATTCCTCAGCTCAAACTGAAACAGACATTTCTTAAGGCTTCCAACAGAGCTCCATTTCCAGAGCAGCTATGGAGACGATTTCGACCTCTCTGCTTTACTATCTAGAAACCTTGAAGGGAGGAAAATTAACAATTTGGCCTTTTTTATTTTGTAGAGATTAACCTCTTGCCATTCTCTGCCTTGGTCTAACTGTACAAGTTCCAACCTCCTCCCGGCAGAACAAAGCAGCTCCATTGTGTGCACTGGGACCGCAGAGCTGGGCAGTATTCCATTCTCACTTGAACTCAGGAGCAGACCATGCCTGCACGAGTCAGAGATCGTGGCTCACACAGCCCACAAGCTCCACTCAGTCCTTGACTGCAGGAGGCAAGAAACATGCTAGACAGTGAGCACAAAAGGACCATTGTTCCTGCAGCCTTCAAGGCTGTTAACAGCAGCTGAGAAAAAGGTGGGCAGAGTCACTCAGTTCAGATGCGAAAGGACTCCAACTCTAACATTTCTGGAACAAACCAGAAATGCACCCAGCAGGAACTCTGCAAAAGCACCAGTCACATGTATTCCAAAGCAGCAGAAATGTCTGGCTCAGGACCCAGCAATGCATCAGCACTGAAGGCTAAGCATGGCTGAACACCAGTTCTCAGGACGTCTGTGTGATCCCTGTTTCACCTTAGGGAAGCAGGGAGGACACTCCCTGCATTCTGTCCTCTCTGCACTCACCACTGATAATGGGCAGCGTTTCAGAGAAATCAGACCTTCTGTGTGCCTAGGATTTATCAGAAGTTGGCAGAAAGCAGTTGACAAGATCCCAGTTTAGCCTAAGTTAAACTCAGAAATGGTAAGGAGTGTTCTACTCACAACAGACAAGCCTCAGAGCAGGACAGTGCCTGTGGAAGGCACAGGCAGGACAAACAGCTTCATGGAATGAAGCTGAGCATTTTGAGTTCTTTCTCTTTAATACAAACGACTTCAAAAAATCCTTCTCATTGTTTCACAAAATACAGTGAGCTACCTTTTGATCAGTAATTCAAGGGACTTAGTGCAGAATTTGATGTATTTTGTTAATTTTTTAAAATCAGTCATCCAGTATTAGAAAAAACACCCAAGCTCCCTCAACAAACAAAAAAACCACCACGGAAACACATAAAAAATACCCAAACAAACAATTAACTTTTAATTCCTTAGAAAGTGTTGCATGGCTCCAAAGTTCAGAGCCAAAAAGGCAGGGTGAGGTAGCTGCCTGATATTCCTGCTCTCTAGGCTGCTGTGAAGGAAGCACCAGGCAGTAAAACAAACAATCTGATTGATGGAGATCAAAATCTCATTCAGAGAGCCCACAGCTTTCTACTCTTGCTGTATTTACTGCAAAAGGCTGAAAGACTCCTGCCAGACCAAACAACCATTATCAGCTGCTCTGCCAGGTCACAGGCAGTACGCAGGAAAAGCCTGTGGGATCAAACACTTTAAAGGAGGAATAAAGAAAATAAAAAATATCCATAAAAACTATCTGAAGTTTCGGAGCCGCAGCAATTACGAGCTAGAAGAGCTTTCAGAATTCCTTCTTCACCTGGAAGCCCACTAAACACTGCTCTGCCAGGAGACTCTGTTAAATGAAAGTGAGCTTCAAAACCACTCTGAACAAAGATTTTCAGTTTAGAGCCTGCAATTTAATCCTCAGCTGAAAAAGAAAGTTTGGGACTCAGACTATTGTACTTGCTCTGCAGATGAACTGAGATGGTGCAAAGGAAACTGCAATTACTCTGCACAGTACAAGATGTGCAGTGCTGGTTGCACCTGAAACTCTGCAGTCACCAGGACCAGGACTGGGCATGCAGCAAGCACCACAATTCAAATCAAGCCCTCATGCAGCACGCTGGGGAGAGCCTGGGCTGCTCCAGCGATCCACCCGGGCTGCTCCCCGTGTGGAGATCATGCAAACCTCCTGGAGCTAAAGCAGCTGACAACCCAAGTGCAGAGCTGCTTGCAAAGTCTGAGAACTAAAATTTGTACCCCACAGACGTGAACACAAGCTCCGGTAACTCACTTGGAAGCCAAAGGCCTACCATGCCTCTTGATAAAAGGTCTGCACCCAGGTCAGAGCTGCTCACCACAGGCTGCCCTGGCAGCACTCAGGCAGCAGCTGGCACCCCATACCTTTCTTGTCGTCACCAGCAGCCACCTCAGCCAGGTAGCGGTAGTAGTCTCCCTTCATTTTCAAGTAGAACACTTTGCTCTCTGCTTGCGAGGCGTTGGGGATCAAGAATTTTTCCAACAGAGACTGCAAGAGAAAGCAAGCACAGAGCATTTGGAACATGCAGACTCTCACAGCATGCTAAACCAACAGCTCACCTAGATCACAACCCATTCCAAGCCCACAGAGCTGCACTTCTTGCTGCTGTTCCTCACATCCCCAGGGCACACCCAGCTGAGTTCCTGCACTGCAGCACAGCCCATGGTACCAGTGGGATGCTGCAGGCCAGCGCTCAGCAGGGAGAAGGTGGCTGTGGTCATCTAGCAGAGACTACAGGTATACAGTACCCTAACATAAGTAAGGTAACCCAGAGGCTGAGCAAAGGGTGACCAAGCAAACCAAGTCTGCATCCTGGGAAGGCAAGAGAATGATCTGAACCAGGTCAGAGACCAAACTGTCTCCCACGCTGAGCCAGCACCTCGTCCTGGTCAGACACTCCACTAACTGCAACACTGTACTGGCATGATCAGCAAAGCCTGCAAGGCAAACCTGGATTGATGCATTTCCAGACAGCTGGCAGTCAGCTCTGCAGTGCTGACACCGACCCCCTGTTTGACTTTATGTGCTGCCCTGACTGGTGTTTCCTTCATCTTCCAAAGCAAAGACAGCTCTCTGGAATCACTCCACCAAACCCTCCCTGTGGACTGCCAGTTAAAACCAGTTTTTTCTAGACTGTTCTAGCTGCTTATTAAATTAACGCAGCAAGTTCCCAGCTGAGGCAGTCATGTAATTTAGCAAGAGCTCTATTATGATGAAAAAAGGAAAAAGAGAATTTAAAAAATCACTGGCTCCAACACATTTAGTCAAATTAAGGCACTAGCCTGTCAAACGCCTTGACATCAAGCACTCAAAGCCTTTGAAAGCTAAGGCAGCTATTTAAAAGCCAGGAGGAGCAGAACTGCTCTGCAACGCTCACCATTAAGTCGGGAGCTGTTATATGCTTTTCCAAAGCTGCGCAGCAAACAATTTAAAAGAGGTTTTGCTAACAATTCTTGGCTGTCTTTTCCTATGCAGATTAGGTGACTGCCCTCTCAGTTCTGCCTCACTACCTTTACCTCCTATTTGCAATGACACCAGAGATGGCCAACCCAATTCAGTTCCAGCCCACAGCGTGAGGGCTGCCATCCAGTTATCACTCTGCAGGTTAAGGGGTATCTTAAATGACACGTTCCTGGGACACAGCCACCCTTACAGGCCAGCTGGCACTGTGTAGTTCACAGAAAGCAGAATGAAGAAGTTTGATCAGTTTGTTTTACTTAAAGTACTGCTAATGCATTGACATAAATCCTGAGTATTTAGCTTGGTAGCCTCAACCTTGTGTGAAACCCTTCAAAAGGAAGTGACCTGCTATGGCAGATGGAGTCTGGAGCCCAGGGGATAAAGCAAAGTCAAACAAGGTTCAGCATGCTCCAACAGCACAGACATCTCTTGGTGGCCTTTACTGGTTTCAGTATTATGTAGGCAGGTAACCAAGCATCTTCACTACCAGGGATTTTCAGTGTATAGCCACAGAGGAAAACATCAAAGCCACTGCACAACCTTGTTTCCCCCCCCCAACTGAGAGCAGAGACAACCCTCTGGCAACATAGCACAAGCAGGGCAGAGGCAGAAGTGTTTTTGTGAACCAATCACATGTGCTGCTGAGCTGCCTCATGCCAAAAACATCCCTCTGGAGAGCGTGAGGGCAAGGGCTCAGAGCCAACTTCTGCCCTAGGGAAGATGGAGAGAAGGCAGAACGCTGTAAGGTACAGGGGCCACACACTTCAGCTCTATCTCCGTTCCTGCTCTCTTGCCATTACAGAGTTTCAAGACCCACAGCTATGACATTATTCACCAGTGCCAAGAAGCTCTGGCTTCAATAACAAACTGAAGGTTACCAGCTCCTGAGAATGAGGCTCCTCATTAGCTTTGCTCTGTAGGACTGCAATTAAGTCAGGTGTGTCAGTCTGCACCTACTCTTCTGGCACCATGGGGAGTTGCCCTCCTTCTGTACCCTCCATTAACTGGTCAGACTAAAATACTGTCAGTGACTAGAAATAGAAATTGTTCATCAACCATACAGAAGGTTGTTTGATTAAAAAGTACAGCTCTGCTCACTCCCACAGCAGCACCAAAATACCAGACTTAAAACTTTAGTTAGGTCACAAAAGAGGTAAAGTTCTTTGCAAACACCTAAGTGGATGGATGAATTGCACAAGCAGACAGAGAAGAGAAGAGGAAAGACAACCAGCTGAGAAAGTCTTCCTCATCAGATAGCAGGAGGGCAACACCAGCTCACATAGCGCATAAACCTTGTACTGGAAAAAGCTTTAAACCCATGTCAAATGCAGAGGAGTGATTAAAGAAGAAAATCCCATCAAACAGCTATTCATAAGAATGTATGCAAAGAGACTCCAAGACTGCACTGCTGGCTTGCTTAGATCTGATGAAAGACTCTGGTCTTACAGAAACAACAGGTAGGGCAGGTAGGCCACGTATCTTGAGAGGAATTATTTAAGCCAAATACTTCAGAAACAGCAGCAATGAAATCTGAAAGCAGATTAACACTTTAAAGCTGTCATGTGAAATTGCTGGAAGGACAGTTCTTCCCTGTTATTTATCCTGGACTATACACTCAGCTCCTCCTGTTTGTACCAGTCTACTTCAGGATATATTGTCTCTTACTGGCACAAGTAAACACAAAACACTCCTTTCAAGCTGGCCTGAAGATTCAGAGCATGATGACATCCTGCAGTGGCTGGATTCTGCATGGTGGTGGTGTGGCTTCAGAAAGGCATACAGATAATACCAATAAAACTGGTGACCTTTCAGAGTTCAATTACAGAAGATAACAAAACGTTAAGATGAAATGAAAGGCACAATCAGTCCAATGCTCTGTTATCTGCTAGTACATCTGCTGTGGGCAATGCTGTTGGGTTTTTGTTTGGTTGGCTTTTTAAATAGCTTGAACTGCAAGGCTTCCCTGGAGGATGTACTTTTCCCACGAGGAGGAAAACGTTGACATTTAAGCCCTATTGCTCTGCTTATCCAAAGCAGAAACAAGAACCGTTTCAACAGCATCACCAATACATGCTTGCCTTGCCTCCCAGCTGGGATGCCAATGTTCACCAGCATGGAGCTGGTCACCAAAGGGACAGCTGAAGGCCCACCAGCTAGCCCATGAGTGGCCCAGTAAGCTATGTTTGTCAGGGCATCTGTATCATGCCCTGATGCAGCGAGTCCCCACAGTGTGGGTATATCCTGGCTACATGGGATGTAGCTAAGCCCTCCTGCTCCTCCAGCACACTCCTGTTGCAGGGTGAAATTCCCATCCATTTCTGACATACACCAACATGCACCAACTAAGGCTCCACGGGCAGTCCATTACAGCACCCCTATCAGCTAGAATCTGGTTGTAGTAGCTTTTTACACAAAACCAAAGCTGCCTTGCCCCCCTAAATTCCACAATTACTCAGCTGTAACTGTCAGAGCTTTAAATCTAAATGCTGTGAAGCAAGCTGCAGCATCACAGTCCCTGAGGCAGATGCAGCAGTATCTTGGAGCACTTTTCAGCTCAAACCCAAAACAGCTTGTACAGGTGCTTCTAATAGCAAAGTCACCCACAGTCTTTCCAGGAAGACTTCATGGAAAATCATTACTTGATTAAAAAAAAGACTGCATGCACTCAAGGTTACCACCAACTCTTGCTAGCATGTTGGCCAGTAAGAGACCAGGCTCCAACGCTTCCCCTCTGCAGCATGACCAGCACACCAGGGACATTCTGGTGCTCTGGACTGGAGGAGGCAGCACGCTGGGACTCAGCAGATGTCCAGTCTGCTCACACATGCCATAACTACAAATCACAAAGATCTGGTACAGTTCCCCAGCCCCAGCAATTAATGCACTAGAGAAGTCTTTGTCCCCAAAAGTGTAAGAGAGGCTGCAAACACACAACCTCACCATCCTCCTGATCAGCTGCAATCCTGACTTGTTTCTAACACTCCACTTTCCTCACTCTTAAAAGTTCTTTTGCCAGAGCAGGACACAAGTCAATGGATGACAACATCAAGTACAATGTGTTTTGAGCCCATTCTGATGAGTGGACTCGTTCTTTTGCGAGACACATTCTGAACCCTAAGAGGTCAGAGCCAGGAGCAGCAATTCTGTGTACCACAACCCCCAACACCCAGTGCTCTGCACAAAGCTCCCCTGCTTCTTAGTGTAAGCAGACAGGCTTCAGTCTGTGGAGCTGCGGTGTGAATCTCTTTATGGACTCCTGTCTTTAACTGACCTGGACAGTCCTTTCCTGGTACTTGAAGCTCAAAAATCACTCTTCTTTTAGAAGTAATTTTGAGTATCTTTGGCAAATGACCTGTGTGGGTCAGAAGAATCTTCCCAAACTCATGATAAAAAGTACCCAAAACAATGCCTCAGTTTTGCCTTGTTGCTCACAGTCCTGTGCATATTTCCCTCGGCCTCAGTGCATGTTACTGGCCTGAGAACTTTAAATAATTATTAATGCACTCAGGGATTGCATCTTCGCCTCACTTTTCTATTTAAGACATTGCCCTCCTGACAAACAGGTCATAAGAATAAACCCACCAGATTTTACGACAACATAGCTGGAAATGAGCAGATAATATATAGTTGAAGTACTGAGAAAAGGTAACTTTAAATACTAACAATCGGTTATTGATGCACTGAGTCAAAACTTGACACCACCAGAGAAACAAGAAGATATTGCTCTTGCACAGAAGGTCCAAGCTGTGGAACACTGCAAGTCCAGAACACCCTGACAGACTTCAGCTGATTTACCTAGGATCAGTTCTGCTCAAGACTAACAAGGCAGGCATTGCATTGTCATGCCATGTTGAAAGCCACCTGATACAGATATGAAATTGCTTCTAGTTTGAAGAAATTGCATAGGAGTAAGAACTGAACTTGAATTCATTTTCCACATGGCAGAGGGATGAAGGTGACATGGAAGAACTCTGTTAAATTCCTAAAACACATGACAGAAAGGTGTCCTTTTCAAAGCTCTTCTGAAAACATTGACTTGCAATTTCACACTGACTGATGCTGACCTGATATGTTCATGATGTAAGCAGCATGCTACCGTCCTTCTCCAAGAGATTACACAGGGATTGTGCTGGTTGACAGGGCTCTCCTGTCCACTAACCTACCTGCAAGAGATACTATTAGAAAAATAGATAAAGCAAGGCAGTGTACTGGTCTTTGCCTGCAGCAGCATGCGAGGCTTGTGAGCCAGTTGTGGATGCTCTAACACAGGAAGCCTCAACAGGCTTCTCAACTACCCTTACTCCGCATAACCCTACCCACAACACACTACTGGGAAGAAGCTGGACATACTTGGTTCCCTGCATATCAGAACACACAAGTTTTGTCTTAAAAGCACTTCCTAGCTGAACTTTTAACAAGTTCAGCTTATTAAAGCACTGGGACTCCAGACTGCACTTCCCTAAGACTACCAGCTAGCTTCAGATTGCCTGAAGAGTTTCAGCACCACTTCCATACAGGAAAGCACTTTTGCACAAGCCCAGCAGCCATTTATTTTGTCCTCCATAGAGGAAGAGGTGAGCAGGGGAAGAGGGAAAGAACAGAAAGAAAGATGTGATGGCTATTAAAAGAGAGACATCCAGGTGAAGTACAGTGTTGAAACAAGCAATAAAATCACAGATGCACCAAGACACACTTTACCAACAGCAGCATTCCTGGGGCAACAACCCTTTGTGGCAGGAGGCAAAACCATCCAGGCTCATTACAAAGTTGACTGGTGGTGTTCTAACCTCCTGCACAGACATCCTCCAAAGAATAACAGGTGTGAAGTCCCAGTGTGCTGGAGGTGGGCACTGGGAACAGTGATGCAAATTGCTGCTTCAAGGTACATGCTTGATGGGAAGAGCTGCAAGTACCTGCTTTCAGGTGGAACCACTAACCAAGCAGCACAGTCCCTGCAGCAGATCTTTAAGCTATTCATTTACAGACTGCTATTTTGATGACAAAGATATCAAAGCAGGCCACCTGCGTGGGGACACCTCTGGGTGCCAGGGAAAGAAAGCCAGCAAGTGATTTTCCATGCGTGTGCTTTCTGCTGCTGCACCAGGCAGGAGAGCTGCTGGGGCTGTAAAACCTCACAAGCCATGCGCTGCCCTGCATGGACTGGCACACACATGCCAAGGCTTCAACCAAACCCTCTGTGAACAGCAGGAACTACCTACACACACCTGTCTGAAGCACTGCAGAAAAAAATGATGAAGATATGTACTTGTAAGGGCAATACTTTAAGCCAACCTTTTCCCAAACACAGGCTCATTATGCTGCTTCCAGTTACTGTTTTATCCTGAGCTCAGAATCAGGACTCTGCAACTGCTGCCTCATGGGTGGCCTCCGGTCCTCTTGAGGGTAAACCAGGAGGACTGTGCTGCTGCCAGCCTTCTATTCCTGTCAAAAGCACAGCCTCTTGCTTAGTGTTAGCTCTGGATTTGTATCTCTCATGTGCTCCCTGGAAGAGGAATACAAACCCCTGTCCCAGGTTGGGAACTATAGGGTTAAAAAAGTCCTCTAGGGACTAGAAGATTGTTATTCAATCCCATAATTCTGCTATCTCTTCATAATCTCACGGCAAGGCCATCTTGGGCTCCTTTCCTCCCGTTTCAGCCCTGTGCTGGGCAGGAGATGCGTTATCGGGACAAACATGTAAGGATAGGCCTGGTTTGGGGCCTCCAGAGGCTGTGCTTAGGCCTCTTGGACGGCAGAGGCATGGGAGGGGGGTGGGACTGAAGCACTGGGGATGACAGATTTAGTTCTGGGTTTGGGGAAAAATCCAGGGGGTTTGTTTACGGATTCTGTATCTGCTTTGTAATTTCTATCTGTAACTCTCTTTCCAAATATAATTCTGCTTTTTTCTCCAATTCATTTGAGAGTCTCAGTCTGTCAGCTCTTTAAACCCATGACAACCCCCCATGATGTATGTGAAATACTAGTGACTGCTGTGGCACTGGAGATCTCCTTGGTACATCATCTGTTGAAGGACACCGGGCTGCTGCCCCTTCTCAGCATCCGTTTTTCTCTCTCCCCATCAAACTGGCTGTCCACACAGGCAGCAGCAGAGGTCTGAAAAAGGTGAGAAGAGATAGCTGGCTGGAAGAGATGAGGTGAGAACAATGAGCCCCAGCAGAGGAGGAATTCAGCATTTGGGACAAGGAATTTTCAAGGGGTAGGGAGGCATTTAACTGGAGTTCATCCAAGAGTGGCAGATGTGACACAAGTAGTCACAACCAAGCTGGATAAGGGCAGTGAAAAGGTACATGTGATCAGCAGCTCTGCTGTAGTCAAACAGCTGAAGATGTAGAAAGGGAAACATGGAGGAAATTAGGCCTGAGGAATAAAAGGATAACTGAAAAAAATTCCAACCAAAACCTTAAGGATTACTGGAGAAAAGGAAATCCTGCACAGCAGGAAGAATGGCAAGACATTCTAGCTTATGCAGAAATCCAAGTAGAGCAGTCTCAGTGTGCTTCCCTAGAGAAGAGAACAAGAGCAAGCGCACACATGGGCAGGTGGAGGAAGTCAGGGACTAAGTAGGACAGCCTGAAAACCCATCCTGACACATACCGTGGGGGACAGAATGACAGGAGTAGGTGTGGGGACTGCAACACCTACAGGGTGTTTCCAGGAAAGAGGACACGTATAGACAGGCACTACCAGCCTGCAGAGAGCAAAAAGGATGGGAACTGAGGCAGGGAGGAGACAAGAAGACACAGCAGAAAAACGAATGTAAGTGCTTAACTTGTTGAGGCCCTGCATAGATGGCAATACATAAAGCAGCCTTCACTGAGGATCAAAGCGATACACAGCCTTTACCTTTTGGTTGGCATTTTTTATCACCTCATTGATTTAGTTCTTCAATAATGGGGACTTGTAACAAAAGAGAATGATGCCAAATGCACCACTCCTTGAAGAAACAGACCATCTGAGAAACTGGAGATAACATGAAATTGAGGCCAAATGAGTCACAAGGGAATTTCTGCTAGACAGGAAGGTCTAAGGGATAGCTGTGGTGGCTGTGCTGTGGATCACAACACGTGCTAGCTGTCTCAAGACTCTACAGTCTTGGCCTACGGAGAAACACCTCTAAAAACTCCCATTAACATGATGCAGCATTTTCCATCCTTCAGAAGAAAAAGAAGCAGGAACCATTTCTCTTCAGCAGTTTGCACTCTTAAGCAGATCTGAAGCCTGCTGGAACAGACTGTGTATGTTAGGAGTTCATTAGAGCGCACAATGTTAATAAGAGCCTCTTCTTGATGGTTTCAGTGATGCAAACCTGCCCTGCAGCAGGAGAATCTGATCACTTTAGAGACCAGGTTCCCACTGCTCAATATTCTCTTCTCTGCATAATCACAAAGGGTAACAATATCCATAAAAAAAGCCAACCCCCAACCTACAACTGCTCTCTACCTCATATGAGCTGCTTTACATCTGACACAAAAAAAAGGAAGAACTCTGTGTTCCCCAGGGCAGCAGCACAACTATCACCTTTCCCCAGAAGAGACCTTGTCCACCTTAGGGCAGACCTGAGGAACAGTAAACAACTACACAAAAGCTGCCATTCAATAAAAAAGAAGTTTAACAAATAATCACAATCTCAATACTCTTCAGTCAATTTTCATAGCACCAAGCTCTTCATACCATCTCAAACTGGTCACCAGCCACTGCTAGACAATCAGCTTCAGTGCCAGAGCTAGGAGCTGTCTGCCTACAGCAAAGAACATGCAAAGTACTTCGAGAACCTATTTCAGAAACACGTACAGAAGTAAGTTCAGGGTAACAAGAGAGAAGTTCTGAGAGGAAAGCAGAGCTGCTGTGGCATCCGTTTACACATCTCCGCAGAGAGAATGTGCCAGCTCTGGGCACAGTCTGCAGTCTGCGTTTCTACTGCTCACAGCTTGCACTGTGGCAAAGTAAAAACTGCTGTCTTAACGCAGTGCTTCTCCTCTTAGTCTTCTAAGTAACCAGCCAGCAAAACACACACAGCTTCACAAAATTACAACCACATGCAACAAAGGTCTTGCTT
Organism: Eubucco bourcierii; assembly: GCA_013396675.1. Taxonomy (NCBI): domain Eukaryota; kingdom Metazoa; phylum Chordata; class Aves; order Piciformes; family Ramphastidae; genus Eubucco; species Eubucco bourcierii. The sequence goes on from VWZE01013305.1 coordinate 231,731, forward strand.
CGCCAGCACTGGAGGAGGAGGAGGAGGAAAGCACCTGTCCTAGGTGCTGAGGGATTTATGTCACTAGGGCCTATCGGTAATAAGAGTGTGAAATACTTGAACACTGTTAAACCAAACAAGGCATCACCTGGATGCTTCTGAGTGGTGTAAGCAACATGGACTTTTTCAAAATCAAAGCAAATTATCAAACACTACTGCCAAGTGAAAGTAACACAGCAGACTGCTGGTTATAGCAAAGACCTAATGTGCCTCAAATGCCAGCGCATACAGATATGTGAGCGTGCATGTACAGTGTGTGCAGAACTGATATGAGTACCAGAGCTAACTGCATGCTTGCATCTCTGCACACCATCTTAGCTGCTTTGATGATAAATGGGTGCATTAATATACCTATCAACACTATGGATACACTTCTTGCTGAGATCAGTATGCACCAGCTCACCTTTGTTCATGCAGCACAACCACCAGCAAACTGCTTTCACCTGCTGCCATCTAATAGTCTTTCAGACAAGCTGGAGCTTCATATATTTACAGACCATTACATGAGTGACATGGAGTAAACAAAAACCAGCACAACTCATCTCATATTGGAACTGATTGATGTACTTTTAATTCTCGAAAATTCAACAGTTTAATTTGCTTCAATAAAAAAGCAGACAGATGACTGTGGTTTAGGCAGTGCTTTCACTGCAGAAAAAAAGGAAAAAACACAAGAAACAGAGAATTAAAAACTCAACAGCCAGAGAAAACCCAAACCCAATATAAAGCCAACCCTGAAGGGGTAGCTACAACCAGGGAAGTGATTAAAGGATTAACAAAGTGAAATCATGAGATTGATGCAAATTGCATCAGCTTCCTACCTTCAATGTACGCGAGCAATTTTACCAGCCGAAGCCTCCCTGAAAGAACTGGACTTTGAGAGTTAACCAAAAGCTTAAATTAAACCATCCTGGGCAGTCACTACACTCTGGCTACATTCTGCTCTACCACAGACAAAAGTTCATTCAGAGAAGCTTTTGGGAATCAGAGGCACTCACGTGTGCCACTAGTGCAGTACCAACTACCACCTTTTCATACAGACTTTAACAGTTTGAGATGACATCTTGAGTTCTGTGTCCAGGTTTGGACTCCTCTTTACAAAAGGGACATGCTGGACAAAGCACAGTTGGGAGAACTGGGACTCTTCAGCCTGGAGAAGGGAAAACCAGTAGATCTTAATACTATGTACTTAGAGAAGATGCAGCCAGGCTCTTCCTGGAGCTCTGAAGTGAAATGGAGAGGGAGCAGGAAAGCCCAAACAAGTGAAGTTCTAGATTACACACAGGGATTTACTTTATTTTAACCGTGAATGTGATCAACTGTGACAAACAGCTCAGAAAGGCTGTGGCATCCCCATTCCTGAATATACTCAAAGACTGACAAGGCCTTGAGCACTGTGAACTGACTGGATCTGTTCCCAGGAGTTGAACCAAAGGACCTCCCATCCAACTTCAACTATGCAATCTAAACAGCTTGAAGTAATGACTTTCAAAACAAGGATTTGGGGCACTTAGCTGCTAGATTTCAACAAAGGAACCATCCCCCTTCTGCGATGACATTCTGCAAATAGAAGCTCTCCCTCTTCTCCGAAGGTACTGACTCAAGGACAGATCTCAACAACAGGAACCAAGTGCAGGCAGAAATACAGAAATTATGCAAGCCTGAAGGAGTCACAGAGCTAAAAGGTGGCAATTTGCAGTCAGAACATTGCATTTTTTCTTAGCATCAGATATCTTCATAGCATAGGAGGTTGCATGAGTCACCAGAGCTGATAAGCTTGTTGGTGCTCTGTAGGTAATCTGTGCTGTCTGATCATCAGGACATGCTGAACACGTAAGCTTAAGGCAGCCTTTAAAAACCACCTTGCACATGCAGAAAACAGATGGGAAACTCAATTTCCCAAGCCTGTCCTTAAGAACTCCTGCAGAGACAGGTTTTGCAAGTGCTAACATGGTAACCTATTAGGTGTTTGCAGGCAACTGTCCCACAGTCACCTGAGTACGAGGGCAGCAGGCACTCATTCTGTGACATGCTCTTTAAAAACCATTAAAATGCATTCTGAATTGAATTGTTCCCTTCCCCCAGTGGGCTGCAGCCTCATGACAGGTTAATAAACTTATTCTCCTTAAAAAACAACATACATAGGAAAGCCTTGCAAACCTGAAGTCATACAGTTGAGACCCAACTCACCCTCCCAGAACAAGTACCTCTGCTCTGAAGAGCAGCACTGCTGTACACTCCTGGCCATCCAGTTAGGCAGCAGCAGCACAAGGAGGAAGGCAAACAACCTAACTCCAAGTTTCCTGTCACGCCTGGTGCTGTTCAGGACGAGACATCGCTCCAAAGCCTGGGCATGGGGGAGGAACATAGGAACTGACACATGCAGTACTCTTTGGAGGGCATGCAGGGCACTGCTGCTTGTGAGTGCCAGCCCAGGGCAGAGTGTAGCTGCCTACAATCACATTCACACTGAACTAAGGACAGCCACTCTGCTTTAAATTATTAGTTTACATTCAGCTCATGTCAGAGGCTGCCTGAAAGCCACTCATAGTTTAGAGCTCCTGAGAATTCCTAACATGCAAGCAGCAACAGAGCTTAGATCTTCAAAGACCTCCCCATACATTCTTCTCTGTACTTCAGAACCCTAACTAGCTGAAAAAAAATCATCTTACTACAGATGTCATTGGAAACACTTCAGTTACAGTTCTGATTTCCATTAACTGCAAAAGGGATTTTGAAGGAAATCTATATCTGTTGGAGTAATAATAATTTTTATTATGGAAAGGACAAATACAAGATCACTACCCTGGTATTCCAGACAGACTCTCCCTTTCACTACAGAGAGGGAAACAGGATGTGAAGCACACACTTACCCAACACGAGGTGAAACACTTAACAAGAAGTACTCCATTTCCTCCACCGTCTCTGAATTTCTGAGTCTGGAAATTTTCTGTAATACTGAAGCACATTTTAGATGCTGGAGCAGGGCAATGTACTTCCACACACATACACACTACACTGCTCATTAGAAATCTGGAAATCTAGCCTTGCCACAGCACGAGGAGCCTGTACAAACAAGGGGTCACAACTATCTGCAGCTTACCAGCACTACCAGACCAACTCCAAATCAGTTAGTTACACTCCACCTGAACACAGTGCAGTGTATCTGACAGAGACAGTGCTGAACCAAGAGATTTCAGGTGTCTCTTTCTTGTACTGCAGGAAACAAAAGAACCGGTTCAGCTGTTTGCAGAGCCAGTCCACAGCAAGTTCAAGTGAGGGAAGATAAGAAGTGGCAAGGATGTATATGCTGGCTTTTTACACTGCCAGGTGGTTGTAAAAGAGAAAAATAGGCAGTTGGACCTGACCCTCAAGTGACAGAACTTTTATCACCGACTCTGACAGTTATGAAGCAAGCAAACAATTGCAGCATTAATTGCCCTTCTTCACTCCATGTGATGGTGGAAGAGCTGGGAACAGTTAATAGTTCAGTATACTCGATTTGCCTGAGTGGAGAAGCCACTTCTTTCACTCCATGAGGAATCTGACTTCAGTAAGTGAGGGAAGAGAGTGAGAAGCTGCAGAGGAGTCAGCTTTGGTTACACTTTGCTAGTCACAAACACATTCTCTTAATTGGTTTCCTCCCTTCACCACTGAAGTTAGGACACTAGTCAGTTCCACATTCAGCTGTGATGTAACACCCCAGGGTACTAAATATTACTTAAGAGCCTAGCAGGCAACTGAAGATACAACAGCAGCTCAAACAGATTCCCATTCTTATACAGAAGTTTCTGATCTGCATTTGTGCTGAAACTGATAAGGCTTCTGACTGAAAGCTTAGAAAGTTTGTTAACACTTCAGGTCTTATCGATGGCATACTTCAGACCAATTAAGATTTGGAAAGCCTTGGTTTTCACCTCTGTGAACAGTTACAGCCTAGATTATGCTGCACAGAATTACAAAAGATCTTCTGAAAGCCAACACAGGCCAAACGAGACAACCCTGTGCGTGTACACATCACCATGCAGACTCTTGCTCATAAAAACCAGCTAAATGTCAGCACAACTCTCTCTTCCCTAGGGAAGTAAAGTGGACATCAAATAAAGCAACGTGGTCCTGCATGTCTCTAGGTAAGAATGTGCATGACCAGGGCACTCCAACAAAAAAAGCTGAAACAGAAATCCAACTCTTCAAGGCCATCAGCAATGTCAAAGCTAGTGCATGTCACCTGAAAGCGTGAAATCTATCCTGTGAATTAGAAAAGTACTTATGTTTTCTTTTGAAACCAAAGCCTTAAAAAAGAATAGCTTTATTACTGCTAATCACTGCCTGTGGCATTACTGTCCAGGAGAAACAGTTTTTCCTTATCTATTAAGAACAACTGGACTGGAAACACTAAAGATCTGTAGTAGTAATATGTCAAAGGACAATAATTTCTTTGCATAACGTATGTACCTCTTATGAAATATAAGGAGAAATTCAAGTCTGGATTGAGATGCACAAGATTTATCAAGGTTCCCCACCTGTGTTCCCCCTTCTAGATACTTCAGAAGCTGTGGGGTTGTTTCAGTTTAGCAGCACATTTCTTAGCCCTTAACTGAAATGATTTCTTCAACCCAAACACAATTTACTAAAGAATTTCAGATTACTCTGAACTCTAAAGCACCCATTCCCAAGCACTTTCCTCATTAATAAAACCAATTAACATTAATTACAAATAAAATGAAATTAGACCACCAGATCTGTATTCTTGTTTTCCTGCCTTAAGTACATGAGCCACCACTTAACAGCACAATTAATAACGGAGTTCTTCCCCATGTGCAAGTCTTGGCACTGCCTGTGGTGGAAGCCTGCAGTTAGCCTCACAGGATGCAGCCAAAGACTGGAAGCTGGGTTGTTACAATGCTCGTGGAAGCCAGCCCAACCTGGAAGTGCAGACACAGTCACACCCCCCTGCAGAACCAGTCTTCCAGAAGCGGTCACTACTCATGCCATTTCGTCATCTCACACGGTAAGCACAATTTATACTACTCCTTGGTTGTAATTCTCATTTGGCATCAGATCTTCAAGCACATGCTTAGCTGTTCAACCCTTCGCTCATACCACGTCAGTGTCACCTCCAGGTACAACAGCCCTCAGCCAGGGTGGCACACCTGCAGGGGCCACAGCCAGTGGAGATTTCTGCTGCTGACAGTTACAGTCACCTGGGAAGAGGCTGCAGGACTGAGCACTCACTGAAGCACCAGGCACATGCAGCTCAACAAATTCCCTGACAATCCGGAGTGGCGTGGGAAGGAAGCTCAGGTTTCCTAAAGCAGGCTCCTAACAAAAGCACAGGTCTCTCTGCTGGCTACACGGGTAGCTGCAAGCCACAGAGAGCTACTAACATGAACACGCCTCTCGTCTCTAACGGGCTGCTAAGAACTCTAAGTTTCAGAGGGTATCACAGCATTTCTGCTGCCTCTGCCTGCAGGCGATTTTCTGCATGGCTGAGTCATAACCAACATTACATCATCTCACCCAGGGAGGGGCACCGTTTCCGTAGAGTAAGAACTACCTCTACAACTAGAGCAGCATACTTAAGTGGCAGAAATCAAAGTGATCTAGGACACAGATACTGCACCCAGGGTCAGGTCAGAGGAAAAATTCCCAAAGTAAACTCAAGGAATTGGGTGGATTTTTCATAACTATCACTTTACATGCAGTATGTCTCAGCACATCTCGCACTCATTGGCATAGACCAGACAATCTGTATGGGAGCTACCAGAGCTGGAGGGCCAGAGATGGTAGGCATTGTTAAGACTCAGCTTCCAGAAACAGCACAGCAGACCACAGCTCACAGGCAGAGCAGCAGCAGCCCCAGAGGGCACAGTGCCATTTACCCTGCAAGCCTAAGCACAAATGCCCCAACAGTTCAATTCTTTCTCACCAGCACATCATTGCAGATGTCTCTTAGCTCAGTCTCAATTTTCTCTCTGTATTCTCGAGCCATCTGCTGCTTTTTCTCAGCGCCTTCCGTCTTTTGTTCGATACTTGAGACGACTCTCCAAGATGACCTACGGGCTCCTACAACATTTTTATAGGCAACAGAGAGAAGATTCCTCTCTTCGTTGGACAACTCAGCTCCTTGCTCAGTCACAGACTTCATGCAACTTGCCATGTCATCATATCTTTCAGCCTGCTCAGCCAGTTTGGCCTTCTGCACCAGCTCATTTTTATCCATGCTGATATTTCTGAAGAGGAAAAACAGTGAAGTATTATTATTCATTGATCAAGGACAAAGGTGATTTAACTTCATATGCAAAGCAACAATTTTCTAAGGAGTTTGAACTGTAAGAGGTGCAACTGAAATCCAGAACAGAAGGCATACAAGCACTCGGTGCTCAAATACAGGGCTACATGTATTAAAGTGTTAGGTGCTCCTGAAAAAAGAAGTAATGTTTTTAGTGAGTGCAAACAAAAGAATCCAAAGGTGAACTTAAATCAGATCATTCCCACTTTACATACATAACCCAAACGAGTTCTTTGCCATCCTTCTCTTAAGACTACAATGCAATGATCAATGTAACAAAATGGATAAAATATCCAATACTGAGTTTTTCACAGGAGAAGAGCAAATAGAAAGCCAGATTGACAGCAGCAGAATCATACAGTTACAGGCAAGGAGCTGCCATATGGATCTCCAAATGGAATTGCAGATCACAATGCACAGAGCATGTGCATTCCAAGGTGCACACCCTGCAGCAATGGCAACTTCCTCTCCCCAAATGGGACACTGGAGAAGTCCTGAGCCAGGTACTGCTGCTCAGCCTGAGAGGCTACGACTCCCGACATAAAAGAATATCTTAACGCTTAAAAATATTACTCCAAAATCAGTGTGACCTGGCTGAGATGCTTCATAATCTGTTTCAGCAGCAGCACTTTAATAATTAAAAAAAAAATAAAAAAAAATCAAGCTCTCAGGAATAGAGCTATTAGTCTGAGGGGGTTCGGTACATCAGGAAGGACCACTTCTCTCTTATCCCGCATCCTTTTATGCATCTTGACAATCATTTTAGGGCCCTGGCAACGTGCTCTGACATACAACACCCTTTAAAGTTTGATTCGATTATTAAAGAAGGTTTGGGTGATGCATGCTTTACGTATTCCTGTATGTTGCACACACAACAATCCAGAATCTTCAACCCTTTTGTCAATTTACAAGACGCTGCCACAAACAATAGCAGCACCGTCTTCCGTTTAGGAATATATCAAGCACGTCTTGACACTTCAGTCACTTGAAAGGTAAAGTCTTCCTAAGTCCTACCCCAGCATCGGGGCACAAACTCGGTAGCTGTTCCTCAGAGTTGCAAATGCGTCTGACCGCAATGTGAACAACGAGGTTAAGGAGCCATTTTATGGCAAGGTTTTGGTTATGGTTATTTACTACCCGGCGCGACGGGGACAAGCGCGGTGATCTCAACGCCGGCCCGTCCCCAAGGCCGATCCAGCGGGCCTCCAGGCCGCCCTCAGGCTGCTAAGGCAGTATCGTTGCCGGGCGGCCGAAGCCTCCCGCAGGCGCGGCGCGGGCTGGGCGCTGCCCGCGGTTCCCCCGCAGGCGAGGTGACAGCAGAAAATGGAGCGGCCCGGGGGAGGAGCGGCGGCGCGGCCCCCCAGGGCGAGGCGCCGCGCT
>VWZE01013305.1:240994-269196 GCA_013396675.1 Eubucco bourcierii
GCGGCAGGGCCGGGAGAGGTGCGGGCTGGGGCTGGCGGGGCGGAGGGGCAGGCTGTGCTAATGCACAGCAGGCGTTCTGCGAGGCTCTCCCGGGGCAAGCAAAGCGGCATCAGTGCTCTGCAAACACCGATGGGAACGTGCTACGGGAGGAGGGACAGCGCTGCAGTAAACGTTGGTCTTGTTGGAAATGCTTGCTGGTTTGGGGTCTTCATGCATGTGTAATTTTTGTTTTAAAAAAAAAAGTGTTTCCCAAAGGTGTTCAAAGGTTGCCTTCATCTTTCCCCTTTCTGAACAGCACTCCCCATCCCAAATTCCTTTCTCAAGTGTGCAGTGACTTCTTGCAGGCCTCCTGGCCTCTGGGATTAGCACTATTGCACAGAATTAGAAGTAAGGTGGATAATAAAAAGCACATCAAAATTATTTTTTCCTTAAAAGTGTCAGGACAGAGCGGGTAGGGACGTTTTTTCCACTGCTGTCTTGCAATGGCACAGAACAGGAGCATATCAAGTAGGACAAGGGAGCTGCTCTTGCAGCAGCCTGCTCCTGGCCCTTGTGCAGATGGGAGACCCTGGTGAGCACTCTGCACTGTGCTCTGGCTATGCTGACTGCAGCAGATACTGTGTGCCTGAGCACGGGAAACTGAGTGGCAGCAGCTTTCTGAGTGGCTCCTGGTCGGGTCACAACCTCTGGCTTGACCGAAGGTTTAAAGCAAACCATGCAGAAGCAGCCCCAGCGTTACAAAAACAGAGCTGCTGAAATTTGGGGGCAGGAGAGCTTGTGGGAATGGCACAGGAAGAGTGAGGCCTGGCTGCTGGGGAGGCAAGGGGAACCTGTGAGTGTGCTTTTGAGGAAGGACTGTCTGGACCAGGCTGGGATGGTGCCCTAGGAAGCAGTCAACCTTCTACGGCAGGTGAGCTGCCACTGCCCCGTGCTTCAGGCTTGCTTGCACACCTCTCCTGGGCACTTCTGGCATAGCTGCTCCACACATTCCTGGTCTTGTCTCTAACCCGCAGTGCCAGAGTGACTGGAGACCTGACTGCCTTGAGGTGACCGCGAGGGCTGCACTTCTCAGCCATGAGAACAACCATCCTGATGAGCTGACAGGTGCTATTTTAAGCTCTATGACAAAGCTGGCTGTTTAAGGAATAGGGCTTTTTTTTTTTTTTTTTTTTTTTTTAAATATTTACCCTTAAAATTGTGTTATATAAAGAATCCTTAGGTTTTTCTGGCATCATTTTACCTGTAGGGTTTGTTTATGGATCTCTCAATAATCTCTTTCACAGCCTGAGTTGCCGAGGCTTGTTACCATACCATGTACATTTTTGTCCCGGTAAGGTTTGTCCAGTAACTTCTGTTAACTCAGACACTGATTTAACAGTAGGATGAGACTTTTTATTTATTTCTCGTCATTCTAGTGCCTTCCATTTACTCCAAGGCTTAATGAATTTCACTCACTCCTGTGGAGTACTGCAGGAAAACAGCTACAAGCCCACAAAGTAGGCAATACTGGCTAGAGTGAAGCTCACCAGAACTCACACCTGTGTCAGGTGAGAACATTAGAGTTACTTTCTTTAAATGTGAAGAAGGAAATAATCCTTTCTGTTTCCCCAGTGATGCTTTCTTGGCCTATACAGGTACAGAGGAGCTGGGTTTTGACACAAGCATGCCGAGGCTCAGGTTCATAATGTATTCCAATACACAATGCTGCTTCATCTTCTCTGTTTTTATTTTTTACCATTATTTTCCACTTTAGGAAGCAATAGGAGGAGAGCTGGAGAGCTGTGCTTGAACACAGATGGTGTGATGGCACAGTGCTTGCTGCAGCTTGCTTCAAGTTATGTTACAGAGTTCATTTTTAACATAAGCTTTAAACCTTTATTTTGTATAAAAGCCTCATAAAAATGGCATCCACCCAAATGTAGACTATAGGTTTGTAAAGGTTCTGAAATATTTTGTGGTTACACGGTGAAAATCGAACTGGTACAGGAAAGGTAACAATGATGAGTAGTGCCCGAAGCATCCAGAGTGGAGCATGGCCAGCTGCAGCACAGGTGAGCGCTGCCTCTTGATAGCTGCAGGAAACAGAGGGGCACCTCTGGTGGAGTGGACTGCAGTAGTGCTGGCAGTGCTGGTGGCTGTGGAAGGCACGCAACAGCTTCTCCGCTCAGCGCTTTCCACTGTTTCTGGTGCTGGAGTACATGGAGTGTCTCCTGCAACGACCCCGACTCCACATAGTGTTTCGTTGCCACCAGCCCCATGCGTCAGTAAGGAGCTGAACTCGCTGCCCTTTGAGCGGTCTTTTTTTGCCAAACCCCATTTCCACTCCTCTGGGTTTCCCGAATGCTGCCATTTGAAAGAGATCCAAGGAATTAGCTGTTACTCACCTCTGCAGATGCCATCTCCTGAGCAGATGCTCTCCTGCTCTCTTCTGTTCTTGTGTGTTTCCTGCACTTTTCCCTGGGTGTGGAATGTTTTGTCTTGTCTCACTTATTGCAGTTTGGCCCCCTAAGACCACGGGCTTTAAGCATAGGCAGGCTGGGAGCAACTTCCCTTTCCTTGCAGACATGCTGCGTGCTGCTCGGAGCAGCTCTGTGCCGGATGACTTGCACTTTCACTATCTCGCATTGTCAGGCTGCTCCTCGGCAGCCAGGAGCAGGCACGAATTGACTGGAGAGTTAGGCACATTTGCATCTACAAGCAGCTAGATGTGTATTTATGTCCTTTACTGCCTTGTGTGAGAGAGGAAAGGTAGGGCTGTGTGTGAGAAAATTCCCTCAGATATCTTTTATTCTCCCTCTATCACAGCATTTAGCTCTTTCTCCTTCCCTGTCACCCTTTCTCCCCTAAGCGCTTAGTTACTCTTCCCTGTGCTCAACCATACCCAGCTAAAGCGGGTGAGTAGCGATGCAGGGTTAGCCACTCACTGGAAGAGGACGACAGGGTTGTTGGGGGTTAGTCTGGGGCAGGCCAGGGACGGCAGGGCAGGAAACCTGAAGGAACAGCTCTTCACACTCAGCAGAGGCTGTCAGGACTGGAAGGTGCAGTGCTGGTTACTCTGGGTGCCAACCAGGCTGCTGCTGGAAAGCGGAGATGCTCTCACCAACGTTCTCCTGGGAACAGGAACATGAGGAAAGGCAGCCTAGCAAAGGGCACTTCTCTGGGGACCAGATGATTCTGCAAGCCTCCAGCCTGTGCGGGTGGAAAGAGGAGCGTGTGTGCTGCTGCTGTGGGGAGCCACCCTCCTCAAAGCTGCTTGCTCAGAATTTCAGCTGTTGTGATTCTCTCACACACCTTTGTGCGCTCCGTCGTTATTCTGTCTGTGGCAGCATTCTTTATGCTTCTGATGGCCTCAAGTTTCTTGCCCCTTGCTTGGCAAAGCAAGGTTGTCAGGGTGTTGCCACCCTTCCGCAATAAAACATTTATTGGCATTTTTAGGAGTATGTCTTAGCTGTCTTTACTTCTTCCCTTGGCCACAACCTGTGATTTACAAGCCAAACCTCAAGCCTCAAACCTCCTCAGACCTGACTGAGAGACTTCAGTGAAGGATGGATGCATTTTAGATTTTTCTCTTTTTTTTTGTTCCTTTTAAAAATTTTATTTTATTATTAACCCCAGAGGTCTAAAATGAGTCAGTTTCTGACTCCCTGTCAGGTGGCAGTGATAAAACATATACATTGTGGATAAGGCTGCTATTTTCCATCACCGATGTGAAGCAGTTAGAGCTGCTGCATCTCACGTGGCCTTTCTGTCTTATCAATGATGTCCTCAGGACCTTCTCTAACCTGTCTGTCCACAGTCCAGTTTTAGAGAAGCTGATACCTGCAGCTGAGGAATCAAAGCACCAGTGAGTCTCAAGTGAGTAAATCCTCGAGTGATTGTAGGTATGGCCTGCTTTAAGGGTGTCTATGGCAGATCTGGTTCGTGGGTGGAAATGTCCCCAGTGGACAGTTCTCACACTCACCTGTCAGTAAAATGCCACTTTATCACCCCCAAATAAAATATGTTTGCAAACATCTTACCATCAAAGTGACAGGTATCCAGGAAGGATGTCAGGGTGCCCACCAAACAAAGGGCACAGAGGTTATCACGTTCCCAGGCTGGGAAAAAAGCAATACACAATGGCAACTTCAGTCACCAGACCTCTCCTCAAATGATGGCAATGAACCAGCACTGCTCTTTGCTTCCTGGAGATGTTCCTGAGCAAGGAAGACAGCTGCTGTGCTGCCTTGGGTAAGCCAAGCTCCTGGAAGGCATGGAAGGGTGTAAGCTTGGACAGGGGTCACTGAGAGCTGGGTGTAATCTCAAGAACTCTTGAATGAATTACAAGTTCTGATATCTAGTGTAAGAGATGGGGGAGAACATCAGGACCTGGCCACACTTGAAAGATTGCAGTAAACTGCAGTAAGCAGTTAGCTGGCAGGAGGATGTGGGGGGTGAGTGAGGAGGCTGTGGTGTGTGTGGGTATGAACGCAGCTCTCAGGTGGTTCCTTTCCTTGCAGTGTTTGAGCGTGTCGGTGGCATGCTGAATGGCAAAGTGTGCTGACTCCTGAAATGCTGACAGCTCATTTGGAAAATGGGCATCCTGTCAGTCCTTTGGATGCAGCTACCAGGGAAAACTCCATTTGTTTTTGCACTTGAGCTGATTGTACAATGTTAGCTGCAGACTCAAAAGCTGCTTGGAAGAACAGAGTTCATCACTCTCAAATGAGGTTGATTAGTCAGACTATTTTGAGATGCTGCTAAGGAGCATTTCTGGGCTGCTGCTGCAGTCTTCAGAAACAAAGAAATCAGGTGAGATATCCCCAACATCAGCAACAGAAAGGAGATTTAACATGAGGGTTTGACAGCGTTGGGCTGGGCAGGGGCCTGCAAAGTGTTAGCTGTCGGGTTTGTGTATTTGAAGTTTATTGTACTCTCTTTCCCAGCTGCTTGCCCAGTGCTGAGGTATTGGTGTGTTCCAGAAGCACACTGACAGAGAATCTCACAGACGTCTTCTTCTCCCTTTCTCCCTCTGGGAAGCAGGGTGGGTGCTGCTGAAGTGGGCATTGCCCTGCCTGTATGGAGGTGGCTGGGGACCTGTGCCACCGGGAGCAGGGGCCGGACATGGGGCTGTGGGGCTGCCAGTGCCAGCTGCAGTGAGCTTGGGCTGCTGCAGATCAGCTAAGTGCACACTGCTCTCATTCCCATCCTTGCTTGCCCTGCAAGTTACTGGAGCTGGAGTCACTGGTTTAGAGGTGGCAGCAGTTATATTGGAAACAATGGGGCTTGGGAGCTGGGAACTGGTTTTAGCTGGTACTCACTGCTCTTGAGTGAGCAAGACAGCACTTAAGGAGGGGTACCGAAGAGACAGGATGCCTTGGCTCAAACTTGAGACTGCCCTCATTCCATGATAGCCACTCTGATTTCTTTGGGGACTTGTTTTTTATTGATTTGCACTTACTAGCTGATGTTATTTAGATGTCAATTTTCAGGAAAGACACTCCACGGTGTCTTGTTTCAAACCAATCCAGAGCTCCTTGTCTTGTGTGCATTTATCCCAAGCTTCTCTCTTCTTTTCTAACTGAGAAATGATTTATTTTTTTGACATTCTTTAGAAGTACACCAGAGCTGTTAGATGTGGAGGCATCAGAAAAAATGCTAAGGTGCAAGTGATTCGTTTCTGAAGGACCTCAAAAATCAGCCTGTGAGGCTTCTGCAGAACACAAACAAATCCTTACCGGGCACATTTGCCACTGAGAGGGTTGGTGAGGAACCTTCTGACCCTGGGTTTTCATAAGGTCACCCAAGGAATTCTTAGTACAGTCAATTCTGAGTTAGGAGATGGTACAAAATTAAAATGGAATGAGGTAGCACCTGGAAGGCAGTTTTATGAAGTGAGCTGAGAAATGACAATTCCTAGAGCAGAAGGATCTCGTTGGCCTCTTAGTTCTGTCTGAGTGGTTCAACAGAGGAGTGCATGAAGGACAACTTACTGCTGTATTGTATGCAGATTCTCACAGGCCCTTGGTAAATTTATCACAACAGCTTATTGAAGACATTGAAGGTGTAGCTCTATAAGGGCAACCTTGGCCTCTAAGTACGTATTTGAGGACCTTTATCCACATTATAGGCACTGACACCACTTCTGATCTTGAAGGTTTGCTTAATGCCGTAGGAACTTACCTTTTCCACTGGTGCAATCACTCAGTTCCTCAGTTTGCTGCTGAGCCCGTGCAAAACTATCTTGACAGCTCCAGGCTGCTAAGCCCCAAAGAAACACACAAAATAATCATTTTCCTGCAAGTTCCCTCACAACTGCCTGTCAACTTCAGTTTTGCATCCCAGCAACCAGTTTTCAACTCATTTTATTTTATACTGTCTACATTTATCACAGTTTATTTTGTATTCTTGATAGGATATTGAGAGGCTCTCAGGGCCGCAGATTGCTGCTGAAATGTTAGACAACATTTGGCATGAGCAGGATCAGAAATGAAGCCCTGGTGTTTCCTTAGCCTGCCTGCCTTTGGAGTGAAATGAAGCCCTGGTGTTTCCTTAGCCTGCCTGCCTTTGCAGTGAAATGAAGTCCTGGTGTTTCCTTAGCCTGCCTGCCTTTGGAACGAGGGTTGTGAGGTTGCAGCATTTATCTCTCCCCACATTCAGCTATTCCCCTTAAAAACTTTGGGACTTCATTTCAACCAAATTCGAGCGATGAGGTGAAGTCTCAGGGTAAAGCTGCAGCTGCAGAGAGGACAAGACGTGTCCTTACATGCCTGCTGTGTGGAAAAGGCAGGTGGGGAGCAGTGGGGAGCTGCCAGCCTGCCAGCGTGCTCAGGGATTGTTGGTGGAACTTAGCACCTGCCCTGCACGGAGTGTGAGTTCCAAAAGAGAACCTGAGGCTGTGGTGGCAGTTTCAGGAGACAAAGAGCATGAGTACATGAAGACAACTAATGGAACTTCACCTTGGTTGCTTTATTTCTTGCAGAGCTGTGATTCTCTTGCCCTAACTCTCCTTCCTCCTTCCCACCCTGAGCACCTGTTTTCCTCCCAGTATCTCCAGGGTTGTTACTATCTTTGTATTCCCTTTGCTTTCCTGGCTCAACATCAATTCCTCTAACTTAACTGGCTTAAGAATTCTGATTTAGTAATGAGGTCTCAGATATACCCTGGTGAGAGCCACCTAATGGGTGTGTCTTCATCCAAAAAGTTCAGCCAGGCTGCTAGGATCTGCTCATGTCAATAGTCGTAACAAAACTAATTGGTGCCGAGTCCTTCTCATCCTGCCTGGAGAATCTCCTGCTCTCAAGGTCACACCTCGAGTTCTGTGTCCCGTTCTGGGACCCTCAATTCAAGAGGTGCTGGAAGGTGCCCAGAGAAGGGCAGCAAGGCTGGTGAGGGGCCTGGAGCAAAACCCTGTGAGGAGAGGCTGAGGGAGCTGTGGGTGTGCAGCCTGCAGAAGAGGAGGCTCGGGGCAGACCTCATTGCTCTCTGCAGCTACCTGAAGGGAGGTTGTAACCAGGTGGGGTTGGGCTCTGCTGCCAGGCAACCAGGGACAGAAGGAGGGGACACAGCCTCAAGTTGTGCCAGGGGAGGTCTAGGCTGGATGTTAGGAGGAAGTTGTTGCCAGAGAGAGTGATTGGCATTGGAATGGGCTGCCCAGGGAGGTGGTGGAGTCACTGTCCCTGAAGGTTTTCAAGACAAGCCTGGATGGGGCACTTAGTGCCATGGTCTGGTTGCTTGGCTAGGGCTGGGTGAGAGGGTGGGCTGGATGAGCTTGGAGGTCTCTTCCATCTTGGTTGATTCTATGATTCTATATTTGTGGTCATTAAACATTTGTGGATTATTATCATGCCCCCTGCCAACTGGCTAACATGTTAAGGAGCCAGCTGTTGTGTGGTGGAACTAGTGGCTCTGGTTTAAACAAAGCTAACTAGGATTAAGCTATTAGTATTCTTGTTTTAGGCTATGCCACATTTCAAACAGCATCCCCAGCCTAGCAGTGCAGTCTTGTTTGGATGTTGCTGTAGGGTACGGAGGCTACCCCTCCACGGGGGCTATGTTCCTCTGGAGAACTGGGTAAGAGTTGTGTATTTACCCAGTTAGCTTAGCTGCAGAAACAATTTAAGCAGCCTGGTCTCCTTGCTTTTATGTTACCTTCTTCCCCTGCTGCTTGCAAAGCAGGGCCAGAGTTCCCAAGTCAGTCTTTCTCACCACTTGACACCTAGGCATGGAGGAAATATCTCTGACCCTCTAGGCCTGAGGGCAAGTTTGCTTTTCCCCCAACATGAGGTTTCAAGAAGAGAAAGTTAACCTGCTGAAAGAAACTGCCAAGTTTATGGGTGTCAATATCTATCAAATAGTTAGTCTCACTTCTCATATAAGCTTTTCTGTATCTCCAAAGCTGGCAGGCTCCCATCTGAGCTAACTCAGAGTGCAGCTGGACTGTAACCAGAGGAGGTCTCCAGTATGATAAGCAGCATGCCAGCAGCAATAACAGGAGCAGACTAACTTCAGAGTTTCTCTGAACTTTACCAACAGATTTGGTGACCAACTCCTGATCAACTCCAGTGCCATTTTCCTTCTTTAGTAGAAGCTGGTTACAGCTCATGCCTGCAAGTGCAGGAAGCTGCGTGGAGCCCACGGCAGACGGGAAGCCTTGCTGGGGCATAGGGCAGGATGTGTAACAGTGCCAGTTCTCAGGAAAGATGATTTATGCAAGGAAAGGGCTCAGTAATGGAGGTTGGGTGAGAACAGGTGGAGGGGCAAGATTTCAGGAAAAGACATGACTCCCAGAACCTGCTGTAGAAAATGTTCCACCTATTGTGAAAACGAAAAGGAAGGAAGGTTACAGAAGAACTTCCAGAATCTGGCTGAAGAAAGCAAAGGCATGAGAATCACTACCTCAAGGAAAGCCACTGGTGGTCTTGAAGGGTGGCAAGGTCTGAGCTGCCTCCTGCAGCTATTGGAGGGCACGTGGGCTGGCACATGTGGGCAGGGGTGTTTATAAGCCGATTATAAACCATGGTGGAGGTTTGGAATTGTCCAGATGGGGTTATGGCTGATGCTTGAGCAGGAAGTATTCAAAGACCCTCAACTATCCCGAGCAGCTTTAGCTCCCTAGGTCAGTGTGCTGTGTGCTGCGTGCTGCAGCTGGAGCAGCTAGATCCCAAAGTGTTTGGTTTTCCATCTCCTGCAGGTAGCAAGTGATGAGGCAGCCACTGTTAGCAGCTCACTTTCTGAAGGAACTCTTCAGCTGGTGCTGCACAGTCATTTGATCTGTGATACCAAACCTGCCCCTCAACCATGGACACCAGCTCTGGCAGGGCTTCTCCTGCAGGTTCTCAGATTCCCAGCCAGGCTGACAGAGCTGTACCTCTGCTGTAAATGAGGCTGCTGCTGGCACTTGTGCAGCATGCCACTCCAAGGAGGATTTGCAAGTCGTCTGGGCATGGCCTGCCCTCAGCTGCTGCGGTCCCTGGCACCACTCCCGACTTTCACAGAACAATTGCAGTATCTCCAGCACATCAGAGCTCCAGGTACAGAAGGCACCGCAGGCCGATGGATGCTCAGAGGGCTCCTTGGTGAACTCACTTGGACATGTGCAGTGCTAAAGTGCTCTTTTCCTACGCCTTGGTGCTTTGCCAGCAGCCAAAAGCACACCCCCACTGCCCCTGTGACCCTTCTTCCACCCAGCAGCCTCACTGGTGACTCTGCCCTGCTGATCCCCTCCCCAGCACTCCTCACTGCCTTGCTCTGACAAGTTCTCCCTTGGCAACAATAGCTGCTGCTGGGTTCCTCACAGTCTGTGGCCATGGCTACCGTGTTATGAAGTGTTCTGCTCACCTGAGTCAGAGCCGCTCTGCTGACAGCACATCACTGAGGAGTCATAGGCTGAGCTGTCCCTGGCACAGGGGTGGGGGTGACCATACCTGTCCCAAGCTCCCATGTTGTGTTTTCAGCTCTCACAGCCTGAAAACTGCTTGGCACTTAGGAATTTATCCTGCACCTCATTGAAAAGTTTGCTTCACAGGGAGAGTCAATGACAAGGGTGAAGGTGAGTCTGCCCTGGCAGAGGCCCTGAGCTACGTGTTGGGAGTAGAAAAGCACCTCCAGCCTGGACTGGAGAAAGGCTCAGTGTGTGTCCGATGCTGATTACACCTGGTTACAGGTGTTCTAGCCTAGTGCTCCTCTAGCAAGGGAGGGATTTAGACATGAAGAAGGCACATGTTTTATTTTGCTCTTAGATTTAAAATCTAAGCTCTGTCTACTGCATTTGCTACAGATCCTTTTCTCTGAGCTTCCTAGGAAAGATTCTGTTTCTCTTGGGTATTTTGGTGAGAGCATTAACTAATGTGAAGGAAGCACTGCGAGAGAAGGCTGGTTGCTGAGCCAGAACCTGCTGACACTGCAAAACCTGGTTGGTGAGAGTCTCAGTTCCCATGAGGGCTTGTTCTGGAGCCTAGTGGGGAGCTTCTCGGCTGGCCCAAGTGCTGAGCTGTTTTGTTGTCACACCTGTTGTGGCTTCTTTTGAGCACCTGTTCATTGCTGTGGAGGCATTGACCCTGTGCAGCTGGCTGCCCCAGATGCCAAGGGGAATGTCTCTTGCCAGCTGGGGGCCGCTCGTGCTCTCCTGGAGATGGAAATGGTTGCTGCACATCTTTGTTTCTTCCTCCCAGGTTTTTCATGAAGTAAGTCAAAGTTTGATTTGTTTTCTCTGGGGTGGTTTTGGCCCTTCACCATACTGCTTCCTGCTGCAAGAAAGGTGCTGATGAGCCCTGATACTCCTTTGAGGGTACTCTGAGTTAATTTATTCTACACAGATACTAATCACCAGGTAGGGCACAGAAGCAAGGCATGGAGCAGACCTGGATCTTGCCTTTGGCTGTGAGCTCTGGGCTGCAGACCAGCAGGCTGTGACTGCTCTCAGCATCAATGTTCTGTCAGTAACTTTTGGACAGGCAGGACAGAGCTTTAGCAGGAGCTAGAGGTTCCCTTGTGAAGCCTAAGGGCCAGAGTATGCCCTGTAGAAATGGGATTGTCTTCTCTCAGGTGGAGGAGGGAATGGAACCAGGGTCCCCTGTGCCCTGGGTGAGTGCTCTTCCCTCTGAAGGGCTGGGTTAAGGTGATGTGGAAGGGAAGGTTTGAAAGGAACACATTCTAGCTGTTCTTCTCCCAGGCCCATCTTCAGAAGAATCATCTGACTCTTAAGCTCCTGCAAAAAGAGATCCTTTCTGCAACCCGGGTGCAGGCAGAGTGAAGGTGCAGCATTGCAGAAACAGTGCAGGGGATCTGGAGGGCAGGCCCGTGGATGGCTTGGCACCCACAGGGCTGTGCTATGCCCAGTGGGGAAGAAGTGTCCCTCTGTGCAGGCAGAGAACCTGTCCTCTGGGAAGGGCCAAAAGCTTGCCAAGACTTGCTGTGAGAGGGGTGGGGAGGAAAGGGAGGTTTGGATGTTTTCCTCTGAAGTGACATGCACGTTTGCAAGTCTTCAACTCACAGTCTCCCTGTGCTCCTGTGCAGCAGCAGCAGTCAGTCCCAAGCAGGAGACAGCCACCTCTGGCGTGGGCAGGGGGTCATTAGTGTCAGTTCCATAACACTAGCAGGTAAAGATGTCAGCCTGTCTGAGCTCCAGCTAGGCTGTGAGCACAGCAAGCTGGAATCCCTCGGAGGAGCAGCGAGATGGATGGCTTGCCTGCAGTCAGACAGAAGGCAAAGGAAAAAAATAGGACCTGGTCCCTGGGCTGTAAGGACAGCAGTGATTCAGCCTGGCTTGTCTTGAGCTTCCTGCAGCTCACAGGCAGGTGCGGAGATGCTGGACTGACTTGGAATCTGTTGGAGTTAATTGAGCCTTAATTATAATACATTAAACAATTAAAATAATGAAGATCAGGCACAATCAAATTTCAAAACAAAGAGATTTAGCATTAGACTGTTAAAAGTGCACAGATGATGCTGTTAATCCTGGAGGAGGTCCAACACAAGCAATCTGGCCAAACTGGTGGCAATGTCAGGTCCCCAGCACAAAGTGTAAGAGAGCAAACAGATCTTCCCCTTCCACTTCACAGCTTTATACCAGAGCAAGAGCCAGATACAGCAAAGCATGTACCTGCCTGCAGCTGTAACACAGGTGTGATGGCTGTGAGTCATGAGGTGAATTATGTATCCTACTGTACTTCCCATTTGTGCTTTTAAGGGGAAATTCTGGTCTTTGAGTAATTTTACCACTGAGGGAGCTGGCTGTGAATGGCAGCTCCAGGAGCAGAAGTTGTTCTTCGTTCCTAGTGCAGGTACAGCAGCGCAGGAGGTGAGAGCAGGCTTTGGGGTCATTCCTTTCCTGGCCTCTCCAGGGATCTCATCATCACTACTGTCAACAGGAATGCATTTATGATGCTGTCATTTGTGAGAAGGATCTTGGTGGTGTCCACATGGAGCCTGCTTTCTCTGTAGGAATCCCGGAGATGGTGGAAGGTCCTGGAGACTAGACAGAGAGGTAAGAGGATGGAGCACTGCACCACCCCCCCAAGCTGCTTGTTGGAAGCAGAGCACAGAGAGGAACAATGTGTAATGGAAAGGCAGGTAAATGTGACCAAAAGCCTGTCCTGCAGCCCACAGGTAAAATGATTTCACGGGGAAGGAAGGCTCTTTGTGAGAAGTCACAGAACAAAGACACTGGAGGTCTCCTGGGAAACCAGGATGAGCAAGGCAAACCCCGGGGCTCCTTTGTGCAGTCCAATGCTTTGTTCCTGTAGGCATCTTCCTCTGGGGCTTGGCTGTCTCTCATTCCTCTCCACACTGTACACAGGCTGCAGTACAGGAAACAGAAAGAGAGCCACTGCACCCAGAGAATTTAAATAATTACTCCTGTGGGGCCCTGGGAGGATGGAGGAAGATGAGCAAGAAGAAATGCATTAAATACTTCATTGAATGAAAGCAAAGGAGGTACCAAAAGGAGTTAATAATTCTTAACTTCCCAAATTCTTAATTTCCAAAAAAAGCAGATCAGACAATGTCTTTCCTGTCGTCTTCCAGTTTTGCTTCAGACAAATTCTGCTACACCGCTTTCAAGGAGGATTTTGGGCAAGGTTTAGCAACAGCCATCTGAAGGCCTTAGAAAAAGCACAGCACTAGGGCAAGAGAACAGACGACTCTGTCCCTTTGCCACTGCCCACTGCCCCTTGCAGATCTTGGGGAAACACCAGTGAAGCTCTGCGGGGTGCATGCCGCACCCACAGTGGCGCAAATGCCAGCACCCACTGCTGCACAGCAGGCAGCAGGCCACAGCAATGCTGCTTCGTTTCAGGCTGACCGAGGAGCCAAAGATTTTTGGCATACTGATCTTGGTCTCTCTCTTCTATCTTGTCAGCTGTTGCTTCCCAGAGCCCCTCGGCTGGCTAACTTGCCCTTGCTGGTGGCCTTTACATAGTTCCCTGCCCTGGTACTTGTCTTGAAGTTGGGCTGTTCAGTCTTTGGATAGATTTGGAACTGCAGATCAAAATCACATATCTCTGTTTTCATTAGAAGCTTTGCTGAGGTCCAGAAGTTGCCGGAAGCCTGCTACTGTCCACCATTTACTGGCTGTGAATTACGGAGATGCTCCTGTTTTTTATTTCCTTTCATTTAGCTGTGTGTGCAGGACCTCGGTCGTGACCAGCAGGGAACTCTCCCCTGGGTGCAGAGAGGCAATTCAGCGTCTGTGCCAAGCCTGGCTTGCAAAAACCTGGCAGCTCTTGCCAAAAAAAGCCTAGGAATATTGCTATTAAAAGCATTTATTGAATAAATCCATAGGTGACAAAATGAGAGCTGCAAGAAGCAGTGGAATTGTTTTTTTAACATATAAATCTTATTTGAAAGGTGAAGCTGAGCTGCCAAAGCTCAGAGAACAGTCACCTGAGGATAGCTCTTTGAGCAATGTGGGAAAGATTAGAACCACTATGAACAATATAGAGGAGAATGGATTGGAGAACGTCTGCTTGAGTGGGAGCTTTCATGTGCAGAGAAGAGAGGATGAGGCTGCAGTTAGCTTTGCATCCCAACGCTCTCACAAACAGAGATGAGGAGCAGGCTCTCCATCCCTTTACAAGCCTGTAGCAGCTAGCAACGAGGAGTTCAGCAGGCTGCAAAGGGGTGCAGTGGGCAGGACTCCCAGGAGAGCTCCACAAGGGAACTGCAAGACCCCCGTGTCTGCCTTTGCACCTTGGCTGCAGGTCAGCATATCCCTTCAGGCTGTGCACTGCCTCCCTGCTGAGGGGTGCTGAGGGGTGCTGAGCTCACTCCATTTTCAGAAACTGCGTGGCCTGCCTTAGCTGATCCTGCCTGGCAGTAGGGCTGGACTGGCTGATCCCTGCAGGTCGCTTCGAGCCCCTAGCACTCTGTGCCTCGATGACATCTCCTTGCAGCAGGCCAGCAAAGGAGCAGCGAGTGTGTGAGGGCTGTGGCAGTGAGCAAAGGGCAGTGAACGAAAGGCAGCTCTTATGGAAATCCAGAACTGTCACGGGAGGGTTCCTGGATTTGTGTCTCTGCTCAAAACCTCTTTGCTTTGGCCTTTCTTGGGTTGTCACAACTTGCTCTAGGCACCACAAAACAAGAAGCAGAAGAAAAGCCACTCTTTCAAAAGAGGCATTCGGGCAGTACCGAGCCACAAAGCTAACCCAGGATTTGCTACCCGAGTCGTTCTCAGGATGCTGAATCTGTTGTGATGGGCTCCGGGCAGGCGATGCCTGAGGGTGGATACTTCTTGCTGAGAGATGGAGATCCCTTTCCTGGCACTGGCAGAGGCAGAAGTAGTGATCTAGAGGTGCAAAATGAGCGTTCTCCAAGGCGGACAGACAACTCCCCTGTGTGCTGTTGACATGGATGCAGTGTGGAAACACTGCAGCTGATACAGGAATCGCTTGGCATGCAGGATGTCCACACTAGGAAAACGTCTCACATCACCTGAGGAGTGGTCTGGCCTGCCCAGCCTCTTCAGAGAGGTTGCTGGAGAAACTATGAGACCAGCATATCAGCATTGGCACGGTTGGCTGGGAGATCAGATAGAACTGAAAGGGGAGATAGAAAAATGCATGGAACAATGAAAACAGAAATAGTCAAAACCAACACTGAGGCTGATCCTGCAGAGAACTGCAGGGGGAATGTCAGGTGCAAACTTGTATCTCAGAGATTTGGAAAGCCATGAGAGCAGTCTAGCAAGGAGCAGCTCTTCAAAATCCAACACAGGCAAGCAGTCAGAAGCACCTTCTGTGTTTGGAGCATCACACATGCAGGTGCAGGTGCCCAGTCTAGAAGTGACTCTGACATTCCTGGTCACACTGAGGAGCAAGTGACTCTCAACACCCCTGGATATCCGGCTTTGGGAGATGTCAGCATTTTCTGGGGGAAGAACAGTCCTGAGTTCAGTGCCTTCCTAAAACAGGGTGCCCAGTATTGGCAATATTGTAGACCTTTGATTTCAAGAGGAATAGGGCTTTTTGGTAATAGCAGCTGTCCCAGCTACTGCTTCCCAGAATGGTTGTGGTAGAGCTGTGATGTATCATCAAAGAATGAAAAGCATCTTTTTGTTAGAAAACTTTGGAGTGAAAAAAGAACCATTGTCCAAAACTGAGGCTACTTCAACTTCCAGAAGTATCTGGAATCCTGAGTTTCTACCTTACTCTTTTAAAAAATGTGTAAGAAAAAAATAATTTTGACACTTTATCCAGGGAAGAAGAGCTATAAAGCAGAGAGCAGAAGCACAGTGCACTTCACACCTGTGTGAAACTCTGCTTGCACTGCAAGTGAGCCAGTGTGCCACTGCCCTGCTCCAGTCCCCAGCTGAAGTGGCTGGAGTGCCCTGTAAAGCCCAGCAACCCTGTCCTGCTCACTGCTTCTGTTGTCCTGGAGATGAGCATTGGATGCACTGCTCACTGCCACCCCCAGCCACTCTGAGGGCTTCTCTGCTTCAGACAGGCTGCAAAGTGCCTGCTGTGTGATTCCCACCACTGGTAAGAGTAAGATGGCTCTGTGATGAATGGAATAGGATAGGATAGGATAGGATAGGATAGGATAGGATAGGATAGGATAGGATAGGATAGGATAGGATAGGATAGGATAGGATAGGATAGGATAGGATAGGATAGGATAGGATAGGACAGGACAGTTCCCCTGGAAGGGCCTACAGTGACCCTCTTGTCCAACCGGAGAGTGGCTCTTGGCCAAGCCTTGCAGCAGCTGGACTCTGCTTCCACACCAAGTGCAGATGTGCTGCAGGTGCAGATCTGCAGCTGCCCAGGGCAGTGTTCCCTGCTGCACACACCCCGTGCAGGGCAAGTGCTGGGCACAGGCAGCATGGGAACAGGACAGCAGCTGCCACAGGAGCATGGTGATCAGTCCTGGGTAGCCAGGCACACGCTGTGACAGCCAGCAGAGGAGCTCAGGTAGACAGGGCAGCAGTTGCTGTTAGGGGTAACAGGAGGGCCCCATCCTGCAACACCACTTCTGTCCTCATCCTTCCTACCTCTGCAGAAGAGGCAGAGGTAATCAGCCTGGTTTTCTGCCACAGTGCTGCCCTCCCTTCCCCTTTCCTGTGGAAGGAGCAGCACAGGCCCAGGCTCTGTCCTTGTGATGGCAATGCTCCGTGCCAGCAGCTCTTCTGAGGAGCCTTCTGCTGGCTCTGCTTTGAATTCTCAATAGCAGAGGGCTACATTTGAAGCAGGGAACTCAGGGCAGCCTGAGTCCTGAGGCAGTCCACATGGAATTCGTGACCATGTCCCTCACACCAGTCCTTAGGGAAAAGTCAGATGCTTCATCTACACTGGGATTCTGAGCTTGCAGTCAGGTTTGGCACTAGCAGTGACCTCAGGATTAGGGCAGGGGCAGTGCCAAGACAGCCATTCCATGACTGAAGCAGGAGAGCTCACTACAGGTCAGCCTGCAAGGATCTGGATGCACACATCCTTCAGGAATACCGTAACCACCAAGCTCTACTGCTGCCCAGCCAGCTAAACCAGACCTCTCTGCAGGGCCCACTGAGGAGCTGCCTTCTCATCCTCCCAGCCCTTTGCTGGCCATTTCTGAGGGAACTGAGGCAGTCTGCTCCAGCCTGGCACCTATGCTATGAACTTGAGAGGGCAGCAGGCTCAGATGCCTTTGGAATCACTCTGAGCCTTGCACTGCTCTATTTCTCCCAAAAATTCCTATTTGTATGCTGTGACATTTCAGTCTCCCGGAGCCTCAAGTAGGACTCAAACTGCATTTGTTGTTCAGCCTTTGCTCTCCTCCCATGAGCTGAGCCCCAGCAGAGTTTGCACTGACTCTGTGCTTGGGACCAGACAGCTCCACTCAGCTGCAGCCTGTCCACAGTGGTGGATGCAGAACTTCTGGAGATGCACAAGGACTGATTTCCAAATAGTCAATTTGGTCTCCAGATTCTTCCTTCCATGTGGCCAAACTTCTTACCATGGAAGCTGAATTTCCTATCCAAAAGTCCTGCTTGGACCTGTTTGCAGATTCCCTTTCTTCTTGATGCGCACTACAGGGCTCTGTATAGATGTTATTTATTGCCTGCCTGCCTGGGAATGGAGTCTGACGACTGTTTGTAATCACCTCCTGCATTTCGTGAGCACCTTACAGCCCAGTTCCTAGCCCTTGGCAGACAGGAGGAGCTCAGCCTCACAATGCCCGGTCAGGGAGCTCAGTGCTGCCATCCGTGACATACAGGTATGCAACCAAGACGTGAAGGTTTCAAAGGGCCGCAGCTCTCTGATTGCTGTGTGAAGTGAATCGAGTTGCAGGGACCCCAGCCTCAGGTCTGTGCCGGCCTTCTAATAACAGGGCCAGCAGGAAGAGAGGAGCATAAAGGATTCCTCCGTCCTGGCAGCAGCACAATTCGTCAGCTCTTACCCAGGCATGGGGAGCTCCAAATGGAACCCGCGGGTGTCAGGGGCTGGGGCCCCTAGCAGCTTCCATCAGCATTGCTCTGAGGCAGTGACTGCTGGCAGAGACAGGTGCTCAGAGAGGTACAAAGGATGCAAACAGCCCCCGCAGGGCCGCCCGGGGCTGGCTGTCAGGAGCCCTGAGTGACCCAGCAGATGCATTTCTAGCAGAGCCAACCACGACGACTCCTTTCCTTCCCCACGTCTCTCTGTGGCTTCTGTCGATGGCTGTGGTGTTTTTCCAACACCAAGCAAACACACGCAGTGTTTTTTTCTCCCCACACTTTATTTAACCAAACGTTTTCAGAAGCTGGATAATGGGGCAGAATGCCAGCTTCAGAATCCTAACTTTTAAAGTTGGATGAAAAATTAAACCAAACTAAAAATAGATGTTAAATTTGAGAGAGTCTGAAAAAGTTCTTGGAACTTGGAGGAGTTTCAAATGTTATTTTTAATCGTAGACATTTAGCTCTTGTGGGAAACAAAACTTAGAAGGACAGATATAATTAGGTCAGATATTGAGAAACTTATTATGCTTTGCTATGGATGATCCCAGGAGGATGTGACTTAAGCTCTGCTTTGTGTTGAGACTCAGTCATGGTTCCTCACATTCTCACATAAAACAACACAGGACGGGAATATGCTTTGTGTTGCTAACTGCCTCAGCCTGTGAAGCCAGGAATGTTTGACGAGAAATCTGAGGACAGAAGCAAAGATTTTTGTTTGGTTTTGTACCAAAATGCACAACATTTCGCGGGCATCAGTGCCTGCTCAGTGCCTGCTTTTGTTCTCCGTGTAGATACAATGACAATGCTGGTATCTCTTGGGGTTATCTGGTGCCTGCCATCTCCAGAGCACCACGTTGCAGACACTGACTGTGCCTCGCAGCACAGACACTGTTGACATGGCAAGGCAGAAACTGAGGCAAGAGAAGCACCAGGTCTGCTTCATAGCCACTGTCAGGACTCGAGGACTTCTGCTTCCCGCTCCCTCTGCTTCTGTGGAGATCTACCCTCACGGGAGAAGTGTGCATTCCCTGCAGAGCCAGAGGAGAGCCTCGTCGGCAGCAGTGAGCCGGTAGGTGGCCGGTAGCGAGCGCGGTCACACGGCTCCGTGGGCGCCGCCGGCGCTTGCACGGCCGCGGCTGCGCTGTCCGCAGGGCGGAGGCTGCCGGCACCGCCAGCAGCTGCAGCGTTCGCCTGCAGCGGGGCCCTGCTCTGCGCGCCTGGCAAAGCCTGCTCATGAGACCTCCTGCTGCCGAGTTTTGCCGGCACAGCCCCACTGGCTCGGCAGTAGGAAGAGCAACATTCTCACTGGCAAGGGTTTGCCAGTGCCTGCCCTGGAGCCCACCGCAGCGCGGGTACAACGCGCAGGTGAAACAGGCTTGTGGCTGGGTAGCTTGGATGTTCTCAAGGAGTGGCTCCCCTTTATCAGCAGCAGGTTCTGCACTGCTGGTGTAAAACACTTCAGCCAGCAGCCACTGGGGTGGGTGGTTACCAGCAAAGCTTCTGTAGTGTGGGATCAAAATGCAAATACCCACAATGACTGGAAGATGTGGGGGTGGAGCTCGGTTCAGACCCTTCATGGCAGGTAAATTAAGCAGGAGCCTTTTCTTGCTGCCAGACCATGTCTAGGCCAGGAGGAGTGGTAAATCTGAACAAGGTGCATCTTGAACCCGCTCTGGACCTGTAGTGAAGATCAGTCAGCTGCAGTGGCAGCAGCACCTCAGAGTGTTCAGGACGTGCTGCTGTTGCCATGGAGCAAGACTCCACACTTGTTGCAGCACTGGAGGCACAGAGGTAAGCCAGGCATCAAGAGTTCCATCAGTATTGTGGAAAAGCAGCAGCCAAAGGAGAGCAGGCAAGTTCTTATGGTAAGTGAAAATACTGTGCTTGGCCCTGAGCAATCTTGATCGAGACAACGTGGTGGGAGGTAACCGACTCCAGTGCTGCATCAGAGAACAGGTACTAGTGGCACCCTGACAATGCCACCGTCCTCTCTTGCCAACGGCCAGGAGTTTGCTTGCTCTCTGTGCTCGTGGATGGCAGAGACTGCAGACAAAGTTTCCCTGCCCGACACAGGAGGTGTTAAGGTTTGATGAGCTGTTCATAATTATGGCTAATGATTGCGAGGCAATGATACTGCTCTTCACCTTCTGGGTGATAAGTGGCAGTCATTTCCTGGAATAAACACTGTGCTTTTACTTCCTAAGGCAGATTGCACTCTTACTGATGCAAGAACCTGCAACTGTTTCTTCAGGCTGTGGAAGACTTGCAGCAAGAAATCCAAGCCTCAGCCATGGGGGTCTCTTGGGTGCTGGTTCCTGTGGCCACCTCCAGCTGCTCACCTGGCTAAGCTTGCAGCAGGGGCCACATAAAAGAGACACATTCCCTGTCCTCAGCATCTGAACTGCACAGCAGCTTTGCCTACTCCCACGTGGCTCAAGCAGAGCCTGGCTGTTGTCTCTGAGCCAAACCCCTTCCAAGAGCAATCACCGAACCTCACTGCCCTGAGAGACTCGGAGCAGCTGAGCTGTAACTCCAAGTGCAGAAGTAACTGTTCAAGCCAGGGAAACACTACAGGAAACACTCCTAGGGATAATGCTTCTTGGTAGTGCCCAGGTGATAAACTGAAAGCCTGCTAGGATGCATCCTTCCTGAGAAGACCTGTGCCTGTCTCTGCCAGGCAGCCTGCAGCCACGCTACAGCAGTAGCAGCCTTTTCTTGCTCACTGCCTCTCCACACTTCTGTCAAAGTCTCAGTCATCTGCCCAGGCTACCTCAAGCCTTTTCAAGCTTTGTGCAGCTCTACCAAGAGAGGAAATGTCCTTACTCAAGGAGCATTGGCTAAAGAAGCTTGGCTGAGGTTTCTCTGTTGTTTGGGGCTTGTTTGGTTGAGTTTTTCTGTGAGGGAGCTGGTTTACCTTTTCTCAATCTACAAAAATCTATCCCAGCAAAAGTACTTTTTTCTTCTGTTCCAGCAGTCAGCTTCTCCCCAGCGAACAAGTGTCCAGCTGCAAACATCGCACACTGACAGCTGCTGTGGCAGTCCTGACACAACAACAGTCCCTCTCTGACTTTGGCATCCGAGCGTTCCCTGCTTAAGTGCCTGTCTCCTGTGTCAGGGATGCAGGCTATATGAAAAGCAAACTCTGCCTTAGGTTTTTAGGCACTTGAGCTAAAAGATGTTATCAGGCGATGGTGGAAGTTTGTCGCCAGCTGTGACAGGTGAAATGGTTTTCCTTTTAACCCCTGGAACATCACGCGTTCCTCGTAGCCATCCAGGACCCAGCAGGGTGGCTACTCGCCTTTTCTCTTCCCCAGAGGAGAGCAATTTCAGATCCTTTCTGATTCGCTACCAGAGAGACACTGTCTTTTTGAAACGGAGCCAGCTTCTGAAAACGAGTTAAAAGTCATCTCCTTGCCAATTTTTGTGGGTGTTCATCCTGCCTGGGTAGCAAGAAAAATCCTGCAGGGAATCTCATGAATGTCAGTGCAAGCAGGTAATGAAGAGCTAAGCCCGTGTTAAATTCCTTCCTTCCTTTGAGGAGGAGGAGAGGGGAAGGCAGATGGTAACTCCTTACTAGAGCACTGCACATATGTCTGTTTTTGAAGCTTTACCTCTATAGAGTTGATGTGTTTGACTAAAGAATTACATCTTTGCTGCACAGAACAGGAGCAAGGCATCAGCATATTCTGTAAAGCATGGAGAGCAGAGGGTGGCAGCTGCTCACTGCAGGGTGCTCTCGGATAGAGGTGAGATGTCAGGGCTGCTGCCGAGGAGAGTGAAAGGTGCTGGGCAGTGCTTTTCAGAGCTAACAAATGGGTGTGATTGAGGCTGCTTTTCTTCCATCCCCATCCAGAAGTGTTATGTCTGTTCAGGTACATTTTTCACTTTGTTGCTCACAGCTGGGGATGTTTCACACAATGAGGCCCAGGTAACACAGTGCAGTTTCCCAGTTTTCTCCATGGAAGCTCAAAAAAGTACTTAAGAGCTTTTAGCAAAGCCCCCCTAAAAACTGAACCCAACCTCTGCTCCACCACTCAGTTTGCGGCAGAACAGTAGGAAAGCAAATTTCAAGTTGGACTTTATAGCTACATTAAAATATTTTCTTTTTCACTATAAAACATAGCCTAGGACTTCCCAAGGGAGAAAAGGAAGCCTTTAAGCCACTGCTCAAGTACTGTTTGTTCAGTAGTCTCTGATCACGTTCAAGGGAAGACAAACCAGTGAATGCTTTTAAATCTAAGGGAAGCAGTTTCCGAATGTGGGGGGCAGCCAGCTGAGGAGCTGTGACTCCATCACACTGCAGGGAGGAGGAGGTGTTAAAACCATACTAAAATCTGCGCTGGATGTCCTTCATTGGAGGGAGCACCTGAG
This sequence comes from Eubucco bourcierii, assembly GCA_013396675.1. Classification (NCBI taxonomy): domain Eukaryota; kingdom Metazoa; phylum Chordata; class Aves; order Piciformes; family Ramphastidae; genus Eubucco; species Eubucco bourcierii. The sequence continues at coordinate 263,259 of VWZE01013305.1, forward strand.
AACTTCCCAGCCGCTGTGCCGGAGCCAGGCAGAATGCAGCTGAAGAGCACATGGGCAGGGCTGAGCTGTCTGGGTGCCAGAGCCAGAAGGAACACAACGGTTCCAAGACACCTTCTCATGCATCTTTGCCTTGCTATCGCCCTACTCTGAGCCGAGGACATGAAAGGTGAAAGACAAGTCCTGGAGAAGTCTCACTGGTTCAGTTTCATGAAGACAGGAAAAGAAGTGCTTTCCAAAACGCTGCCTGCTGCAGCCACTCACTGCTGCTGCTGCGTGTGCTGCACCACACAGGGCTCCACTCCCTGCCTGCTTCCTTCTGACCAAGACACAGGGAAGTCCCAACGAGGCAGCATGCAGCTGCCTTGCCCCGTGGCGCCTGCTGAGACCTCAGCAGCACAGGCGGCACTGTGGAATGCTTCTTCTGCTTCCCCTTCAACTCCTGCCTGATCCTGGAACAGCTTTCGTGTGCGGACAAGCCAGAGCAGGGCTGTGGTGCCGAGTTCCCTGCGCTGCTGTCTGCAGGAACTCTCCCTTGAGAGGGCAATGCTCTATTTCCCCCTTAAAGGAGGGATTCGTTCTGCCGTTTTTCTACAGCTTCGGGAAACCAGGGGACCAGGCAGCAGGATTTGTGCAAGACGAGATGGACTGGGGTGGGAGTAAGATCAAACTCCCTGCGTGTGAAGGCTCCACCTACAACTGTCAGATCTGGAGCAGAACAAGGAGTGATACTCGTCTCTAATGCCAGGGAAATTCAAATCCAGGTCCAGCCTAGAGACCTGGGCATGAGAGGTGAGGTAATATGACTCTTGCCCTGAGATGGCTGTGCGAAGGAATGCAGGAAGAAGGAAAACCAACCCGTCTGCACCAAAGGGAGCCACGCTCCTCCCTCACTGGGATCCTGGGGGACAGGCTCCCTTTGCACGTTCAGGATCTGAGCATCACTCCTGTGCCCCAGGAGGAAAGGGCTGGTGACTGGGCTCTAGGGGAACATGGAGCTCGTTGGGTGTATCTCAGACTTGGCAATATAGATTGTGCACAAGAATGTGAACATTTCGGGGGTGCCTGCTCCCGCCTGGTGCAAGAAATTCAGCAAGTAGATTGGACTTGATGACACTTTCACAGGTGAGCCCCAGCTGCACTGGGGCACTGGCTGCATTGTGCAGCACTGGGAACAGAATGCACTGCAATGGGTAAAGCTGATCCTACAACTCAGGAACCCCTGATGCTGGCTTTATGGTCCCTTTTGTCACAGTTTCATGGCACTTATACCACATTACCCAAGTGTTAAAGTGATTCTGAAGGCAAATACAACAGCTGTAACTCTCTCAATCAGAGGTTTTTGGGGTTTTTGGGGTTTTTTGGTTTTGTTTGTTTGTTTGGTTGGTTGGTTTGGTTTTTTGTTGTTGTTGTGGGTTTTTGTTGTTGTTGTTGTTTTTGTTTGGTTTTTTTTTAGAGAGAAGAGATGAAACTTGAAAGAAATTAAGTTTGAAATTAGAGCCTGCAGCAGTGGCTGCTTTCCACTTGAGCAGACATCAGTGATGGGCAGGGGAATCTCAGCTGTGGTGTCATGGGAAGGGTGACGCTTTTAGTTGAGTAGCACCTAAATGCCACCCACTATCAGTCAAAGTTTTGTTCACTGTTTATACAGAGCTAGCACCTGTGATGTTCTGAAGGCTATGGGAGGACCAGCTGCTGGTGGTGCCTGTTAATGCAAACCACACCCAGTACAGACACGGCAGGGCTATGCTTCCTGACCAAAGGCAGGTACCTAGTCCTGGCTTTGCAGAGGGACTTAGTGGTGAAGAAGTGGAAAGCCCACATGGAAAGTGCTTCTGACATGAAAAAATGGGACTGACATCCTGCAGGAAACATTCCAGCATGGAAGGTGTCAAATGTAGGGTGACTTTGCTTGCTCCTGACTTCTGGATCGGGGACTATTGCAGACAGTTATGAAGAACCCAAGGCAAAACACAGGCAAACCCACTCTGGCTCAAAATGGTGCAGAAATGCAGCCTGTCCGTGCTTTGGGGATTGTCTTCTCCCATTGTCTGCTTCAGAATTCCCCTGCAGAACACTGCTGAGGAGGCTTGGTCCTGCTGCCCCCCAAATCGGCCTCCTTTGCTGAGAAGGGCTGCAAAGCAGCCCTGGGAGCTCAGCTGAGACTCTGTGCTGGAACAGTGAACCCCACAGCCAGGCTCTTGAGAGGTCTCAGGTGGTTCTATTTAGAAGCCACAGCTTCTATCAAATTAGTTACAGCCCCCCTGGGTTTAGATCTAGGTCAGTCCCAGCAGCAATTGTGGAGCCTGTCATATTTTGATATGTTCCTCACTCATCTTGAGTGGCACCAGTGCAGCTTCTAAACCAGGTCAGTGACTAATCAAGGGCAGTTTGTGCTAAAAGAGGGAAGAAAATAAACTGCGGCACTTGCATGTCTTCTGGCTTCTGCCAGCATGGGGCTTGGCAGCTCTGCAGTCAGTCTGATCCCAGACTAGTTCTAGGTATTGCCCTGGTGACTATTTGGGGTCACTCTGGTATTTTACCCAGTTTTAAGCATTTGGGGGACCGCAGCTGTCTAACTATGGGGTTAAGGGCACCGTCTTTGTAACTCTGAGGATGCTGCTTTCTCCTGTAGCATTGGTTGGTCTTACACCTGCCCACATCTTCAGTCTTAGCTGCCTCCACATATGAGCGCCGTGCATCAAGGCCCTGTGTGACCCTGTGCTGGCTTCTGAGGAAGGGGTGGAAATGGGTATCCCTTGACTCCAACCTCTTCCATGTCTCTTGTCTCTCCAGGCAAGAGGGCTCTCTGTAGTCAAACAGGCACTTACAAGCTGTTTTGCCAGATGTCCTTAAGGCATCTGAACAAGGCTGAGAGGAATAAAGTTTTGGACACGTTGGTCTCTCTCCACTGACAGAAGAGTCCAGGGCTCTGCTCTGGGGCTGCTGTCCCAGCAGCTGTCCCCTCCTGCTGCTTGTCACTCCTGTCTCCTGCATGTCTGGCTGATCACAGATTCCATGGGAAGCAGATGTGGGCAGAAACCAGTCAGCTCTACAGCTTGATCTTGGCTGATACAGAGAGCACTACAACCAGAGATTCCACCTGAAGGTGAGGTGATCTGCAAGGTACATCTGTGGGAGAGGAAGAGGCTCAGGTGTTTGTCATGGACAGTCAAGAGGCCAGCAGCTCAATGACCCTGCGTGTTCTTTACAAACCCAGCACAGCAACCATCAGCACACCTGTGTGTTTTGAGGTGGTTTCTTCCTGGCCTTCCAGACTCTGGGTTTTTTGTTTTAACTATTCAGTAAGGAAGATTTCTCATTTTCTTCAGGCCTTTCAATCTCCACATCTTGTCTGTCCCAAGGTGCCATCTTTTAAGGTCCTCCCCACACCTCTAGCCCTATTAGGGTGGCAATCTGTAGAGCCATTTGTAGCTGGGGCCAATCTGACCTGGCCGACCCTGGTGGCCACACCAGCCTTTTGATGGAAGGTCACAGAATCATTAAGGTTGGAAAAGACCTCCAAGATCTTCAAGTCCAACCTTCAGGCTCTGCCTCAGCTTCAAGCTGCAGGGAAAGCCAGGACATGAGGGAAACTGGCCAGGAGCTCCAACCAGCACTGGGACTGTGTCCAAACAGCCCTAGCGAGGAGCCTGCCCCGCCCGGGGCTGCGGGGTAGAAAGACTACCGGGATCAATCGTAAGGTGTGAGGAGCAGAGGACGAGGAAGCAGCCGAGCGCTGTCGGCGATCTAAGGCAGAATCGGGTGGGCGTTTCGCTGCTCTCAGCTTCCCTTCAAAGCGTGCCTGGCAGCGCCGGGAGCAACTGGGCACGGAAGGCTGCCCCTGCACGGCTGCCTTCGGAGGCTGCGCTGAGCGGGCCGCAGCAGCGGGTCCAGGTCATGTCCTCCGGCGGCGCGGGAGGCGGTGCGGAGCTGCTGGCCGGGGAGCTGTCAGGCAAGAGAGGTCGTTTCCGGAGCTCTGGGGACGTTAGGTTTTTCTGCCTCGGTGTGCAGGTCACATTCCTGCAGCTGGCATTGCGCGGTGCCAGGGTTAAATTATCTGACTTCCATTTATTTTTGTTTCTTTCACGGTTTTGCTCCCTAGCCTTGTAACTTACCTAATCTCCAGCAGACTTCGATATTCACACCTTCCCAAAACGAGCAGGGAACGAGACCCACCCGGCTCTGGCTGCCGTGGTTGGTCAGGGCCAGGTGCTCTGCGAGATGGCTGAGGCAAAGGAGATTTCGTGGGCAAACTATCTTTGTAACAGATAAGGCTAAGAATAGACAAACTGCTTGGCTCAGGCCCATCCCTCAGAGAGACATCCAGATGGGAATCCTGAGTCCAGTGAGTCAGACCGTCTGTGCACGGCAAGGGGGCAGAGGGCTTCTGCTTTGCAAATCTTCTTGCTAGATAAGCAGAATTCAGAGAATGTTTTCACTCCATGGAAGCTCCTGGTGCTGGGGGCAGGGGGCCGGGCACCGCCGTGCCGCAGCATCTGGCTGTTGGCAGGATCACAGCCATGTGCTGGCAGCACATCCCTCCCTGGCAGCTGCACAGTAGTAGGGCTCTGCACACTGGGAAAACTCTTCCAAGAAGGGAGATGTGATGGCACTACTCCAGAAGAGGTAAACGACCTGGAGATACACTCAAACATCTGAGGAAAAGAGCCTGTCCCTCCCCTGGCTTCCAAGAGCCTTTTGCTTAGAGGAGGGAGGAGCTGCCCCAACCAGGTTGAATCAGACCGTTCTGCAAGGTCCCTGCTTACCTTTCCTTGCTGGCAGTTGTGATGGCAGGAAAAGAACAACCTTCCTAAAGCAAAGATGGGCAAAGGGCAAGGTGGTGGGATGGCTTTTGGAAGCTGCTCTAGCTATTGCTGTGGGATGTGCCAGGAATTAACTTTCTTTTGGATGTGTGGTGTTTCTGAGCCAGCACAGAAGAGCTGACCAGAGAAAACACAGCACTGAATTTGGCATTAGTCTGTTGGGGTTTTGGTTTGTTTCGTTGTTTGTTTGTTTGTTTGTTTTTTCCCCAAGTGTTTCTAAAGAAGTAGGGATCTGCTTTTGAATGGAGTGTTTTTAGGAATCATCCTTCAGGAGAGAACTGGGTCGTTCAGAGGTGTCCACTGACCAGTGCCAGAAACAATTTCTTTTGCAGGCAGTACTTGTAGGAGTGAAGTGAGAGTACAGAGATCCTCAGTCTTGCCCCTCCAGGCTGACAGGTGAGTGAGACATCCACTGAAGTTCTGTCAGTACAGCAAGATGCAGTTCCCCGGAGTGCCATCAACAAAGTGGGTATTGATTAACCCCTGTGTTTAAATGTGTCTGTGCGAAGCCAAGTGGGCTAGAAGAGCTAGCTTGTTGAAGGAAGAAATGACCATGCTGCAGGGATGTCTCTAAGGCTGTAAAAATGAAGGTCTGCATTTCATATGGGTTCACCTACTCCTAGCACAGAGCCCACAGGGATGTCTTAGGTGCTCAGAAGAAGGGCACAGTCTGTTTTTGCCTGACTGCAGGCTGGTGGGTTTCAGCACTCTGAGCACTCCCAGTGCACAAAGAAAAACAAAAGGTATTGCATACCACTTTGTGTGGGATTCATTCCTGATTCACACAGCAGCTCAATTGATGCCATCTTTGTTATGTGAAACAAATCAGACCAGCTCTCCAGTGTCAGCAGCTAGCAAGTGCAGCTCCTGAGCTGATGCAAACCAGTCCTGCTGCTCTAATATGCCATTGCTGGTTCTGTGGGAGACCTTTTCTATGGCAGGGCAAACCTGTGCCTGACTACAGCATCCATTTTTCATTCATAGAATCACAGAATGGTTAAGGTTGGAAGGGAACTCAAGGATCATCTAGTTCCAACCCCCTGCCATAGGCAGGGACACCTCCCACTGGTACAGGTCACTCAAAGCCTCATCCAACCTGGCCTTGAACACCTCCA